>OW679199.1:137954167-138324385 GCA_940337035.1 Agriotes lineatus
ATACCTCTTTTCGTTTTTGAGATATTCTGTTCACAGACAGACACACAGACAGACAGACAGACAGACAGACCAATGAAAAAAAATATGTTTTTTGGGATCAGGGGACTCTAAAACGTGAAGATCTGTTGAAAACTCAATTTCGAATTTTTGGGGTGAATCCAATACTTCCTTTATAGTAGTAAAAGGAAGTAAAAAGAGTAAAAATCAAGAGCAGAACTTTGATATTTTATTTAGTAGTAACCACATGGTTACCATTATAACTTCAGAAGCAGCATACAAGTTAACAATTCTAAAGATAAAAACTTAATTAAAATTCGGCATAAACTTGATAATCGAAGTTTGAAGTTTCCAGTTGAATTAAATTAACTACTTAGTGTGGAATAGTAAATAAAGCGTTAACGTTTTTCGGCTACCTAGTTTTTAGTAGGTTTTTTACTTTATATTATGTATGAAAGCTACAGACCATGTAATATGGAATAGCTAAGTAAACAAACGGTTTAAAAGTGACCCGGGTTCGACATGTGCCAGGTGTTAAAGGTTGTAAACCGAATGACTCGAACGAAAGTTGATTCTGGCGGTTTCGTGGCTGTTTTTACATAGTCTTATGCCGCTTGCGTCAGTTGAGGGTGTATTGCTTGTCGGTGACCAGCTGGACCCAATGTCTTCCCGAAAGTGCAGTTAGCCGTTTTGCTCCGTTTTTGATGCCGGAGATTTTGAATTCTTAGGTCACTTTTGTCCGCACGCTTGCGTCACGCGAGGGTTTTACTGCTCAACGGTTTTATCTGCGGACGGTCAATGGGAGTGCTCTGATTCACAGATGCATAAGGTTTCCGAAATCTGCGTTTTGAATTGCGTCATTTGTAAACTCGAACTGCGAATGCAATTTCTCACTCGGGACACAAATTAATCAGTTTACGACAATAGTCACTTTGTTGCGCGTAGCGTAACATCCAAAACTAGTTACCCTCTGATTTAGGCTGTACAGCTTTTTTAGCTGAAGTTTTCACTTGTTATGCTTTCCTGCGCTGCTTCTGTATGCCGTTCGCGTGGTTATTTATGGACGCTACACGTGGCCATGTGTCCGCTTTAGTTGTTAATGTTCTTTGATGTTTAATCACCCTGTATGGGTGTACGGCTTTTTAAATTATTTATACTATTTGAGCTTAGCGTCGTTTAAATATGTCAACTGATAGAAATGTGTTATACTGTGATTTACGGAAGCGAACCATAAAAAGACTTCTTATAGTAGGATTTCCTCTGTTATTCTGCAAAAGATGACATCCTAGACAGCTAGAGCAGTTAATCTGCCTTGTAGTATGACTCCTACAATTAATCTAAGCGTCTTTATTTCTACCGGTTTTATTCTATGCTTGGTCTCTAGTTCTACGTCTCTGGTTGATCTCTAGTGTCTAGTTTTGGTATTTTCTGTTGACATTTTCATATTGTATTCTGTTGTGTTAAGGTTCAATTGGTGTAAAAGTCGTTGAAGATTATCTTCTTGTCAGTTGCATCATGGGCATCCCAGGTGGTACTTATGTTGTCGCATAATTTATAGCTCTCACATGGTGTACCTTATATTGTTTCATCCATTGTTAGGTTAAACGAATATGATGAATCACTTACCTATCTGACTGCTTCGGTTACAGGTACAAATTTCGTCTATGGGCATGTTGTGAATGTGTTTCATCAGCTCAAGAAGGACGTCTTTTAATTTGACTCTGTCGAATGCTTTAGCTAAATCTGCAAAGCATAGATATGCAGTATATTCAAATAAAATAGATTTTCGTCTATTTGTCGTATTACAAAGATTGCATCCGTGATACTTTTGTCTGAAAACTTTGTGGTTTATCCGAAATGTCTCTAATGTTTTACAATCTTAACTGGACGATATACATTAACTAATAGTTCTAAGCTAGTATTTAACAGTTTAATATGGCCTGTATAGCCGTGGGGTTGGTTTATATCCTTTCTCTTAAATAGGGGTATTCTTATGTTCAGCCTCCGTTCTCTAGGTACTCTACCCTCTTCCATAATATTTGAAATAATATGTTTATTTGAAGGATTAGTTCTTCTCTGTACTTTAGCAGCGCATTCTGTTTCCCATCAGGGCCAGGGAATTTTCTGATTTTTAGTTTACCTGTCGCATTTCTTAGCTTATCTAGTGATATATTTATGTACTTGTGTTGCGTTTTCTGGTATGTTCTGCTGTTCTTGCACTGTGTCTTGTGGTACTGGTTTTTCGTATAATGTAAAATATGTAGTCCACTCTTCCACTTCTGCTTTTGTTGCTACAGGGAGAAACCGTATTTAAAGCACAAGTAATGTTTATATGATGATAACCCACAAAAACCAGCAGCCTTACAATAAAAGACGTGATCCTGCTAATTACAATTGAGAAGTGGGAGTGGCCATTAGCGATAGGACTGTGGGTGTTTTAGATAACTCGTAATTAATATGCACCACGCAGTCTAAAATGATGCAAAGGCGAATTTTCCAAACTGCGAAATGGAAACCGCTAACATCGTTCAGGAGGTGTGCTTCTTCGGTTTTTCTTTCGTCAGGAACTTACATTTGATATATACCTTTTCAATACCTAATAAGTCTCAGTTTAGATATTCTAAACCCTGCATGCGGATTGCCTTACAATGTGAAAGAAAGTACGAAATGAAACACACACCGGATAACTTAAATATTTTGCTACTCGTGCGGGCTCATAATGAAACCAGCAATTCTATATGTACAGATATAATTTAAATTAGAAATTCCTTAAGTGACGTCACTGCTTGTACAGTCTAATTCACCCTGAAGGGGAAGTCAATAAATAGATTCACTTCAGTCGAAGGAAAATAAACAGCGCTTGGATAAGGTGTCCACGTTGTATTCGGCAGGCCATTAGTTTGACGATTATCCTACCACTACCTCGTCTTCGGGGTGACCCAAAGCAAGATACAAAATTCGAGGGTGGTGTATATCCACAGAATGGAACGGGTTGGCGATAAAACATATGAGATAACACCCTTAATGAATGACAGCGATTCCTTCTCCAAATTACGACTCTTCCCGCATCACATTTTCGCCCCGGGTCAACAACACGTCCTTCTCGCTTTAGCATCGAGTGCTCTCTTTAATAATACGTGAACTTGAACTTGAGGCGGGGGAAAATTCGATCACGGCGGCCTTAAATACGAAATTCCAGCAAGGTGGCGTAATAGCTCCAAATATCTTAACATTGTATACATGTTTTTAGTAAATATTTTCCAATAGCTCTCGTTCATTCTGTTAATTTCTAGATTTACCCTGTTTCTAGTTTCTACATAGTGTTGCACGTTCTTCTGTGCTTTAACTACACTTTTTGTTTCTCGTGTGCACATGCGACATTCCCCTCGGGGTAACAAAACAAATAAAGAAAACGTAATTAGATTATTAAAGAATGTGGATTGCGTTTATTAACATCTTTCTCAAGCGAGTAAGAAATATAGTAAGTTTGATTTTTTGTTAAATTTTGTATCATAAAATATTTAACTTGAAGATTAATACTATTTTAATGCATTACTCGATGCCAATCAGTTAAATAAATAATAGCAATTGTTAAAACAATCAACAGCCGCATTATGGACGTAACTCGCTGTCAGGGTTTTTCTTCACTCCTTTGTAGAAGCTGTCTCTTCATGTGAAACTTGCAGCTGAATTTGAAAAGGTTCAACCGCAATGCAAAATGCAGCGCAACTGAAAGCGAAATTTAGTCCGTTTCCATCCTGAAAATAGCCGCGATGCAGTAAACCGTAATTGGAAAGCGCCGTGCAGCTTTCTCCAGCTCGCGATAAAAAAGTAAGCAGAAAACTGTCGATACTCGATAGAAATTTTATTTTCGAGCAGCTCAAATCTTGTCTTGTAGAATTTGACCTAACCGCGAAACCGTGATTTGCTAAATTATTCAGAAGACAATGAACATGGAATAATCGTGAACAGTGCACGCCGTTCTAATAAAACAATGACGACGTATTTTGTGAAAAACCTACATCATTTTCGTGAATAAGAAATTATACATACGACTGAAATTAAACGTACGTGAGCACGAACGCTTGTATTACTGGATTTCGCTGAATATATAGTGAGGTCTTGTGCATAGCTATTTTCCCGCATGACGTTTTTTCACATCTTCATGAGCTTCCTTCGTGATGTGACAGAGTTCTTGCTGCTGTCTCCACGTTACCGTCCTGCTCACTGTTATTTTCTAATGCACGCTCGCGTTCTTTTTGTGAAATTAAATAACGAATAGGTTCGGTAAGCTGTTTAGAGCGTTTAAGAGTCGCTATGTATATGCAAAAAACTTATTAAAGATAGATCATGCCCTGCGATGTGGTTCTCTGCGGCATGTGAGTCTGCTTTGGAATGTTGAAGTCGTTGATCGCTTTAAACTGAATTTATAAACGGTGTGATATATTATTGAAGGGCTGTAATTTCAGTATTCCTCCACAGCGAAGCATAAATAAGTTATTACGAATAAGCACAGGTTTCTTTGAAGATTTATTCGTTATTATTACAGATTTGATTAAACGAAGACGAAATGAAATATTCAAAATCACGCCGTATGAAATAATGATAAGCGAACTGCAATTACCCGCATTATTAAGTTTCGAATTTCAGCGTATAGAAATTGCTTGCGGTTTATTTTTCCTGAGAAAAATATCTAGTAATATACGTAACCTGTAACCTTTAATTTTCATTGCGGGTTGCTTATTGCATTCTGATGATATAAAAGTTAATATTAAGTTTTTAATATTTGAAAACCTAAATATTTTTATTTCATAAGAATTTTAATCAAATTTAAATGTCAGTAATCAAGAGGCTTAATTAAAATTAAAATTGCAAAACATTGATTGCTTATTTTTCTTCAAGGATAGTGTACGTAACTATTGCACTATGGAGAGAAGCGTTTTGTTTACCTATTTTTCATTGTAAACATTTTTTATATTTGTTTTTTTTGTTCCAGGTTGGCAAATCCACCCATTTTTTCTAGGATTATACTTTTTATTCACAGTAAAGGTAAGTCTCTTTGCTAAATCTATATTTGGAAACATGAATGTATTTATATTGTTACGTTTTTACCGTTCGGGCTATTTAAAAATTATACGACGCTTCTGGTTTTAAACGTTTATTTACTATGATTAATTATGCTTATTTACAAACACATGAATTAACAAGGCAGAACACAAATTATTTAAACTACGAACTATTTCTAACAACTATACACTATTTAATAATTATTTATATACAGCTTAACAGTAAGGATTCATATGGTTGTATTTATTTGTTATTTATTTCACACGGCTCGTTTATATCACGCGCGCTTCAAGTCTGATGGGAACTGCCTGTCTATTCCTGCTGACACGTGTTTATATATCACGAATGAATCATTCCTAGAAACATCCAGACCTTGCTCGATTAATCCAGCGACGCTGACGTGTTCGCGCTCAAGGTCGTTCTGGAATGTTCTGATGCGATCCGGCCTGAAGGTCGTTATACTTTCTGGAGTGATCTGGAATGTTCTGACGCGATCCGGCCCGAAGGTCGTTACAATATAAACACGAAGTAGTAAATACAAGAAAAATATATCTGTTGTCATTTACAAGCTATCCGAGAAGTAGTAAACCATATCTACGATGTATTTACATAATAGAGCATTTTGACTTAGACAATATCTGTGTTTTAGCAGTCCAAAAGGGATTTGTAAAATACTCTCCAGCCAACATTTTCTATTAAGATGCGAAGAAAATATCTATACTACGACTGTAATTTCGCAAAGATGCAATAACGTATGTCCCAAAAGTTTTCGGAAAATTTTCAAAATAGACCTACAGTAAATAACGTCCCATACAGTTGTCGTTAGAAACATATTGTATCAGATTGATTGACGTTTAATATAACATGTCAGTTTTGTAATAAACACAGTTATAAGGTTATATTGTTGACATGCAAAATAAATAAAAATTTTATAAAATTTTTAACCATTACTTTTTTCCGAAAACTTTTGGGACATACGTTATATTGAAAAATTTGAGATCTGAAACAGAAAATGTTCCTAAAGATTTTACCATCACAATCCATACAGCATAATCTTGATGACAATCATGTCTTACCTGTTTTTCCCCGAGTGACTAATTTTACACATCAGACGCCGCAATACAAGAGTTTTTCCTTGGTATTTCCTCAAACAGTCGAACCACCCAACTAGAATTCTTGACGTTTGCAATAGGCATGCAGAAAATGCAGAGTTTATTGCAGACTGTGTTTTCTATAAAAACGGAAAAATGGATAATTACTCCTACGAAGAAACAATTTTTATGATAAAAACCTTTTACAGAGATTTTTTGTGTGGTTAAGTTAAATATCTGACCTATATCTTTTACAAGTACTATTCAAAATATGAAAAAAAAATCAATATTTCTGTAGAATCAGAAGCTAGAGATGGCAAGTAATTAGATTTTGCCCAATATCTACTATTAAGGTACAATTTTATACACTAATATTTCGTTTGCAAAGTGACATTTTAATGCTAAGGGCGAATACCATTTTCTTTATCTACGACAGTGTCCTGTAGTTCAGTGCTTTTCAAACTATTTAATGTGGCGGACCCGTATTATTTTTACTAATCTATAACGGACCGCTACATTTATTAATTAACAAATGAAACAATAACGAAACGAGTATTTTATACATAAATTTGTAAAAGCTATATATAAACATAAACAGTTCAACCAACTTCGTACAACGCTGCCTTAATGTGATAAATTGGTTTGCTTATTCTTGGTCATTTCCTCCATCCGTGGTTCAGTTGATGACAGTTCCACGCGGAATGGGGGATGAATCTTCATACTGTTGTTATATTTTGTTTTTATTACACTCTGTTACGATTCATTTGCGCCGCCTTCTAATTTCGCAGTCTGTAGTATTCACTTTGCTGTGTTGCGCATCTTTTCGCACGGTTGTCTGTAAGCGCGCCGTTTGTATTTCCCGCGCTGCGCCACGCCCATTCTAGCCTCGCGGAGATAGTTTTGCAAGTACTGGCATTTGTTTGGGAGACGCGTCCTTTCCGATTTGGCTTGCGAAACAAACAACATGCCGTGGTAACAGGTAGAATTTCGGAGGTTTAATTTTGGGCTGCTGTTAGTTCGATGATGTATATGTGAGCCTTCACTTTGAAGTGGATTTATTCCCCCGATCTTCGATGTCCTAATGGAAGCTTGACTCCCACGCCGTTAGCGGAATTTTTCATGCTGCCACGTGTTTCGCAAATTCGCCTGGAAACCTCTCCGAGGTAAGTAAGAGTTCGTTTCGAACTATTCTGTCGGTCTTGCTATGTTATCGTGGATTCCCTCCTTCGTTATAGCACCTAGTGCCGGATGGCCAAATGAGGCTTGGAATACAGCTGGTCTTATTTGCATTCGGACGTTCCATGCACTGGGAATGTTGGATCTTCGGACCCGTTTGACCCCTGCTGCAGACGCCATTTAAGCGCAGGAGAGGATCCAACAAGCAGGCTGACCTTCAGGTCTATTTTGTACCAGTATCGCACGGTGAACTCTCCTTTTAACCACCAGCATCGAGCCGCCCGAATTTGGGGCCAAACGATTCCGAGAACCGTGATATCATTCGGCCGTGAGTTCGCTGCCGGAATCGCGTTTGCGTTTCCTCCGAAACCAAGCGCCGCTATAAACTTTGCCTGTCCCGAGCCTAATTTTAATTTGTGAAATAAGGCGATTGCCTTATTGTTACGTTACAAAATGTGAGTATTAGTTTTAATTCTTGTTCTGAGGTACCTCATGCTATTACTGCTAAATTATCCACACTTAATTAGTATAACCAGTAATATTGTGCCCACCTGCGATTCTGCTGGTGGATCTGTAATTTTCTCATATTTACCTGTACTGTGATCCCGAACTTATGAAAATTATACTGTGATTTTGTCAACTATGGAGGTGTAATTTAGTTACGACTGTCTATTGTGTTTGAAGCTCCTCTTTCAGGAATTGTGTTTGTGCTTAAGCGTTGATGAGTTTACGAATTCTCTTGGAACACCTGGGTGCACTCGCAGTATCGTAATAAAAAAAATCGTTGGCTCACTAGGCATTTATTTCCATTATTTCGTTCTACCGACTGCACGCCTCCATCCGACTGAGCTGGCGGCCGGCTTTTGCACCCGAGTGTACAAAGTAATTCTCTGAAAGAATGATCAACGAATTAAAGTAGCTAACAACTCATTGTTGAAAAGCCAATCTCACAGAGGTAAGTGGCGATGAAAAGAAGCAGTATCTTCAGTGCAATATCGGAGAGGTCGGGATATTTTGATCTCGTTCTCATCCAAAAAGATGCGAGATCAGTCCTTCATTAGCAGGGAGGTACAACAATTTATGTCCCATAATGACAGGTAAGTCACCTGTAACTAGAACGAATGGATTACGGACCAATTCATTTTTTTTGCGCGGATCTTCTGTTTTAAATAAAACTCGAAACGCTCTGTCAAGTTAGTCAAGTGTTCGCTGATTTCATTTGTTAGAGATGGGAAACATATCGTAACATCTTCTTGATATTCGACTTTTTGATGCTTCTAGTTTTCGTTTCTGTTCATAAATTTTGCCTGCAATAGTCATCATTTCCTGCATCGAGGCGTTGAGATCATTGGAGATGAAAAAAAATCAGCTAAATAGGCAACATTGTCCACCCAATTTACCTCGAAGAAATCAACAATTGACTTCGCGGACCGGCAACATCTTGCTCACGGACCGGCACCGGTCCGCGGAACACCACTTTGAGAAACACTGCTTTAGTTGGTAGTTTCTAAAACGACGGTTTAATAACACGGCTTTATTAGTCACATAGTCTGTAACTCTGTAGCAACAAGTAGTTACACATCTTTACGTTGCTAGTAGCGTAAAGCATTACCTTACGGTGCGAGTACTACAAAATATCAATAACCAGATACACAGAGGTTTTCTAGCACATCTCTCAAGCTACTGAACAGTGCAACTCTACTTTCAGACAAATTTCAGAGTTATTGGCAAAATGAGGAATACCCGGTCTGTGACATCGGGCATCACAATTGGAAGGTTGTAAACTCTTCCCGCCATTTAACAAAGAATATTGTACGCAGGTCATACTGAAAGTGTCTTTACTGGACTCGAAGCCTTGGAGAACTGGATAGTCTCAGTTTCAGTAATTTTTATGTAAATAACTATTACATAACAAGTCCGGAAAGAGCATTTTTACCGGACGCACAGGCATAAGCCTACACGGAGGTATTCTGCAAGGAATTTAGTTTTTCAATTTGACATTTGACAAAAGCTTCTGACAGTTTCGGCCAGCATCAGTATAGTATTAAAGTGGAGAAAACGGTCACTTTCCTCACTCCACACCGGAGTAGGAAATTTGTTTAATTACACAATATTTTTTAAATTATGACCGATGGTTACATTTTACAGCGCGAGATTTTTATTTTTGAAGCACAACCCGAAGCGGGGTACTTTTATAAAACCGACATTTTGTTAAGCATTTTCTATAAATTCGATATTTTGCTTCCGAATATCAAAGTTGCAGTTGCCATCAAGCATGCTGCCTTCATTAAATGTTGCAGTGGGCCTTGTATCAAAACGCTTTGATACGTCAAAAGTCACTGTAGTAAATATCTGCGAAGTACAAAAGTGTTTCATTTTTTTAACAGAGTTTCGGCGAATACCCGTTATTACGACAAAGCAACATTTGCTCTAGGTGTCTCTGAAAGCTAAACATTGTCGCGTCACTTTACCGCACCGAGGTGCGTAAAATAATAGTTACGGTGGACGTCAACTGTGTATGAATGTGTTGTTTACATATCAGGTCAAAAAATATTGTACAATATACATACGTAAAGCTCGTGACTAAAGACTAACTTTACGCACTTATACCGTCAATAACTATTATTTACGTTGTTATGGAGAAGATGAACAGAATTTTTAAAACATTTGTTTTTACCATAGTGCAATAAAGTACTGCTTCATACATCGTGTTGAGTGCAAAGAGTGTCACTTTAATACACTCACACCTCTTCTTCTTTTTCATCCTCTTATCATAGGCTACAAACCTCTTCTTCTTTCTCCTCCTCTTATCATAGGCTGAGAGCCTATTGGCAGCAACACAATGTGTAGTTCTAGGAGCCCTCATCGGCTGCAGCCCGGGCAGCCCTCTAATCCGTTGAATTTTAAGGAAAATACCTATCTACATGCCAACATGCGTCATGTAATGTGGCTTTACTGTTACTCATTTATTGAGACGTTAAATTGTAAGCGCAACTTATTTTTTCTTTTTTTTGCCAGCTAGCTCAGTTTGCATTAAAATACCTCGTACCTTTTATTTCAATCGTAGTTACGGAAAGGGCACTGTAACGATGCTTCGAAAGTTGACTATATCTAGCTCATAATGACTGTAAACATAGACTTCTACCCAAATAAAAGCCAATTTTCCCATAGCCATTGTAACGCGAATATATAGTAACCTTTAAATACACACATAAAATAATATAAAGTCAAAATTAACTCCTAAAATAAATGACGATTCCTAAGTACCTGGTTTTTCATTAATAATGTATTCTCAACACGCAATAGCTACTTGCTACACGTATTTACAGTTTAAATAACATTCATTCAACTTTAAAATAACTGTATCTAGCGTGCACCTACATGTAGATGATATTAAAATGCGAGAATAACTGTTCTTAGCACGAAAATACTTGATGCATAAAAGTCCGGCTTCGCATAAAATATGTCGTGTCCAACGTTTTGCACTGTAATGTAATCCCGTAGACCTCAACTCTGCAGTTTTTGGAGCAGCTTTACTACATAACTTAAGACCATAACTGCATATGGTTTCTTCATGGTCAGCGGCTTACAGGCTTGTGCGTATCCAGGTACTCCTTTTGCGATTCACATCGTTGTCGAACCGTTTCTAGCACGCGGAAAATGCAGAACTGGAGAAATATCTCTCTTGCATATGCAGAATCTTTATCGTAGCGTTTTATTCACGGTTTGCAGTACGATTTTAAGCAGATCGTTGAGGAATAAATCGGCTGTAGCTTTACTTTTTGTGCGTCTCGTGCATGTAGTTGAGACATTCTAGAGCTTTTTAGTATTTTTATAGTGGCTGTCAGATTCGATGATTTTGATCGCAATCAATTGAACGCTTGAACGTATCAATAACCATTGTGCCTAGTAATGTTTTGTGAGGGAGTACTGAAGCTTTTGTCTGTTGCTCGTTGACGGCTATTACAAAAATTCGAACGCATAAGCTATTTTACGTTAATTTCGATTTCTAACGTAATCGAACTTCATATGCGGATTTTAGCCCACGTACTCCGCTTTCGACTGATTTTCATTTGCGGTTGGAAGACGTGTTCGTGTAGGCCTGTTGGGTATTACGAGGAAAATCGTATAACAATTTACTATTTATTCCGTTTATTTGAATTCCATTTTACCATTAGAGCAGCATACATGTATAAACAATTTTACGTTTACAACGAGTAAAATGAAAATAAATTTAAAGTCGCATTTACTACAATTACAACAAAATAAAACCTTTGTGACATCACTACACAAAATATACAAAATTATAGGTTTATTTATACCTTTTATAATTTTATTTGAATTTACATTAAGTGTAAGAATTCTCCATTCTTTTGTCTCTTTGAACATTTTCGTTTATGTTATGTTTTATATCTGCTTACACTATTGAAAATAAGTATTAGGTTACAGCAATTTGGGATTTTGGTTTATTGCTTTATGGGAACAGTTACGTGGTTTAGGGATTAACACCATCAGCTTTAATCTTCTAGTTTGGACCGTCTGGAACCAGTATCGCTATTGGACAACATTCGCCATCCTGCTTAGGAACTAGCTAGCAAAATTTTGCCACACCACAAGACAATTCCTGAATCACAGTGTGCTTTATACTCCATATTGATATATAAGACCACAAAATGGTGGATAGACACATAAAAAGAAGCGTCGGATGCCCCCCGAAACGATAGTTAGACGATAAAAGGAGAGTAGCAGGTAAACTTTGATTAAACATTGCACAGGTTAGGGAAATATGGAAAAAGCTGGGTGAGACCTACGTTCAAGAGTGGACGAATACAGGTTAAAAAACAACCAGTAGAAGAAGAATCCCAATATTTAATCGTATCCACCGGTATTTCCTCTACATCTGGTCTAGTTGCTGCCTTGATTTTTTAAATTATTTCGTCAGTCAGTATTAGGCCCTTCCTCAGTAATGTTGGTTTGTTCTTGTATTTTTGAAATAAACCATAGTTCAGTATTCCTGTGGTTTTCTGCTGTCACTTCTAACGTTTTAGTTCTTTTCTTTTCGCTGCATATTACTTTGCATTTTCTTCTTTGTTTTTAGTATTTCCATTTCTCTTCCGTCGTTTTACATCCAGAGTCATACCATTTTTGGTTTTTATCTTCTTACTTTATCGCTTGCATTTTTACTGTGCTTTGATTATTCTTTCCACTGATTCCATTGTTTTATTTTATATTTTTTTATTATTTTTATTTTGGTACTCAGTCAACAGCCGTTAGGCCAATTATAGGCGTTGCTGTACATTTTATGAGGACTTCCAACCCCACTAACGACTGTCATGATGTTATTATGACATCCGGGACCGACTATTTCCGTGACACCCGTATCACGAGGCGCCGAGAGAAGCAACCGTGGAACTCCCATCCAAGTTCTGACCAGAAAGAGCGTTGCTTAACTCTACTGATTGAACGTGGACACTTGTTCCTACACCACCCGGGACCTATATTTTAATTTTCTTCTTCAGCTCGATTGTTTTTTCATATCTTACTCATATTTTTTCATCCTGTAGGTAGATTTAGTATTTCCAGCCTCTTTTGTTTTATTTTCTCCTTCACTGTATTAATTGGTATCATTATCAGTTTCGCTGAATTGCACATGCTGTCGCTATAACGTCCAGCTAGTTCTCAATATCAGTCATTATTTTCAATGCAATAGACATGTGTATAATATGACTTATTAGTTATTACATGAGAATTGACAGCTTTTGGTGGATGAGCAAACCACTGTACTTCATTGCATTCCCATTGCTTTTACTGTTTAACGTGTTTATCGAATCAGTCATCTATAACTACAATTATGTAACAGCAAATGAAAATTAAAAATATTCATTATTTAAAAGAGTAGTATCTGAAGGAAACAGAACACATTGAGAGCAAGTAAACAATGATAGAGATGTTTATAGTGATAACCCAGTGTCATATTAGCATATCGTGTCTTAATAAACCAACAAATATTTAAATTATAAATACAAATTTCCTTACAGCAGAATATTCATAAATAAAAGGTATGAAAATGTTAAATGATGGTAGCACGTTGATTATACGATCGCTGCAAGTTGTGTCCAAGGTACCTCGTATTTCGAATTAGATTTGGCCCAGCACAAAGTCAAGGCACTGAAATTCGCATTGCATCGCAGAATTTCGGTCTGCAGTAAAATATTCTGTAATACGGTTGTCGCTTAGGCAAAGGCCTAATAAACTCGATGGTGCGACCCTTCACATGGATGATTGCAGGAGGGCGGTTACACGCGGGGCTGCCGCCGATTAATCTGGCACCATGTTTGAACTTAGATCGAAACTACCAATTGTGAATTTTAAACGGCCCCTATAGTTTGTTGCTTAGTCCACCATTTTTCCGAAACACATATATAGAAAAACTACAGTATTTTAATCCATTCAGTATAGGAGTAGTTCAGCAATTACTTTCTTTTAACAGAATGCAACGAACTTGAACGAGCAATACTTATGTTTTTATATAAATACCTAAATCGTCAATATATTTTATCTACGACCACTACTAAAAGTAGGCCTTTTAGCGCTAGCTTGTTTCACTAAAAGTGACGTTTTATAGTTTACCGTGTTTAAATAAATCAGCTGTTTACTTTTAGCACATGTGCTAAAAGTGAAGCGAGGTTCAAAACTACAATTTCGAACTGCAAGTGAAGTTGTAAAGCTATTCTAGTTGCTTCTTGCGTTACAGGTAAAGCGTTTTTGAAATAATTAAAGCGTTATGTAATGAATACAGTCATATGTGGAGTATCAATAATTACATTTCGTAACTCACCTTGACAGCACGGGCGTGGCCAAACAATCGCCACCGCGGCGTAGCCTACTATTCATTATGACATAAATTAAAAGCGTCGCAGATGCGAACCTTTCTTAAATCGATATTTATGGATTAATAACGGTAAAATTAAGGTCGTAGATAAAATATTGTATGCAACGCGTGCTAAAAGTCGTTTATGCGCGAGACATGTTATGAAACTCAGCCTTCGACTTCGTTTCATAATTTTCATGTCTCGCGCATAAACGTCGACTTTTAGCACTTGTTGCATAAATAGCTATTATGTGACGACTAGAAAATTGTACAAAAACTGGGCTTGGGCTTTAAAACAAGTTCTTTCAATGTTGGAAATAAATCCTAATCGGCTGGGCCTAAATCTGGAGAATATGAAAGTTCGTCCTATATTTATAAACCAGCTTTATGGCGAACAGCCATGGAAGCAGTACTCTTGTGGAATATTTGTTCCAAAGGCATTATTCTCACGAGGCAAATTTATTTTGCACTTTTGCTTTATTAATTTTAATTTCTTTGTAGCTCGTTTTGTTCCATTTGTAAAAATATTTATAAGCTCACAAGAGCGTTTATTTCAATATTGGCCAAATAACAAAATATTTGTAGTTATACCTTTGCAAAGATACTACGATATTAGAGGGTGCGAATTATGGTAATAAAAATTTATATCCGTCAGTCAATGACCGCCATGTTAGAAGCGATATGTTGATATGATGATTCTATATACTGTGTCGAATGCAAACTGTAAGTAGAAAAAAACACATTAATTAAGTGCTTCCTAGGAATTTATTTATCATGAAATTTCTCTTAATCGATATATCGAAATTAGTTTTGTTGATTCTACTTTATCTGGCAATTACGATAAATTCTGTGGCGTGAAACTGCTATGCGATTTTGCTCGAACGCTTATGGGCGCAATGACTTACTTAGTATTTGGAATAAAAAATGTGTATTCTTCTTCTAAGTTGAGAAAGACAGTAAAACACATGATAGAATAAGAACCTTCGAAACAAAACTGCTTCCATTAGACTTGTTTAATAAATGTAACATAAATCTCTGAAATTAAAGAGGACGTATTTCGGCAATGGAAAAAAGTAGTAGAGCTTTAAAAAGTGAGAGCGGAAGAAGAGACACACCAGGAACAAATCATAATTATGTGCCCAATGTGAAACTGTCTTGCCCTAGTTTCGATAAAAATCCCAAAGTGCTTTTGGTGGGTCTCAATAGAATTTTGTATTGACAACTAACTTTGTAAATCCTGTGGGGTGATACCAAATAATACGATACGGAATCATGCAACAGTGATGCACATCAATTAATGCCTCATGTAGGATTCGTAGTTACGTCTAGAATATAGAGCTTGGTAACGGATCTCTTGAACGTTCCTAGTGTCGTTTTTACATCCACGACACGTATTTCTCCATCAGAGCCAACATACAGTTTCGTAACAACTCATTTGGGCCATACGTATCGACAAAACCCAGAATCCACCATAATAACTACTTTTCATTTTTGTGTGATGTAATACAAACCATTTGGTTCGTTTTGTCAGGTTAGGTAAATATTTTCTTATCCACCGTCTCCAAAAATGATCGGCGACTACTTGAGTGTTTTCTGGAGAGGAGATCATTTCGCTGAAATACACCAGGTGTCTGTGTACCACTTGGAACACCCAACGAAAAGTGGGTTAGGTGTAACTGCTTCGTGGGCAGACGTGAGTTAAAGGTCAGCTTCCACGAATACAGTTTGAAGAACTTCTTTGCAAGGTGACTTCTTTATAAAATGATAGTCATAGCACTGCCTCCCATAAGAGATGCTGATGGGGTTATGAAATACCATTCTATTTGGGAAGTAGACAAAGTTTCCCATCAAATGCCCTTTTTGAGCTTGATATTATTCCAGACATACGCCGGATTGCCATTATGCTCGAGTCGGTGGTCAGAGAATACGCAATTTCCAAATGTTCTTTTCTCGGCGTCCAGCTCTGTCATAGGCCCGAAGTAGTCTATACCAGTTGTGGTGAAAGGCCTGACAAATGACGTTAGTCCACATTGTGGCAAAGCTCTGTAATTTTTTCACTATTGACAATTACTCCCAACAACTTCTAACAGCTTGCCTTATATTGAAAAATATTGTTGCCATAGTTCATTCATCATCATTTCATGGCCAGCCTTATCTAAGAATGGAGACACTTTAAAAAGTCGACTTAAAGAGAAAATTGGCTTATTGTTCTGGTGAGTTGAGCGAGTGATGCGATAATTTCTCATTTTGACCTCGAATATACAGTTGTGTTCAAAAATGTGTTGTACAGATATAGTTGTAAGTTTACTGGTAGTTGCTGCTGTTTTTACTCAACAAATGCTCATACTGTATCATTAACTACGTAAACCTAGATGCAGACTTTCAAAATATTTGTATATACAACACTTTTTTAACTTTGTGTAATTAATTCATATTTGCAAAGCACCAATACTATACAACACTTTAATGAACACGACTGTACAACGAGATTGTCTTTGAATGTTTTTTCTCGTTTCTCATGGAATTTTCCCATCTAAATCTCAAGGGTTCTTGTATAGCGCCAATTCTCTTCGCAACTCTAGAACCTTTAATGGTAATGATTGACCGTTCGCAAAAGTATTGACTTTACCATGCGGACCAGTGAGCTCTAGTGGTGTAATTCTCAGAGGAACCTTAAGTTCTTCAGTTTTAACACAAGGGTTAACTTCTTCTCGAGTTCTTGAAGCTTCTTGAGGTAGACCTCCTGGTTTGATGAGATGAAGTTAAACAACTGAAGTTTTGTTGGTTCTGACGCATTCCCAAAATTCATCAACGTTTAACTTCATGAAATCATCACATTTTCTACCCCGTGTTCTGCTTTGATACAGAAATACATTTGAATATACAGTCAGACCTCGCCGTTCGCGGGGGTTACGTTCCAGAAGAATGCCGCGAAGCGCAAAACCGCGATGCGCAAGTAAATACATAAATGATAAAAACGGGGATAGGTTCCATTAACTAGATTTATTTATACTATGCAACTTCAAAAAACCAAAACTTTTCTGCGTTTTTTTGTCTGACAAATCTGAAGCAGAAACTTTACGCATTGACGACATGGTTTTCCGTGTTTTAAAAATTAAACTCAATTGAATTTTCGGCAGAAACGCTCGAGAAAACAGTAAAGTTTGAATTAAAATTCCATACGTAACATAAAACACAAGTCTGCCACTTGAATCTAGAGCTCGAATGTCCATTTGTTTATTCAAGTTATAATTTTTAAGATTTATAAGATTTTTGTTCGAATACTATCTGGCCTTGTTACCTTGCATTCTGTATCTGCCGGTATATGTTTAGAAGAGCATTTCATTTTTGACGATTTCTGCTCCTGCTGGTTGTAAGAAATCGTCCACTTGTTCACAAATGAAGATTTAGAAATTTAGATTACGGTTCTACTCGTAGTATTTTCTTTTTGGTTACGTGGAATGGGAAACTTATGTGAATTGATCGTTTCTGTTCATTCTCTTCTTTTTCGATCTCTTTTCGTATTCTATTTGTCTTTCATCACATTCCAATTTTCTTTCCTGATTTCGATGAGTCGTCTTGCTTCCGCCAGTTCTAATTCTAGTTAATGGTGTTTTAAACTACTTATTGGCTTTTCGTGAAGATGAAGTTTTTTACTTTTTAACTCCTATGGTAGGATGATAACAAACTAATAAGATACGAATTCTTGCAACATACTAAACAACGGTGAATAAGTAGCTACCGTGAAAACGGCAATTCTACTAAAGTAGTAGATAGTTTTCGTTTGTTTAAAATTAATTTTTATATCCAATATCTTTATTCAGCCATTCTTCTCAAGTATTATATCATTTGAATTGATTTGTTTATCCCTATAACTGTATTATCTGTTTACATTGTAATTATTCAGCACCATTTCTCATACATTACTTCGTGTGGTATGATCGTTATTGTCAAGCTTTAGTTTATCCCTTATAACTTTGCTTTTATGTTACAACTTTCAGTTTAGATTTTAATTATTTTTGTTTGTTTGTTAGACAGCTACCCATTGCATAGTATGGAGTGTCGGTATTGTAATATATTTTCCCTTTTTTGATTTTTTCGTGTCATCTGTTTTTTCTGGTCATTGTCAAACGATAATGACGAATTCCAAATGCGATCGTGTCCTGTTTTTACTTCCCTCATCTGAAAGTTAAGGAAGTATTGTAATCAGGAAAAAATCACATTCCCAGATTTCTTCAGATTTTCACGCTTCAGGTTCCCTAGATGGCGAAAACAGGTTTTCTCAATTCCGTCTGTCTGTCTGTCCGTTCGCGGTATAACTCAAAAAATATTTGTCGGAGGAAGACGATATTTTACATACACATTATATACAGCCTGTTCATAATTAAGTGTGCACTATTGCTATCTCGGTTGCTATTATAGCTACGAAGTTGGTTAAATTAGTAAAATAGTAGCATATTTCGTTCCGATTAAAATGGCGCAAACAAAAAAACAATTGAGCTTCGGGTTTTTGACGTATGTCAAAAAATGCATTTTTTTTTAATGGAACGCCCTGTATATTTTGACGTCAATCGATAGCCAATCTTCTTCTGAACAAAAAACTTTTTATACTCTACTATCTTAAAGTTAATAACAATGGAGATATACGCCTGGTCAAAATTAAATACGTTGTAGCTCCCATAATAAGCAAGTTAGCAATAGTGCACATTTAATTCTGAACGGGCGTATATCTCCATTATTATTAACTTTAGGATAGTAGGGTATAAGAAGTTTTTTGTTCAGAAGAAGATTGGCTATCGATTGCCGTCAAAATATACAGGGGGCTCCATTTTTTAAAAATGCATTTTTTGACATATGTCAAAAACCCGAAGCTCTATTGTTTTTTTGTTTGTGCCATTTTAATCGAAACGAAATATGCTACTATTTTACTAATTTAACCAACTTCGTAGCTATAATAGCAACCGAGATAGCAATAGTGCACACTTAATTTTGAACAGGCTGTATATATACCTGGAATGAAACCGGTAAAATTTCAGACAAATATATACAGGGTGAGCACCTTAAAATAATAAAATTTTGTTTATTTTTTATTCAACTTAGTAATAGATAGAAGTAATAATTTTTACATAGTGCAGGCTTTATTCTTACCAAAAATGGAAGCCAATAGATACAGAATAATTTTTTTACAATACAAAAACGAGGCACAAATTAGCGAGTTACTTAATATAGCTGCGAAGCAGGAATACGAGAAGTTGATGCTTCGTGGCGCATGTAGAAATTGCACGGTTCCTTAAATTCCCAGAAAACGTTGGGGGTGCACACGCGGTTCGCCTGCCGGTAACTTTTTTTTATTTGAAAATTTATTTAATCTATTAGAAACGTGAAGATATTTTACTCCTAACTTAATTTCATTTTTAAAATTATTTAGTGTCATATTGTCGACGAGGGAAGTTCTGGGTAAAGCCTTTTACAGATTTTTTTTATTTTGTGTCAGAATGATTGAATATGAATAGTTTCTAATGATAAGATGTAAATGATTCTGTACATATACGAATATTATTCCGTAGGTGAGAACTGTAAAGATTAAATTGTTAATATCGAAACGTATGACAACTTAGTTGCAACATTTGTGTGCTCTGTTCTCCTCGTTAAGCTCTCTGCTACTTCACCATCTATTTCTTTCAGTTTAATTGTTAAGCACCAGTATGTCGTGGCGATCCTGAATAAAATTTCGCGTAATGAACGGTTACGTCTGACCTAAAAGGAGTGAAGTTAAATTGGCCGTATTTGTTCGTCGCGGATAAGTTCGCGGTCGTGCAAAAAGTCAATAGTTGAAAATGAAATAGAAGCGTTTCCCATGTCTGAAACCCGAGTGCAGTCCATGCCAGCAATTGAGTTTCGTGTCAATTACCAATCTCGACCCAAGAATCTGCATTATTATTGCATATAAAGCCGATTAGCATACGGATAATATCCGTCTTTAGCAGCCAAATGCTGAACGCAAATCGCTACATACAAGTTCGTGTTCCGATCTGGCGAGGAGTAAACAAGCATTTCTTTTATTAAATTACTGTCAGACCGAGTTAGAGAGTGCAGTCTGGTAAAATGCCTTAGAGCATTTTGTGGCTAGATCGTGTAAATCAAATTACTGTTTGTTTTCTTAGCGCTATATAATACCATTAGTACGTTGGAATTCATTATGCGTAAAATAAACGTAGGAGTCTTCACAATAAAGCCAGGATTTATGTTGGTAGCAGTGCTGCGTTCTTGCAGACGTCCCTCTTTTTAATGAGTTTTTTACCTCAAAAATTTTCGCCTTTGAAGAACCGTATTTTCTATAAATAGGTTCTTTTTAAATTTATTATTTTTCCTAAATAGCCGTTGCTCGATTGCTTGAATTGAATATTCTAGTTTAACAGGAAGTTATTTTTACTACATATCGTTTGTCATAGAAGCCACATTGGATCTAATAAATAAATTTTTGTGCAGTACAGTTCAAAGCATTCCAAGCCAGTACTGACAAGTTTACTTGCCACTAACCCAATATATTTTGCAAAGTAGTTATCCCTGGCATTGTATGTAAATCAATTATATTCCATATCTAAAATTTTCTAGTTAACATCGCAGTGTGTTAGCTCAAGTTTGCTTGAAAGGTACACATATTGTAATAGCTCCTGCTCCTAATAATAAATAGGGGTTCTAAATAAAATAATTAATTAATGGCAAGGGAAACTACACTTTCTAATTATTAAGTTTCAATTGAAATTCATCTGTCATACTCAGGGAAAATTGAAAGAGTGTAACAAAAATTACGACAAATAAATGGTTTATTGCCCTTTTCTTATTTTATCTATTTGCTATAAACATTCGGCTAGCTCCGGAGTACATGAGACAATCTTGGTTCAGTGGTGGTAATTCATAAAATTACGGAAAAACTTGGTACCTATGCCAATTACTTGTTGTATGACAAATACTCTCAAATATTTCGGGAAAATGCGCAATCTGACATTTAGCTAACCTCTAAATTTGACTCAACAAACACAATGATTTGCTAGTGCACAAAACAGCGTAAATTGAATTTTAAAACCATCAAAACGGCAAAGACCCATCAGGTAATTATTAGAGCTTACAATACCGGGATCCCGAATACCGGGAACCCGCACAATTTTTGTCCGGTATTGAAAACCGGTATTGATGTTAAAAATACCGGTATTTCGGTATTAACGTTTTACTATAAAATTACATTTATAAAAATATTTATTACAGTTAAATATAAAATATGTCTCATAATGCGACCAATAAATCAAAATATTTATTCAAAGTATTTTTAGTTAAACAAATTATAGCATAATTAATTTTATCTACTCCTACTGTACAATGACCATTAATTATTTATTTATTTATTTATTTAATTTGCACTCAGCCAACAGCCGTTAGGCCAATTACAGGCGTCGCTGTGCAGTTATGAGGACTTCCAACCCCACTAACGACTGTCATGATGTTGTATGACCGCCGGGACCAACTTTTTTCAGTGATAGCCGTACCACTAGGCGCCGAGAAATGCAGCCGTGGAACTCCCATCCAAGTCCTGACCAGAGATAGCCTTGCTTAACTCTGCTGATCGAACGTGGACGCTTGTTCAAGCTACACCACTCGGGACTTATGATTCATAATTCACAGTTTGCAGCCAATCATAAAATTCTATTTTCATTATTCAATAGTTTGCAAGTTGCAACCAATCAGAAAATTCAATTTTCATTATTCAATAGGTTGTAGCCAATCACAGAATTCATTCTTATTATTCAATGACTTTTGAAGTTAACAGCTGTCAAAATTCGGAAATATGAACACAAGTCTCCTATTGCAAAGGAGTAGATAAAATATCGTATTATATTCGCGATTATGGCCATTATTCACTCAGATGACTTGCGCCACGCGCCTTCGGCTTGTGGCGCAAATGTCATCTTCGTGAATAATGGCTGTCATAATCGCTCATATAATAATATACTATAAACATATTTTAATTGTTACACATACCATAACCCCATGGAGGTCATGGATACAAACAACCTTGCTGAGCACAGAAAATGAAACGATGAAGCTTCCGTTTGGAACCATTTCCTAACAGAAAAAAGTGGGAAATTGGCTAAATGTAAGGTGTTCTAAAGAAATAAAATGCGGTGGAGGATCTACTAGTGGCCTTATACCCATTTAGAAACGATGCATGGATTAAATCTTAAAAAAGTATGAACTCTCTTCTTAACAGTGACGGACAAGGTGCTTCGAAATATCCGAAACTATTAATAAAGGGTTATTTTAAAAACAATAAAAATAATAAACTTCCAGAAGTGCTCGCACGCATAACCGCTCGCGATGACCTGTCTTAATATTTTAATTAATTCTTATTACATAAGAGAAGGTTTGAGTGCAAGGGGGTTTAAAGATACGTCAAAATCTTCACTCATAATAAGAAATATGGTGCTAGGATATAGCAAGATTATTCGAGAAACTATAAGTATAACTCCTTTTGTAAGCAACGTTAATTTTAATAATAAATTTTTATTTGTTTTTTGGATATGATTTTTATTGTCGTAATAACTAGGTATCAATCTAATAAGTAAATTTTTAAATAGTAATACCGGTATTAAGATTTTAGTCCGGTATTGTAAGCACTAGTAATTATTAATACTGTGACGTAGCAACTGCTAAGCTCGTTTTGTTTCTAGCGTGACTAGCAACCGACGCGCGACAGTTTTTTGTTTCATATCCGGTCCAAAACTGAAAAATGCCGCCACATCCTGTATTTTCAAGGGACGCTATCTAAATTTCTGGGAGCTGGACGGCTCTGGACCACTGGAATATCGTAGTCAGTCTAATCTTGAAGAAGTCTAAAAATATTGGTCTTACGCCAACGCTTTCCTTGTGAAATTCTACCTTAATCGTAGATGCCACGGGAATTAAGAAACTGTGAATTGCTTGCTGGTTGGGATTTTGGCACGTAGTGGTTCCTGAATGTCCTCCCTATTCGTAACAGGCACTATTCTTGCTGGGCGAAGCTGCTTGCATCAGGAATTGACTCCTCGAAGTCACTCGCACTTGGACGATTTGTTCTGCTGGCTTATCTGCTTCATCTGGATCTTTTAGCACCTGGAAAACTACACCCACAGATGCCCAGGACACTCGTGAATAACTTTCACCATAATTGTAACGAAGAACTTTTTTATTTACAATTTTACATGATAATTGAGGAGCTCAATGTGGCCCCAACACACCTTTTTCAAGCTTGTTTAGTTATTCCTAAAAAATGACAGTCAGGTCTCTTAGCAACTAGATTTTTCATTGTTTATAAAGGAAATTAGGATTGATAACATGATTAACCTTATGGACTACAGTTTTGATGTCATGTTTCTTGGAATAATTGTTACTACACTTGCTCTGCTTTTAATTCACTTTTGTTTATAATGCACTGATACACTTGGAGTTCATTTAAGATCTCACTAATTGTCTTTCGATTGGTTGCGTTCCATTTTTATTGCTCTTTGCAATTATTATTTTGCTAGCACGGTTTCGTTTACCTTTCAGCTAATCTGCCTGTTGCCGGCTTATTCAGTTTGACTACATAACGCTCATATTCTTTCTGTATTTAAGAAATCATCTTGTATTATTCTATTCGCATTATGTCTGACATTAATAAGCTCAATTCCGTCAGTTACAAATTAAATTGCATTAGCCCTTCCCAGCATTTATCATATCTGACACTCTGAATGTAACCTTTCTAAAACCTGCTTTGTTTCATGCTAACTTTTATCCCTCAAATTATTAGTTATTGCTGCTCACATCAAGTGCACTTATTAATGCAAAGTATTGATTATATTGTAATAGATAAAATATTTAATTCTGTGCTCATGTTGACCTTATTCATTTAGTTAATTAGGCAATCAAAATTTCTATGGGCAGTGAACCATTACAATATTTATTTCTTGCAGTTTATTAGTTACTTGAATTTTCATATTTCAAAGCAAAAGATCGTACTTTCTTTACACTCGTATCTAGAAATGACTTCTTAGTATCGTAGTAAAAAAAACCAGTTTAATAGCGTTATGACCAACCATGGTCTCCACTTAAACAGTCAGCTTGTTATAACTCGAAAATAATGTACAAACTAAATTTAAAAAGAACAAAAGTGTTCCGTGATCTTCATAATCACAAAATGATCTAAAACTGTTTCCTTTTTATTTTGTGTTGAAGTTGGTTATTTAAAGAATTAAATGAAATCGAAGAGTAAATTTAGTAAGCAGTGGATTTTTTTGATAATATATAGATACATTTTATCCACTATGCATGATGGTACCATTAACATCGGATAAGTTGAAAAATCATAATTATTAATTATTATAAAAAATAGGGGGTTCGAACTAGCTGGAAATTTGAAAATAGTTTCCCGGAAACAAACCAAAGTAAGACGGGAGGAAGGGGCCCAAACTAACAAAGAAATAAAAACCAAATATGTAAGAAAGTGAGTAGGAGAGAAACTAATACTTAAATTGAATATTTTTGCTAATGTTAGTAAAGTGGGGGCTAATATCGTTCACCACTTTAAATCTAGGCGAGGCTTCATGTTTGGCAATCTCGTAATTTTCTAAGAGATAAGTTTTTGAAAGTTATTCTCGGAATCCAAAGTTTTTATTGGGGTTGAAATCGTGGTTGAAGTCTAGCATGTGGGTAGCGAAGTTTAAAATGGACGGATTGCCAAACACGATCTAACACCTTCCTTCGGAACAATCGTTTTAATGTTGTATGAAATACTATAGGTAGCAACTTAATTCAAAAGTTGTATCTTATCTCCATCATCCTGCAAATGATCCGCTCTGGCCAGTTATTTACCAACCCTACCTCATTTATTAATTTAAGTTCTTTATTAAGATTATTGTGCTTGCCCTCGAGAAATGAATTATATTACTAGTGTGAGTATTCTTACGATATATGTCAAAGTTAAAACCATTATTTTCAATACTAATTAAACGGTTTAAAAATGGGAGTTTGTTCGAGTTAGCTCTTTCTATAGCAAAGGTAATATTATCATGCCAGTTATTAATGTACTCAAAAAGACCACATAAATAATTCAATACATGTGAAAATTTGCTTTAATTTTAGCTGTTCGTATCCCGTTCTTGCGAATGGGCACTAATGTACAACGACGCCTATAATTGGCCTAACGGCTGTTGGCTGAGTACCAAAATAAAATAAAAATAAATAAGATGTTTCATTTTCAATCATTAGGTATCTCCTGCACGCATGTTTACTCGCTTCTGCGTATTTGTCTTCTCCGGTGCTTATATATCATCTGTTCCACCTGGTTTTCCCTGTCTTTATTGTATGTATAACTCTCCTCTACTTCTTCCAAGTCGAGGCTCATCTTTTTGCCTTTAAAAAAAAGGTCTTCATGTTAGTTTTCTTTTTTTTGTTTATCAAAATAATTGCCCCACCTTTTTAATCATAAAGAAGGAAGTAATCTAGAAACAAAACTAGGAGTATTCTATTATATGGCACATACAGGATCTGGCAACGATGAGGCGATGGAAGTTATTTCTAGTATGAAGTATGAGAGTTACGTACATAAAAATGCTTATATAAAAGTTGTAAGTACGAAGGTAATGCAAATTTAAAAATATTTTTGGTTATACAGGGTGACACAAAAAATTGTGGCAAACCAAACTTTTTTTAAGTAGAATGTGCTATATTGAGTAGTAAGTTTTGCCCCGAAATACTAATCATTTTAATATATAGTTGTACAGGCCCAACGTTAACCATTTTGGAGATAAGTGAACGGACATAAACATAATGAACATGGATTTTTTTGTGAAGCGGTATCCGTTATTGAGAGTTTTTTTACAATAAATTCCTTACAGTTCTGTACATTAAAAACCGGCCGTTGTGTAGGGGCGTCAGCTATTGAGGGGTGTCCGTTCAGAGAAGTTCAACTGTATTAACAGCGTTATTCAAAAAATGCTGAATTCCAGGCGGCTACTGTAAGTATAAGAGCGCCAGTGTGGCCGAGCGGTTAAGGAGCTCGGCTGCTATGCGACGGTACGGGGTTCTATCCCCACATCTGGCAACTGGCGGACGGCCCATCCAGTCGCTTTAAAAATTCGGTAGCGAAACCACGGCTGTGGAAGTAGGGAAAGTAAAGCAGTCGTGGAAGGCGTGATGCTCGGGCCATAATCCTATGTATGGAATGAAGCGCTCTGAACTTTCATGGCTTTATTGTAAGTTTCAGAAAACAATTGGATGAAAGAAAACGTTACCAATTTTTTTAAATTTTATGTGAATTGCTTTTTGAGTATAATATAGTGGTTCTTGGTAGTTATGCTTTACAGAAGAATCTTGGAAGTCAGTTTTACACTTTGATTAGCTGTTAGGAACAGAGTAGAATAATTACAGGACACTTTAAACAAAACGTAGTTGTGTTCTTTTTAAACTACGCTTGAAATCAGACTTACCCAAACTCCAGCACGAAAAGTGAAGTGTTGTGTAGACCATTACCAAAATGCAGCAAATATTATCTTCTTTGCTAGCTTAACACGTCTGTGATAAGAGGGTAGTGAAAGGGGACATCATCACATTCAGCTTTTCTTTTTCAACCGCTTTAAGCCATTCTTGTAGGCTGGGTGGTTCACTTACTTTTCCAGTTCTTCACCAGGCTTACCTGCGCACCACCCATCCTAGACAAATTCTTCAGTCTTTCTTTAGTGATTATTTGGATTAGGTCCTGTATTAAAACGATTAAGTATTCGTTATGCAACTAGTTGTACTATTTGATACCACTGAATCACTTATGTAAACACATGAAGACTAAAAAAAGTTGCAGGCAGCATCCTGTAGCAGCAAAGTTTGTGCCATTGCCGATAGATGGTGATCAAAATCGGCACGGAATTCTGTGGCAGTAAAGTTTGTAGCATTAGGCGATGTCGTTAGATGGCGCTGAAGGAAGTAAACCCGATCATGGACGAATCAAGTCCGATCAGTGACGACGCAGCATGGCGGACGCACGAACACAACTTCCCTCTTTGTTATACACACATGATGAAATAGGACAATATTGTTTCAGGTGTCTATAAGGTATTCACACATGCAATGCACGTTTTATGGCTCAGTAAGTTTTTAGAGAATATTGTCAATAATTGTTTAGTTCGACCTCGAATTTTGGGTTTTTCGGCTTTTCGCAGTGTCTTTTAACATAACAATTAATACTTTGGCTTGGTCTCATATTTAAAATACAATAATTATAATAGATAAGAAGAACGGCTTGGTTCATATTGTATTTTAAATTTTTACTGCCAAAATAGCAGAGAATACTATTAAAACTGCAACAACAAATTTAGCAGCGCAGATAATACTGAAGACGGAACATAGTGGAAATTTGAAAAGTTTTAAAAAACTGTTTAATAAAAAATGTTAACGTAACCTGCGAGCGGATTAAAATTTTTCAAAATTACAGAAGTGTGAGCGCATAGCTTTCTCATTTATCACCTAACTTGTTAACCAGCCTTGAACGTTGTAAGTTAGATTATGGGAATGTCTGCATGATTGCAAATTATGATTCTGTTTCGTTTCGTACAAATTGTAACAATTTTAAATGTGTTCAGTATATATCGGTATTTTTTTAGAATTTACGTTTTTCTCGCCTTCTTTGTGTTGGACTGACGAATATTTCTTTTTGTCATACTTCGTAGCACATATTAAACATTTGATCATTGAGGCCCTTCGGGTGCACGTCTTGTTATTAATTGATATATCATATGTACTACTGTTTCTTAGCCAATTTCTCCCCATTGGTTAAATTACACTCGACGAGTTCTTCAAAACTTTGTATTTATCGAATTTTTATATTGGATAAATTGCATGTGCTGTAATATTTGATACTAGATTCAGTTCAGGGTTTCTGAAAATCTGATATTTCTATAAAGCACATAATATTCCTAAGTATAATTTTAATAAGATTTGTAGATGACGTTTTCTAAGGCTTCCTCAGCCGAAATGTGTTTTCACAAGTATCTGGGGTAAACGTAGCTTTAGAGTATTAGCTGTTGTACAGTCTTGCTTTAGGGAGAACTATTAAATAGAGGGATAAGAAACCGTCCTACATTATTAAGTAGTATTATCCGTTGTGAGTTTTCTGCTACTGAAGCTGCAGATGTTACTTGAGCAGTTTTATTTTACTGTAGTAAGACAAAACACTTTGGAATAGTTAATATTTAATGCGCGAATTATATTTGATCGTCTCATTCTGGGGCTCGAGTGTTTGCGATGCCCTTTCTAGCACGACGCAGGCAGCGATGTTTTCATTTGGCGCAGCTCGGAAGACAATTTTAATTTTCTATCTACAATAAGAATTTATAATAAAAGTGAGATGTTTGTGTAGAAAGATTAACAATCGCATGCCTGAATAAAAGAGGAGAGCAAATAGGACAAGTGGATAATTTCTTTGGCAAATGCTGCATCCGCTGAATAAAACATTGAAGGGCTAGAATGCGAATAAAGTTGAGTTAGCATAGACTTGGTTAGATCACGAAACGTCGTTTATATTTAAATTTTTATCCGGCGTAATGGATAGTTAGTCCAGAAAGATATGATTTGCCAGTAGCTGCCTAGTTAGGTATGTATTTATGTATATATTTGCCGAGAGTCGAAATACACGACCGGCGGCCATCTTGAATTGATTTCCAATCGATATGTCATTATATTAATTCCGATAAATAACGAATGAACGCTTACCTACCTCTGCCATTACCGGCAGTCGTGATTCCGCATTCTACGTATTTGAGAATTTTATAAAAATGACAGTTCACATTATCCGCCTCTTTTAGTTTGACTTTTACATATTCATGAACGCCCAGTGACTAAAAGTCCGGACAAACTGCGAGCGTAATCGTTTAGGAACACTTATTTCGCTTTTAGTGCATTACTTGACGTTCGGAACACTTAACTGTCAATTAACGGAAAATTAACCTCCGATTTATTGACGATGTACGCTAAAACTTGGGTTTTCACACGTTTAACAGAGCGGATGCTTTTTGCTTTGAACATCACATACAGTTTTCATCTGTTTTTTAATAAATAATAACAGACAATTATATTATATACTGAATTAATGCTCTACGATAAGGTATTTAAAATTTACCGATATGTATAGGTACATTAGAAAAAATTAAAATAAGATCACTGTTTAATTTTTAAACTAAACTGTTTTAATATGCAGAATATTTTACGAAATTTTATGGATATTTTAACTGCGTCTACCATTAGTAATTAATAATACAATAGTATATTGTATATTACGCAACAAGTTTAGAAAAGTGATGTTTTACTAAACAAGTATGGCTGGTTTTTGAGTACGAGCGTTAGCGAGTACTTAAACGGCCATGGATATTTTAACTGCGTCTACCTAGAATTATTAGTAATTAATAATATAATAGTATATTGTATATTACGCAACAAGTTTAGAAAAGTGATGTTTTACTAAACAAGTATGGCTGGTTTGAGTACGAGCGTTAGCGAGTACTTAAACGGCCATACGAGTTCAGTAAAACCACTTTTCTAACGTGTTGCGTATACTATTTTATCGCATTTCATGAGAAATTTAAAATATTAAATTTTTACATAAAAGTGATACTAAATGTCAAAACATAACCAATCTGAGCAGAACTCGTTTCAATGTACTAAATCACAATAAGCAGGTTGATGTTATGCGTTTGCCAGTACTGAGTGTATTGTTGGTGATACTGACTAAACATTTTTATCGCATTTCATTTGGAAATGTACTACATTTCTTCATTCGAAATCGATAAGAAATGTGGTACTTTTATCATTAGTACTACTTTTCTCCTTAGCGACGGCGATTCGTTTTACGTTTGGCAATACTGAAATGTGTTGTTGGTGACACTGTAAGTCTATGTCAAATTCAAGGTTAGTAGGTTAGGTTTTGCGTCAGTTTTGACACAGATTGACGCAAAACCTAACCTGCTAACCTCGAATTTGACATAGACAGTGTCACCAACAACACAGTTCAATACTGTCAAACGCATAACATCAACTGGAGCTGCTTATTGTGCTTTAGTACATAGGAATGAGTTATGCTCATCTTGGTTATGTTTTGACAGTTAGTGTCACTTGTATGTAAAAATTTAATATTTTACATTTCTTATGAAATGCGATAAAATAGTATACTCAACACGTAAGAAAATTGGTTTTTCTCAACTTGTAGAGTAATATACTATTTTAGGCACCCCTTCTGAAAATCATGCATTGCTGTACAATTTTAAGTTGGAAAGTACTTCTTTAAAGGGCAATTTTGGAAGTGTTTTCTCTACAGGACTATTTTTTGATTGGTTTGCAATATTTATTGACTGTGGTTACTACCAATTACTAATTACATATATCTCCAGATTTCTACAGAGGCATAATGCTTGATTGATATCGTGATGTTTCAATATTTAGGTAAAATTAAGAAGAAAAACAGATGCCTAAAAAACGTTATACGTAATTCATTCAGAAATTCCCTTTACAGGACTTGTAGGCTTTCAGGCCTCGTTTTCGGCATCGGCCTGAAATTTGCCTGCGCGTCCAGTAAAGATGCTCTTTCCGGACTCGTTACCTATAAATTACTATTCTCATAAAACTAATACCAGGCAAACTGATTGATTATTCAGTTCGTTAAGGTAGCTTCACGTCACTGCGACTCAAAGTCATGTTAATTAAGCAATGCTCAGTTTTTAATAAGGTCATATATTGTAATGACGCCCCACCTATTAAAGGGCACTAGTAAATAAAAATTATAATTAATCAGGGCAAATCAACACAATTTATAAATCAAATGGTTTTAATATTTGAATTTTATGTCAAACTCAGGGCCAATGAAAAGATGTAATAATTATTATTTCAATAAATAATTTATTGCTCTCTTATTTATTTGCAATTAAATAGGGCTTAGCTCCGGTAAAGCATGAAATAATAAAAAAAAATAACTCTTTTCTCCGGGGAGAAAGTTCATTGACTTTATATTACAAATGATTTGCAGTATGATAAATTAGCCAGTATGGCAGATGCGTGACTTTGTATTTGACAGGTCTATAACCTCAACATTTAGTGTACGCAAAATTATTTGTTCGTCCGCGAAATTTAGCGTAAATTGAATTACAAACACCGAAAAAGGCAAGACCACATCAGGTAAATGCTGCTAATTATGTGACGTAGCTTCTGGCTAACCTGTATTGTTACAGATGACGTAGGTGACGCCAAAACTTGCATTTGTTTAACTTCCGCTAATGTAGCAAAAATCGGCTTCCAACCACAAATTTTAGGGACGCTATCTCGATTATTCGAATCTGGACGGATCTGGACCGGTGGAATTACGTTGAACCTCTTGTACGATGTCCAAACTTGACAAACCCGATGGGTTATGGACCTTCGGCAACGCTTTTCTGTGGACTTTATCTTTTGAAGTGGTGTTCCGATGCTGGCTCGCACAATGAAGAGACGCCACGGCCATTACACGCTTGGATACGACTTCCTCCTCCAAATTTCTTCATCCAGGCACTCCTGAAGATCGTCTGCAAACGTAACACACCCAATTCCCAATATCTTGTTCGAAGTCTGGCCTCGCTATAGGACGCTTCTGGTGAAATCTTGCTGAGCTGATTCCACTTTATTGGGAACTGCTATCACTGGAAATATTAGCCACAAAGATGCCTTACACACTGGTGACAATTTTGGCTCAACAAATAACATTCTTTATTAATAATTTTGTAAAAACTGGGAGCTCAGCTGCACACAGCCTAAATGTTACAAGCTTCTATTTCATGTTAAACAATTGACATTCTCGTTTTCTAGCAATAACGATCTACATTTGTTTATAAGAAATAAGATTTGATTTACATGTTTACTTATGGACTAGGGTTTTGATAGAATGTTCTTGCTTAAATACTAAAATGTCTTTTTCTTTGAAATTGTTCACTTAGGACTTTGCTCTGCTCTTAATCACTTAGTTTTTAGTTGTATTTATTCACATGAGTTTATTTAGCACTGTCTGTGTCTTTCCATAGGTCGCCTTATTGCTCTTTGCAATCTTTACTTCCTCGTACTGCTTTGCTTTACCTTTCAGTTACCTTGCCGTTTGTGGCTTATAAACCTTTAATACTTATAACGCTCATACAATTTCTGTACTTCACAAAACATCTTATTATTTTAAAATGCATATCATTGTTTGACGTTATTCAATTCAACCCTGTCAGCTACATACTTCAAGCTTCATTTGCCATTCCAAACATTAATTATGACTGACACTCTGAACGTACCCCTGTCTTATCTCATGCCAACCTTTCTTTCTCAAATTATAATTGCTGCTGCTCATATCAAGTGCATTTATTAGTGTAAAATTACTGACTTTCTTGCAATAAATAAAATAGTTAATTCTGTGCTCATTTTTGAACTTACTCATTTTTGTGTTAACTAAGCAATCAGAATTGCTGTGGGCAGTAAACCATTACAATATTTATTTAATGGTTGATAGCAATACTATAGAAGCTGCGCTTAAGCACTTTAACGCACCTAGCTCTAAGCTCAGCGGTAGGTTCTACAATGGCGTCAGCAGGAGGAGGGGCGTAGGCGTTACTTTTGTCGATGCTGCTAATTGATTGGTGTAAACTTTTAATATTTGTATTTCTAATGACACTATGATACATACAAAAAACTTACTACTATATATACAGTGTGGTCCATTAAGTGTGCAACAAATGGGAATTTTTTTTATTAGTTGTACAATCGAAATTTAAATATTGCCAAAAGTTAGTGCATGTTCGATAACCATATCAGATGCCCTTAGAATGGCTTCAAGTCAAACAATATACAGGGCAGGACAAAAAATATGAAATTCGTTCAAGAACAAAGTTACCTTATTTCAAAAAATATAGCAAAATTTTATTGAGAAAAGTTGTTTAGAATTAAAAGTTATGCTCAAATACAAAGTCACGGCCTCCTATTCGAATTTTGATTCTTTTTTGGAAAATTTTGTATTACCCCCGTATGATACATATTTTTATTATTTTGATTTTATATGTATTTAAAGTAGCCACAACCATATCCCTTTTAAATAACTTTTAGCAAGTTGAAGCGTATTTGTAAAATTTACTTGGATTTATATTTTTTTATGTAACCGTTCACTTCATGTTTGTTGCAACGATATTTAACAGAACTTTAGAATTTCGAAAATATTTTTTTTAACCAGGCAAATGCTTTACTAATAATAATTTACATATGAAAAACTCTTAATAAAATCAGAATAATAAAAATATGTATCATACGGGGATAATACAGAATTTTACAAAAAAACAATCAAAATTCGAATAGGAGGCCGTGACTTTGTATTTGAGCATAACTTTTGATTCTAAACAACTTTTCTCAATAAAATTTTGCTATATTTTTTGAAATAAGGTAACTTTATTCTTGAACGAATTTCATATTTTTTGTCCTGCCCTGTATATTGTTTGACTTAAAGCCATTCTAAGGGCATCTGATATGGTTATCGAACATGCACTAACTTTTGGCTGTATTTAAATTTCGGTTTTACAACTAATAAAAAAATGTCCCATTTGTTGCACACTTAATGGACCACACTGTATATACAAGAGAAAAAAACAAGAAAAGAAATATATAGATACAAAAACGTCGTCTAGACTCGGGCGCTGGTGGCGCGGGAGGTGCTGGGGCGGCCTTTCCCAGTTCTCGGGGACGGCGGCTGGAGCGGGGCGTTGTCGGGGCATGGGGTCGGGCTTCCGCTGGGGGAGTCCGGGGAAGGGTGGTCCGTCGCCAGCGGGGGCCGCGACGTGGGCTGCTGTCGGGGCAGGTAGCCTACGCAGCAGACCTGGGGGTGCCAATGGCGAGCGGGCGATGTTTGGCTCGGAGCAGACTGGCTGTGGACTCGTCCTGGAAGCTGCGGGAGCTGTAGGCGGATCCTGGAAAATTCCTGAGGCTGCTGGCGAATTCGGAGCTGGCTGGAGGTCCTGCAGAGGGCTGCTAGTGGAGATAGCTTCAGGACCTTCTCAGCTGGGTTGTCCTGGAACCAAGTACCAAGTACTCCTGCATTAGATTCTTCCTACCGCTAATTAAAATTTGATTTGTAATATTGGTAGATTGGCCTGATGTATTTGGCCTTTGTTCCAATTTAGACGTTACAAACGCGTCTTTGTTCTGCCCCGGCTTGCTGTGGGTTTAGGGCGCTTCCTGGACAACATTCGCCCGTATGGCGGGCCGCGACGTTTTCTCCGGTTGGGGAAAAACATTGTAATACAAGGCTTGTTCCTTTTGTCCGCGACTTGGGATTACTTTTATTAGCTGGATTTTCCTATCGATAGGTACTATGCATGTGTAGTTTCGTTAGGGCGCACTATTGATTAGGAGGGTTTTTGTTAATTAAATCAGATTTCCAATTGCGGCGAATTTGAGCCGCGCTGATGGGCTCTGTGCTTCGGTCCCTTTGCCATGAAGTTTTATGGGGGTTATTTGCTGTACTTTTAAACTGGCATGCTGTAATTTATTATTTTATTTCTGCAGAGGTTTTTGAAATTTGTGTAGGATCGTGGCGTATCGGTAAACAGATGTTTGAGTTCTTTGTTTCGTTCGCCGTGTATTTGGCGATGCAAATTTCCTTTGTTGATTTGATCTGTTCACCGATTTATATTAACTGTAAGCGACCTTCAATACGTCTCATACCATCAGTACTTACATTATGCATCTGTATCAATAGGTACAGAGACCAGCAATAGTCCCGTCCCAATTTGAGGCTCCAGAACTGATTTGGAGCACATTTTTACTGCAAGGAAACTAGTTCCTGAAGAAGTCATGGGCGATTCAACACAATATCTACTGTTACTTCAACCATCGTATAAAGAATGCTGCACGAGGAAGTGTTGTATCCATATTAACCGTATTAAGTCATTAAATAAGGAGCGCAATTCTGTGTAGGATTACTACAGCATCGTCCAAGGGAATTTGAATTTTACATAAAAGTACTTTGGAGTTAGCGAAGTACGTTTTACCAAGCACAGCGCACTAAATTTAGGTACTAAATTGATATTTGATCTTATACCATTCTAGCTGTATATATGTCCACCTTGAATTTTCAGTAATATTGTTTTGACTAGTCGAATAGTTGTAGAATAGAACTATCCGTGGTACATTACAGATAGAGGTAGGCAAAATAAAATTCTTTGCACCAAAACATAACGGATGATTTCTCTACGCACTTTGTATTGTACCGACAGATGTAACAAAATAAATTATAATTCAGAATATTATATTTTGCAGTTGGTAAGATTCCCGTTAGCTTCTGAATAATGAGCGGTAGAGTGGTCGCAGTTCAAGTGCAAAGTAAAGGACCAATCGTTATAATTACAATATTAAGTAATGGGCGCCAGGCTCCGCAACGTGACTTAGGATACCTTGATAGAGCCACTTGAGGCGGTTAGGCTGGGGTAGGATGATCGTTCAGTAACACAAGAGTACTAAAAAATTAAACCATACGTTCAACAATAACTGTTATTGTAGTTAAAGTTACGTAGCAATCGGAGAAATTTATAATACAACGCGAGTTTGCAATAGGAAAATCACGACTATTAAATTGCATTGCAACTCAATATTAACAGTAATTATGGTAATTATTCAAAGTTTGTACAGCATGTGGGAATTCTCAAATAACCGTTTCGAATGCAACCAGCATTAAACATCTGCTATAAGACCAATTGTAATAAATTATTACAAACTTCTTACAAGAATTTGTACAGAGATTAAGAAAATTAAAGATACGTTAAACGCTAAGTAATAACTAATGACTTTAGTGAAGTTTTTGGTTAACTTGCACTAACGTTATTATGGAATTCTCCTCCAAAATACAATGCACCAAGCTGGATGCAGACAAATAACTAAGAACTTCACTAAACGTAGAAACGTGTAGCAGGTCCGGCGCCCATAATGAATCCACAAGTACGACGAAGAAAGAATTCATGGCGGCTCAACTCGCCGAAAAAAAACAACGAAGCAGACGAAAAAGCATGAAAATCCCTTAGTTGGTGTTTGGGATTAAAATTGATAAGTGTAAACCTTTCAAATATCCATATATCTCTCAAAGCAGCAATCACAAACGCATCCTTACCGCTCTGTACAAAAATCAAACAAGGTGTCACTTACTTTGCTAAGGACATTTTCTGTACAACAACTCCCTAGCTTTTGTTTTTTTACAGCCACTAACCAGAGATTTATCATGGAAGCGAAAGACCCTAAATACGTGCCAATAGCTTTAAAATTCCCTAACAATTTGTAATGGTAACAAAAAGAACTCCAGATATGAATTCATTAGACTTTTCATATAGAAAGGTTGCTTAACGAGAAAAGCACAAAACATCCAATAATGAAATTTATGACGTTAAAATTTGAACTACCTTTTGCAAGGTGGCCTTGTTCAGAATTCTTTTACAATTAACAGAAATTACTACAGTAAGCAATAATTACAACTTTTGCTTTTTCAGTAATCAACGTTTTGAATTATTTAGAATTTATGAAACGGTTTGATTTTATTTAGTCAGGAGCAATGCTGTGCCGATTGTATGGTAAAAAAGTTATTTGAAGAATTGTTTTTGTAAAGAAATATGATATGCCTCTTCATTAATATCATGCCTTTTGCTTTTAATTTTTTAAAAGTTGTATTTGGCAAGGTGATACGTATTAATGGACGAGAAACAGATTTACTTTTTACTATTATCTGCTTATTTCTGTTTTGTTATCAGAGACAAAACTGAAATAGTTCAAAAGGTATAAATATCATATGTTGTACGTACTACGAGTATTATATTTAAAACTATACTGCCTTAAACTTGCCATTTTTAGTAGCTGGTATGAATTTAAAAATCCATGATTCTCCCCTCAAAGTACAAATAACTTTAGATCGTATGGCACAGTGTCTCAGAATGAAATGTACCCCACTATAAGTGTTGTATTGTTTATTATCATAAATATTTAACTTTGAATAATGAAAAATTACCTTTCTGTATTAGAAATGGAAAATCGCATCATCAAGATGATGCCGACTGCGCTATTATGGCTCTAAGCGAAATCCTTCCCAAGAAGCGCACAATTAAAATCGCTTAAGTTTTTGAGATAGATTCCTTTGCTTAGCTGCAATTTGCAGATAGAGTGAGGTTGAATCGATCCTTAAGATATTCTTCTTCTTCCTCCTTTTACATTAGGGCAGTGGCCTGTTTAGTTCCACAAGTTGTGGTTGTAACGTGCGTTAAAAAAACGTTATCGAGAGGGCTTTGAACTAGATTTTGTCTTACGACGGTATGTCGGTGATTTATTACATCGCTCTATCCAGAATTCAACGCGCTCGGTCACTTGAGTTGTCAGTTGTCAAAGTGAGGTTGTGTGCATACGCAATCCATAAAATAAGTTACCACATGACTTTCAACTTTCAAGGCCACTTGATAACGGTTTATGAAAAACAACTGTTTATTTATTTAAGCAAAATTAATGAATGAACACACTTATTATACATACATGTAGTAACATATACAGATACGCATATAGAGTGCGTAATTAAGACAACTTTAAATACTAACAGTTACGCGACCTGATATTTCGATAGTCTATGTTAACAAGTGGGTTGCAAGTGACACGATTCAGACGATAGGAAGATCCTCTGTTCCGGGTGTGGTAAATCGATTGCTGGTGATTTAACTGAATTAGGACGAACCGAATGCTAAACGAGTATCGACTAGAATGACTGAATGAGTTGATGGCACTTTCGAGTCTGATTTATATAGCTTACGAGTTGCGTAAGTGGAGGGTTGTTTATGGCTTGCGGACTCTTCGTTTTCTGAAAGCGCAATTTAATAATTGCGCTTCGTTTCTAAGCCAGGGCATCGGAATTACTTTATTGCCCTTCTCCATCAACAGATTGTCTCTTCGACAAAATTTATGGCGAATCTTGTACCGCGTGCAAATATATCTATAGGAAATATTCCAATTGAACGGGTTGTATCCGACAAATACTTAAGCCATGAAATCAAATTAAGCTGAGACAACGAAACTTACGGATTAAATAGAAAAATTGGTCTAACATAGGCAGCATTCGGGAAACAGATATATTCAAATCCAACATCCCTATATGCTTGAAGTGCAAAGTTTTTGATCAGTGTGTGTTACTGGTGATGACATATGGTTCACAAACTCTTAACTCTGGCCAAAAAAAAAGACCAACAAACTTTGTATAGCTCAGAGAGCTATAGAACGCTTCATGTTGGGCATATCCCTTCAAGATAAAATCAACAATATTATAAGGCAGTGGATCGGCGGTAGAAAGAATTGCATATTTAAAATGGAACTGGGCTAGGCTAGACGACGATGATAGATGGACCCGAAGAATTATTGAGTGGAAACCAAGATCTGAAGCATACAGGAAGAGAGGCCGACCTACCACACGTTTCACGGACGATCTAAAGCGCATGAAAGGAGATTGGATGCAAGTAGGTCAAAAGCGTTGTGATTGGAATGCTAAATGATGATGAAGTTCGGGGTTTTCTTGTTGGTTGTTGCCAATAACCATGTATTCTGCTTTTCGAGGCTAATTTTTAGTTCCAACGTTGTATAATATGCGTTTAACTATCTTATCATATATTAGAAGTCGTCTTCATCTTGTGCTACAAGCATTTAGTCATTCACAAAACGGATTGTTGATAGATCTTCTTCTCATTCCTTCGCCATTTAAGGGTTTGGTGGTACTATATGTTTTGGTGTATTGTTGTTTTCAATTCATCGAGATGTTGGGCTTTCTGGGGAGCTTGAATTGTTGATAATAGTTTTCTTTAATCCAGATGCCCATCTTTTCTCTCTCTCTCTCTCTCTTTCTCTCTTTTCTCTTTTTCCACAATCTTCTGAGATCTGCTACAGATAAGTTGAACAGTGTTGACGATATCGATCAACCGTGTCTCAGTCCTTTTGATGTATTTGATATGCTGTGCAGTTTGTTTTCTATCTTTATTTGTACTGCCCTACCGTTATACATTAACTGCATGGTTCTTTTGAGTGTTTTATTTAGCCCTAGTACTGGGACTTCTGTGTCATTCTATCTACGTATATCATTTAAACTTTTTATCAAAATGTTCTGTATACTCTGATTATTTTAGTTAGGTTATTTTAGCTTTCCTACTATTTAATATTCCTTATGCTTTCCAAGTGCTTTTGGATTTCTACATGTCTCTGTCATTTTGTGTTTCTTTCCTGTGCAACTTTTGGTTTAACTGCTGTACTAACGTATCTGTATTTCTCCATGTGTTCTTCTGTTCTGCTTGACATCATCTTCCAGAAGCTTTATTTTTCTTTTTTATAAGTTGTCTGAGTTCATGTCTAATTTGTTGTATTTAATGTAACTTTCCAGTTAGGTTGCCTTGATGATTTTCATTTATTAGTTTGTCCAATCTTTTATGATCCAGATAACTTATACTATCGTCTCGTACTAAGTGCAACACTGAACCAAAAATGAACATGTATTCAACGAAAACAGTTATTGTATTAATGATTAGTTTATTAATTTTGGTCCAACGAAAGGTTTTATTGCTTAGATGAAACACACTTTATAAAATTATTAATACACAGGTGTTATTTAACGTTGCTATTCATTGTATCAATGACCAAGTTAATTGACATTGTTTCTTATTTTAATAAACACAGTTATTTCATTAATCAACAAACGTATTAATTTTGATACCAGAAATGATGAACTTCATTCATTATGTGATGAATTGATTTATTGAATACATGAATCTATTGATTGGGATGATAAAATTATTTTATTGAAGTAAGTCCACCTGTATTTAATTAATGTTTTGATTTTCATTGATTTATTAATTCGTTCGTTAATACCATTACCATCATTCATAGTATTAATTATTTCTTTTATTAATATCATTATTGTTATTTTATTATTATTATTACTATTATTGTATATTGTTCGCATCATCACATGGATCTACTAATATTAAGGATTAGGGAACAAAAAATCCAAGCATCTATTAAAAGTTTATTACAGAAATACAATTCTGGTAACTATACATAACTTATAATACCAGCTAAGGTACTTAAATAAAATATGAACTAAACTTCAACAGTCTTCATAACGCAAACAGTATAAAATCTGTGGAAACAAACCAAATCGTAAAAATTAAATAAACATTCTTATTGTCTTCTCCATTAATCTACCATCAAACACTTCTTCACCCATTTTTCATTTGACTTGATGGCTTCACTCAAAATATGAACTTTTGGAAATGAACACAAAATACATTTTAAAGAAAAATAGAATAACTAATGTGCTTCTTTCTAAATTTACACAGAATTGTTTAATGCTGCAATAACTCCCTGAAGCCAAAAATCTCAGCTATCTTACAGGAGATGTCACTTTTACCTAATTACATAATATGCAGGGTGGTTCATTAAAAAAAATGGGGTGAACCAGAAATGACCTATAAAAAAAAAACTTGAAATAGTAAAAACCTCAATAGTAAAATCAGTACATCAATTAATATATCAAGCAGTTAAGCATACAAATAAAATAAAATGCTGTATTTATCCTCTTATTCTAAGAAAATAAGAATTCACTTCGAATCATGAAACAAAACCTAGGATGAAACAATAATTTCGCTATAATTTTGTTTACAAGACAAGTCAAAAAATAGCAATTGCCTCCATGAGAAAATAGCAAGAAAGTGATAATCTTTTTCACGATTTGTGCGGCTTTTGCTGTATTTATGTCACGAGATATAAATATATAAAGCAAATGTGGGTTTTAAAATTTGTACCATCATTAACACTGAGTTTTTAAGTCAAATTTTATTCATTTCAAAGGAGTTTCTGTTTCTCATATCGAAAAAAAGGTATCAAGAAACATCTAAAACATGAGGAATTCCGGATGGAAATGTAAATTAAATACATACATTATTTTGTAGCATGTGTCTACAGCTCTTAAGAAGTTGGTAAATGACTATTTTATATCATCAAAATATATGTAGGTATATATTTCCTTTATTTTTATTATATTTTCACCCACACACCAAATCACCGGTTGAATATTGTTCTTGATTGTCTTTAGGTGACGAATGTGGTCTTCAATTTCCTGAGCACATTGACCGACGAATATTCTTGAGAATCTTTGATAGTGTATTTAGTCGTGTTTTTTTCTTTCCTGTTGTCGGATCTTTCCGCACTGTGTTCTGGGTCCGTACCATGCAGAGACCACTTTATGACAGCATCTCGACTATCTGTAAGACAAAACTGCATATAAGTAAACATTCCTTTTGAAAGTTACACAAATACCTACTCTCATTTAGTCGTTCCCCTCTAAGTTCGTCCAGTACGCCTCGAATATTTTTATCTTTGACATTATTGTCAACAAGAAGGAACAAACATGCGCTTCTGCAAGCACACAAACATCAATTAGTAAACTTATGTTTTACATTATGTTTGAAAGAAAAGTTCTTATTGTTTCTTCAAATCTAAACAACGCCTACGCCAGCTTTTATAAACGTAAGCAAAAAAGTTAATAAAATGAACCCTGTTGTCGCCCTACAAAAATGACTTGCAGCTGCCAGAAACCACTATCGGCCCATATATACATATTGTATACTATATAATGGGTGTAGACACTTACCTTGATCGAGTAAGAACACTTATACTTATAAAAGTTTGGCAAACTTAAAACGTGGAGCGTACGTCGCGGTCGTTAGCTTCAGAAGGACAAACTGATTTTGAAATACAATATGCAATACGCGTCGAAACTGAAAAATGCACATTTGATAATAACCGAGTGTGTTGCCTCAATAAAAATTTTCATTGAGACAATAACGCTTTTCATCACCTAATGAACTTCAACGTTGATATTATAAATCACTTTAGTTAAACTATAACTTGTGATTATAAGAATACGAATTTTGTTATCAAACCAATGAATGTCGGTTATTAGTCGATGACATAGTACCTTGAAATGATGTTGTAGATTATGGAGACTTTTTGGTGTGATTAATGAATGCGTTTATTAATATAACGTTGGTACCAATAAAAATGTTCGTTAAATATACAACCATTTTAATGTAACCAATAAATAGTTACATTAAATTATGATCAGTCGTACTTAATTTTCAATGAATGAATATTTGTTGTTTTAATGAATGCGATTATTAGCTAATGAAGTAGGGCGCATTTTTATTTCGTGGTATTAACGAATTGTACGTTATATCAATTAAATGACCCTCAATAAACGCCCTTTATTGATATCACGAACGATATTTTTTTCAGTGAACTTGTATGTACCTCCAAACTTTGTTCGTCTAATACCTGCGCTTGTATATCTTATCGAAATGTATCCATCCAGCAGCGTAATAACTGTGCTCTAACCAGAAAGTAGTCCAATCAACAATTTCCACTCAGAAATTTAACATCGTCTATCACGTATTTAGATTTTTGTTTTGTTATAATATGGTCTTTTATTACCTCTTTCATTTGTCTATGTCTTTGCAATTCAAAATTCTCAGTATTATAATCTGATTGGTTACCTACATCGGTTTTGGTTCTTCGAAATCTGTTTCGAAATTAATAATATGAACAACGTTTTACTGAAGGAGCATTTTTTAGGATGATACATTTTATGGCAGCTTTTTTATAAGTTACAATATCGATAGTCGCTAGTAACTGTAAGGAAAATGCTGTTGTAAGGGGAACATTATCTTAGTAATATTTATGCTTTGTAAGAACTGTTAGCAACTGTTTTATTTTGGATTGTGGAGTATCTTTTGATGTAAACCAAAAGTACCAGATGTAATTGATATTGTATAACTTTTTTAACAGAATCAATGCTTGTATAATCTTTTCATCTATTTGTATTGGTACCACATCGGCTGATTTATGGGAAAGCATTTTTATTGGTAACAGGTTTTCCTGCAGCAATAAAAATGCGTTGTTCCGCTCTTCGAGCCCGGTTTCAAATAAATATTAGTAAATGTGGGCTTTCGCAAATGTCGTTCGGCAACTTCGAAATTAAATTTGCTGCACATGAAATAATATAATTTGGCGGGGATTCGAACGGCTGGCAGTAATTATATTTATTATATTATTTATTGAGCACGCGACCCTTGCTGAAACATGGGGGACGTAAAATTGCACCTCGGTCGATTTTGTCCCAGCATTCGACTCCGCAGCTATCATTCTAACGAAATTTAGACGTACTGCGGTTCCTGAGCATTCGCCCTGATTTTCCGGTGTCCACTTGGAAAATCCGCAAGTTGGTAACCAGACCGAACGCAATTAACGCGCCGTAAATATTTTCGCCGGTTTATTATTTCAGTGATCGAGTCAAAGGGTGGAGTTTATGTGCGTCCTCGTAGTAATTTCCCTTCAGAAGGACTTGCACGAGGAGGTCGGTCTTCTTATCGGACTAAGTAATTTAATAATAGTAACTAAAACGACAGGGCTTCGTCGTAATTAAATCAATAAAATAGTATTCAGCCACTTGGTCCCAAAATTGGGGAGGACAACCTTTCTTGAAATAATGATTAATTTATGGAGTACGACATGGAGGAGCAAGGGCGACGCGTGGGCGTATTGCTACAACTAAAACTAGAATATTACCGATCATGGGATCTTTCCTGGCGATTTGGAAAGTAGCTAGAGGGGACTACATATTTTAAATCATGGTCGTGGACTTAAAAGGATTTATTAGAGCTTCTTGTTAAGTAGCTAGTCCTTGTCTATTCAAATACGCATTCTAATGTATCTACTAAAATGGTTATAAATATAACTATGTTTGCCCCCTCTTGAGTTTTACAAATGATGTAACAATAATTAAAAATGAAAAATATCTACATATTTTCAGTTTCTGGTATGGTAGGCGAATAATTACGAATGACTCTTCGAGGTGCTTCTTTTTTATACTATTTATGCATTCATATATTGCTAATAGCTATTTATGCAACAAGTGCTAAAAGTCGACTTTTATGCGCGAGACATGAAAATTATGAAACTCAGCCTTCGGCTTCGTTTCATAATTTTCATGTCTCGCGCATAAACGACTAGCACGCGTTGCATACAATATTTTATCTACGACCTTAATTTTACCGTTATTAATCCATAAATATCGATTTAAGAAAGGTTCGCATCTGCGACGCTGCATAATAATGAATAGTAGCCTACGCGGCTGGCGATTGTTTTGGCCACGCCCGTGCTGTCAAGGACAGGTACGAAATTTAATTATTTATACTCCACATATGACTGTATTCATTACATAACGCTTTAATTATTTCAAAAACGCTTTACCTGTAACGCAAGAAGCAACTAGAATAGCTTTAAAACTTCAGTTGCAGTTCGAAATTGTAGTTTTGAACCTCGCGTCACTTTTAGCACATGTGCTAAAAGTAAACAGCTGATTTCTTTAAACACGGTAAACTATAAAACGTCACTTTTAGTGAAACAAGCGAGTGTTAAAAAGCCTACTTTTAGTAGTGGTCGTAGATAAAATATATTTTTGCTCCCTCATTGTGACATACGTCCAGTATTTTTTATGGAATGCTTATTAAACTAACTTTTTTTTTTACAAATACCAATGGCGGCTTGCTATAGTGTACATTTTTTTATTTTGAAATACATATTTTTTGTTGTAATTTTTCAGCATACTTCTCATTTTAAAAGTTAAACAAAGCACGGGTAATGTTTATTTTATTAGAATATAAGTTATACGATAGGCGCTCAGCTTTTCAACAGTCTATAGACTGCAGCGGGTGCAGAAAGGCAAGTAGTAGGTTCAAACATAAGGATATTTTAACATTCATTCGGAGCCATTTCAGCGTAGGCTCAGGCCTCAAGCAGCCTAAGTCTGGCCTGACCCCTGCGATAACGCGCGCGTGTCTGGTTTTTCATTACAATTTTCGGTACGTTGACTTCATCGAATCCATATGAAGAATGACTGCTTCTGGGGAGCAAATTTGGAACGTCGTTTGTACAATTGCGACAGAAAAGACGTTGCACGTTGAGGTTGCAAAATATTTGTGGTTGCCATTTTATTATACTCATAATTTACTAGTAAATTATCGCACAACTTGAAATAATATACGCATATCACGTATGCATCTACGTATCTCAAACAGTAGAGATACAGTTTTTTAACAGAATTATGCATTTAAACAAAAAAAAAATGAAAGAGAGTCGATTAGTTCATGATATTTTATTAGTCTGTAAAGTCTGGTCTTTTTTTACTATACTTTTGCCAGTTCATATGCAAAATATTTAAATCTCGGCATATCGGAATCTGTCTTTGCCTGTGAGGAGGTGGAAAATACATTTTACGTGCGTTAGTTAGCTCTACCATCAAAATTCTCCACGATCCGCCACTAGTAAATACTACTCCAGACTATAAAAATATCGGATAAACACTCTTTAATTGTTTATTTTTGTTTATTATATAACCAGTTACTTATAAATATATGGTGACATATTGGAATGGCATACAAAGCTTTCTGGATTATTTAATTTAATAAAATTATGGAATGTCATACATTTAAAATTGTAAATTCAAACTTAATAAAATGCAATCCACATTTTTCTTAACCGAGTTTATGACTTCGGTTACTAGTGTCACTCGCTTCTCCCACAAAGGGATTTAGCACTTGCTTTAAAAAACTACGTCTCTTACTTTTGTCGAACTCTTTCTCTTTTATTAACTTATTAATCCCTTTAACTTTTTTTTTTTGGCAAATAATAGACAAATCAGTTTGCTTCGATGGAAAAACTGAATTTCCACATGCCCGTGTGTTTATGAAATTTAATGCTACTGTATATTTGTTGTAGGTAAGCAACCCTCAGAAGAGTATTAAAATAAACTAGAGTTGGTGAGTATAATTTGACATTTTTTGAGGCGTACCAAACCTTTTTTTATTACAATGTGTATAGCGTAACGCGGTCCCGCGTTTCCTAAATTTAATCAAGAGCAAACCAGAAGGGATAGCAAATACAGGCTAAAATTGCAAGGTTTCAGGTTTCAACGAATTAAAGCTTTATTTTATTCTGCGATTGTCAAAGAGACTGGATGTGAATAAAAGCTTATAGAGCGATATTAAATTTAGCTATAAATAAATGCAAATATTTTCCAATTTACGTTATTTTAAAAATTGATCGTTCTTTCCACACTACAAACTTAACAAGCGAACGTTTCCGGAATAAATCTATCTCTGCTTTTAACGTAATAATGAAACGTGTATATTGAAAATTAATAAATTAAAACCTGCGAGGTGCTACAGAAGCGAAATATTGTTTTATAATTTGTAATGCCTTAATTGCATTCTTGCCTTGATAACGGGAATATTTTTTTCTTAAAATGGGGGCTGATTAATATTTTTAATATAGCCAAATATTTAAAAAAAACTACACTAGGACGCCTCAAAGTAATACTATAGGATGTATTAAAATTATGATCTGGTAAGTTTCTAACCACGTCTCTCCAAACATGAATTTTTACTGCTTTGTTTTTAACTTATTTATTTTTATTTACAAAATTCTGCCAGCTTCATAAAGTAAACATCCCAGCTTGTTTAAACGCCAACTAATATAAATTTAAAACCTTTTAAAGTATTATAAACATGGATACCGTTATTTTGCCATAAATTTTAATGTAAGTGTTTGTAAATATTAGCATGTAAACGTCAATATTGTATTTTTTTTTTGAGTTATTTGAAGTACTTATGTAATATTCTGAATATATGTATTAACGTTCAATCGTTAACTAAATATTTGTATCTAAGGTAAACTTACTATATGGTGTTTTTCATGCTTAACAAATTCACAAATGATGCTTGTGTAGACTTTTAATATCTACGAGTAGAATAAGTGACTTGAAAATTTAGCCATATGATTTAGTACTATGTGTACTTGTTTCTGCTTCTATTAAATATAGGAATGGAATGGGTCTGTATTTAAATTCAAACGTACTAGGTTTTGTAGACATTTTATAATTTTAAAAAAATATATAGACAATAGAATTCTATGGCAAAGATACACATCTGTATGTGTAGTATTGATTCAGCAAGTAGGTAACTTTAATTAATAGAACTGTCATTTTGTGCCAGCTTAATTTGACATGTTCCAAACCGCTTTTCAGTCAAGCCCTTTGGTGTTGTATATTTGAAGTCACTGATCATCAAAAACGGTGCATACTTAAAGAACGTGGAATAGAGTCCCTGTATATAGGATATACAGGATCTCTAACGTGGAACGGTTAGTGTTGCCATCTAGGCAAGACTTGACTAAGACTAAGTCTAAATTAAAAATTGCCATTTTTTTGTTTAGATGTCGAGACTCTGAGTTGTGTCAGGGCTCTTGATTAACCAAGTAATTTATTTTAAATGTGCGCATATTCTTCGAGATGGGCTTAAGCTCAAGTGGAAGGAGCGACACGTTATATTTCGGAAATTTAAACTTTTTGTTGCTTAAAAGAGAATGAGAGGTGTCGAATTCATTTTTTACCACTATTGTCCCTGTATTTTGGTCATGTAAACCTTCATCAAGTTGTTTGAACTGAAACGCATACCAGTGATCATCTTATAATAAGAAATAAGCTTTTCTGTTAAAATTTTATATTGTGTTTTCTTACACCTATCTGCAGTTTTTATTAACTTAGATTTAGAATAGGTTTTAGTTTATTTTGAGTTATCTTGTTTTGAATACTTAATATATTAGTTTATCAAAGTGCCTATTACAGTGTATTCTTTTAATATAATAATATTAATAGAATATAATAATAGAAATGGGAAAATAATTAAAATACTCTATGAGGACAGTCAGATTTCATATAGATACGTAAGTATAAGTACATCTTCATAACTGATAGCAGTACGTTCAATTTTTAATATGTATATTGAAATTTTGCACTTATCTAATAAAGTATGGGAGTAATACTATACCTACTAGTTAATCTAGAGCAGCGTTTCTCAAACTGGGGTCGCGACCCCCAGGGGTCGCAAGGAATGTGTCAAGAGGTCGCGAAGAGAGTCACGAATGTTCTAATAACAATATTTTTGCTACATAAACGAACACTTTATTTAAATACATAAAATATTTGGTACAGAAACTATAAGTTATGTATGTACAAAGGGCGTAAGAAAGCGTTTATTGCCGCCAGTTATGCAAGGTTCATACAACATTGTATTTACTCAGGGCGTAATGTGTCACTTTACGGCCTTAGTGTCTTGCGTCTCAGTTTCACACAAAATTTGTAAAAATTGTGTACATAAAATGTTGCATGCACCTCGTGCAGAACTAGCGTTTATGGCCCTTTTCGTGTTAGAGCTTGCGGTTACGCCTTGGGGTCTGATTTTTATGGATTGGCCTATAAATGCCTTCTTATGCCCTTGGTACATAAACAACTATTTTGACGAGACCGAAATACTTATTCACAATTTTATAAATTTTGGCAACCTACGATGGCATTGCTTGTCAAACTGACAAACGAGACACTAAGCGGGCCTTAAAGTACTTTAGGCCTGCTTAGTGTCGTTTAGCGGGTCGTAATAGCTATTTATGTATCAAGAATAAAAACGCGTTTATGGCCCGCGGCGTAAAAGAACGACAAGGGCCATAAACGCTAGTTATGTACAAGGTAGATACAGCATTTTATGTGCATACCGGAATGTTCACAATTAAAACAGATTTATAAAAGCCTTGTACACATTAGCGAATCGTTGCATGTAACGTAACGGTTACTGTAACCTCTTCTTAATGTGGACGGCACGTCCATAATCGTATTGTAACTAACTGCAACGGATCGGATCCATATAGTGTTCGTGGCATTTGGCGTCCACAAGCGCACTGCGAGCCCCTTTGTGTTCGCAGCAAAAACCGACAATCGGTGGCTCGCAGCTCATGACACGAAGCGCGCTCGCGCTGCGTTTGCGAGCTTGGTTCGGAAGGCGTCTACACTAAAAGAAATGGTTACAGTAACCGTTACGTTACATGCAACGGCTCGCTAATGTGTACAAGGCTTAATATTTATAAATATTAGCAACCTATGATGTCACTAATTGTCACTGGTTGTCAAACTGACAAACAAGACACTAAGCGGGCCGTCAAGTACTTTATGTCCCCTTACTTTATGTCTGTAAAGTAACACGTTACGACCTTAAAATATGATATAAAGTGACCAATTTCTCCCGGTCGTGCACAAAACATGTAAAAAATAAATCAGAGACAAACTAAATATAAGTAACATATTTAGGTGTAAAAGAATAAAAATCAGTGCGTAACTTGAGAATGCAGAGGGCTCCATCGTTTTAACTAGAAAATTTCTCTTTTTAAACTTTACAGCTAATGAAACGGCAGTCGCCCGTACAAAAAAAGGTTGAGAAACACTAATCGAGAGTTATTAAAATTGTCTATAATTTTGTCACGAGTCTTGATCTAGAATAAGGAAGTTCTGCCTTGTCTGGAAATATAACTTACACAAGACAAAATAAGAATGTAGAAAGTCTAGATCTAGACAGCATCGCTAGCAGCGAGTGAATGGGTTTACTCTGACAGAGTAGATGTAACATTAAGTAGCTCAATGTTCCAGAGCATAACGACGTACGTGATATTTTCCAGGGCAACTTTGATTAGTCTTATTTTGAATTTTGTACCTTATGCTTAATGTTCATATAAGATTTCTCATGCAAAGTAATTTTTCAAAAATATACAAATGGCTTACTTTTGCATTATGTCCGGTTATCTCAAACATCTGTCACTTCGACGTCTTTTGACCCATCAAAAATTGCGAACTGTCATTGCGCTCAACAACTCATTCAATTAAATTTAAGATTTTACCGTCACTGCTTATTGCATTGTCCAACGCCTACTCATATTTTTCAAATGTCAATAAGTTATTTTGTAGTATTGCTAGAGTTGCAGATAATGTCCCCAAATATTACTCAAGCCATTAGCGGTTATCATTAGTGATATCCCTAGTGCATGCCAAATTGTCGATAATGTTGTCCATTCACCAGTGAATAAAGTAGCATTTTATCCACCCTCATCATTAAAATGTTGCTTTAGCATAGAGATTTTAATAGGTAAAACACAACTTTACAGTTATTGGAAAACATGATTTATGTAGTGATCGATGATTGAGCTTTTATAATAAATAACCCGATACTATTGCCAAATTTCTTTTATAAGGACACATTTTTTTAGAGGTCCGTAAATTATTTACTGTGATATTATATTGCTTTTTCTAACTAGCTCATCTTATTTTATTGTAGATACAATTGACTTATATCGATTAGCGTCATGCACAAATTATAAATCTTGAATATTATTTTTAAATTTGACATTTAAATAAGGCATGTCTAAATTAAACGCATTTTTCTTAATCGCTTAATCTCCATTACGTCAGTAAACTCGTAGTTTCAGGCACCGAAACGGGATACCACCTTCTTCTGCGTAGTATCCTCAAGGTTCTACCTTTCAAGTAGTCTCGTGGATGCCCCGTGCGTAGGGACTGCCTTTGAGTGACCACTGTGCGTCGGACGCTTTACTTATATATCACGAAGATTATATTTTCTGAATTTATTTGCCGCTCTTCTGCCACGCATGTATTCACTCAAGAAATTTATGAATTAACACTTTATTTGCAAAATTCTATTAATTTTTCCCCAATTTGGGAAGTACACGCGTTGTGATTCTCTTCTAGGAAAACAATTATTTATTTATTTATAAACCTCTAACGGAACAAACTCAATTATTTCGTATAAAAACATGGTAAATTGCATTTACCTCAATTACACACTTGATTAATATTATCTTAAATGTTTGAATTATTTAATTCACATTAAATAATGATTAATATGTCCTGAGCTGGTTATCATAAATACATAATTAATACATTTTGTAAGTCATAATTTGGTATCATTACAATATAATTTTGATTTACTTATAAGCAGTTTTATTATATACTTCCGCAATAACTTAATTATCTACCTAATACTGCAGTTTAGTGTACCAACCTTATCTTCTTAAGTTAGCATACTTCTGAAAAAAATTCGCTACTCTTCTTTAGCACTGCACTTCAATTAAAGTATATTTGTTTATAGTTTGGTGGAGACGAGAAGTGCCAAATCCAACTTTAAAATTTCAGTTGCCAACCACATTTAAAAAATCTTTTATTGCTAGGCGCGCGCCCATATCTTGTATATTGTGAAATATTGGGGCCTTTATGTTTGTTATGAAAAGCGAACATTTTGCCTAATTCCAATACATGCATGTCTGTGGTCTATGTGATAACGCAACAATACGTACAAATGCGATAAAATCGTTAGTCCCCGTTTGACCTTTATGTGCGTGGGGTACGAACCAAGTGCGGCAGAATTTATCATTTTTTTCGATATTTTACGCTCTTTGCTGCCGTGCCGTAAAATCTGAATTTATGTATCTTTCCTCACTTGTGCCGCTGTCATGACAACACAAAAAATCACATATTTCTCATTTGGTTATCGTGTATCGAATGGATAGGCACTCAATCAGACCCTGGGGCGTGCGTTATTCGCAAATATCAAAAAGCGGGCCGCAATCACCCCTACTCTCGGCTTAGTAAAAATACATAAATATAATGGATACAAATTGTCAATCCACTTCCCGGGGGCTTGATTGAACGGAGGGACGTTCAGGGTCTCCCGTGGCGTGTAGAGATCAATGTAGACCTGATTCCTGGTGATACGCTAACACGAAAATTACAAGGTACTACACGATATTACGGCAGATAAAAATTTATTGGTTTTGTAGTTGTGGCGTCGCTATTTGTTCTTTTCGTAATTATGTGCACTTTTCTACTAATTGGAAGTAAATTTTCTAACGTATTTAATTAAGCGCCGTTGACGAAAACAAATTTTCTCGACGGTCGGCGAGGGCAGCTTTCTGAAAAACTTTATTAACCAATGCTAAAATACCAATGACCGATGTCTCTCACCCCTCGCTCATTCGTTACGTTTCCGTTTATTTAAGTACAGGCCCAAAATTGTGTAATGGTTCTGTCGCTGTTTGATAAACACTATTTGTGCATTTTCTGTATGTTTGATTTTAGTTTAAAAACGCCATCAGCAGTCTGCGAAACATTATATTTTTCAAAATGCGTATGTGAAACAACAAATCTAATATACCAATGTATTTGCAAATAATCCCATCAAGGTTTTTGGTTGTTTAGTTTTGCCAGTATTAATAAATCATTTTATCTACGTCAGTGTGTAAAATTGACTTTTAGTTTGCAGTGTTAAGTGTAAAACGACTGTTTAATAACATGTTTTCATTAGTTTACGTCGTCAGTAGCAACGTGTTTAAAATGATTTCATTAGTCACGTCGTTAGTAGCAACGTGTTTTAAAATTTTTAACCACTCAAAATTACAACCGGTTGCTAGTAATCCTAATTTTCATTTAAATATTTTTTTTATATTTACCTTGATTTCTAGATTCTATCGTAGATAAAATATTGTACGATGCAAATGCGAAAAGCATCTTTAGTCACTCGCGGGGCTTAAAAAGCTCGGTCACTCGCGTTTTAACTCTGCCCCACTCTTGATTAAAGACTAGCTTTACGCACTTGTAGCGTAAATTACTGTTTTGTAGCTTTCTGCTAAGTATGGCTTTTAAGGTGTGGAATTAATGTGATTTTGCATGTTTTGGTACGTTTCGTATTGGGAAGATGTTGCATAAATTTATATACGAACAAACGAATTTCTAAAATCACTAGACCAAGGCCAAAGTGACAGTCACGTAAGGTTTGGTTTTGAATTAAATCGTCAACATTATCTTGACTATCAAAACTAAAAGCAAAATAAGGAAACTCTTGATTGTTCTCTTCGCAGTTTTAATTGGTTTTGAAGAAATGTTGCACTGGACGAGAATAAATCACATATCCATTAGAACATCATTGCATACTCAAAGTTGTTCTATTCTTCTTTAACTCACCTATATGCCGTTCACGATCTTTTTGGGTCAGATGAGGCTATGGCCATCTAATAATTTTGTTGGCAGTACCTCGGTGGCAACTAAACTCCCTAATGGAAATTGACATTTTTTGTGTTAGGTTAGGTTGTTTTCAGTTTAAGGTTATATTTTCGAAATAGGTACATTGTTGCCGGATCTCTGTTTAAATTAAGGATAAAAAATTGAAATGATTTGACAATTGACGACAGAAACGAAAATGAGAAATAATGCATAAGAAAAGCATTCAATATTAATGTTTATTGCAATTTGGATAAGAATTGTGTACATGTTATGAATATGGCACTTTATTTTACATGCTTGCTTGCTTGCTGGTGTGGTAGCATAAAGGCATCACAAACTGATGCCATATAAATTTAGTAGAGCAATTGAGCAATATTGGTCTTATAGAAATTAACATGTGAAAAATGTAAATATCTTGTCAAATCGATAGCTTGCTGATATTACTTCATGTTGATTTTCACATCTGCCACATAACATTTCAATACTAAAATAGTAATAAGTAGTTAGGTAGTAAATTATTATACATTACGCTGGATTGTTGTTCCTTTCCAAAATTTCATTTTTTAACTTACAGCAAATATATTCTCTAGTCTCCACATCAACTCGTGTTTTTTTAAATCTGTTCTGCCCTGTTTAAATTGGAAGTAGCATCGTTAATTGAACATTTTTTGTTGTAACAAAATTATTTTGGGCATTTTGACTTCTTTTGACGGAAATTGAAATTATTTTTTGCATAGTCATCGTGTAAGTCGTTTTTTTAACGAAAAATCGTATTGAAAGTTCCACTTTTTTAACGCAAAAATCGTGAAAAAAGTGCATTTTTTAACTATTTTCTTGAAATTGAAATGTTAATTTGACAGTCCTTGTCGACTAAATTTCGACTAAGAGATCACTATGCAAAAAAACTACGTGTAAAACACGTTTTGAAAGTCCTTTTTTCATTCTTTTGCTTGATTAACTCGGGCTTCGCCCTCGTTATCAAACTGCAAATTCATGAAAAAAAGTATGACTTTCAAAACTAGTTGTACAATAGTAATTTACGTAACAAGTATAGAAAGTGGAGCTTTTCAGTACGAGTGAGATGTTTCCGGAAGAGGCCGTTAGGCCGAGTCCGGAATTTCGAGACGAGTATGGAAAAGCCACTTTCATACGAGTTTCGTACAATATTTTTTCGTACACTAGCATACAAAACGGAATACTAAATTTATCCTCGTATATAGCAAATAAGTAGAGTAATATTAATGTAATGTAATATTATATGTGCTGTAACTAAGGAAACGTACGGCAAAGTGCTACTTTGCCGTACGAATACCGCAAAATACTACTTTGCCGTACGAATACCGCAAAGTGCAACTTTCTGATTAATAAATTGTACGGCAAAGTAGCTCTTTCAATGCTAGTGTACGAAAAATTACTATTACACACTTGCTAATCATTTATTTTCTTACGAATATTAAAATAATAAATCTGGCAATGGGGTGGCAAGAAAATGTCAAACAGACACTGACAGAAAAAATGTTGCATCCGCTATACCACCGAATCAGTTAGTCCAACATGAAAAGGAAAAATCATAGCCAACTTTGTCCCAAAAATGTCGTGAACGGAGTATATCTTTTGTCTAACCTCTAGCACATCACGTAGTTTGTGTTTTTTGTATTTTATTTGTGGGAATTACATTGGTTTTATCATTTATTCAGTTTCAGTCTAGATTACAGATATTGAATTCTGCTTTCGCTTCTTCATTTCTTTCACCAACTACTTAACACGGAAATTTCAATTAATAATAATAATAAACGTCTTTATTCTTTTCATTTCGTGTATGTAAACATAAATACAATGAGAGAAAGAAAAAGGAAAAAAGAGAAAATAAAAGAATCACAAGGTGAAGTTTAGTAATGTAGATACTACACCGTACACCCTGCTCTACTACTTAAACCTTACCAGCATATATTTCATTTATACAGTTCCTAAACCTAAAAATTAAATTACAAAATAGTGTATTATTATTCAGTGAGGCTGATCTTAAGAATTAAACTAGAAATTCTAAATTCTTCATTGATAGTTCTTTCGCCCTAACAGAAGAGATATGTTTTGCCATTATAGAAAATAAATCTAATTTTCTATTTTTCAATCCATGTCCGTTTCTCCTGTATGTATACGATATGGCATCAACCCTGGCGTTTTAGTGATACTCTATATAGCTTCATTATTAAGAGTCAATATCGATCATATCATGTTTACTAGGATTGGATACCCTACATACAATCCTAATTTCTAGAAATATTTAAGATAAAGACAATTGCTAGTTTTGCGCATATGTTTGCTGTTATATGTTTGGTTTTTATCTTTTTATGCACAGCAAAAACACTTTTAAATTCCATATCAAAAAAGATGTTCACAAACTCCGTAGAACAGACTCGTAGTTGAATTTGTTAATTGTATTTGTCCACTGTGTGTCCGATGCGGATAAAAGATACAGAAATAGAACAAAGCTGTCTAAAGAGCCAACTTCCTACCTAGTAAGGAAAATTGACAAAATGGTGGACAATTTTAAAGAAATTCGTTGTGTTCAGTATTTTTAAGTTTGGCCTTTGGCTTAAGTAAAACATGATTATATTTTACCCACTCCATTAATTATATCGCTATTCAGCTGATTTCGAATATTTTATACATTACGAAATGTTGAGTTTGATAAGTATTATAAAAAATGTTGTTTATAAAGAAGTGTGCTAGGGTTAACATTTTCAACTGTTTTTTTACCTAACGCCATTGTGTTGATAGAGGCATTTCCATATTTGATGGCGAAAATAAAACACTGTTGAATGTTACAAAACCAACTTGTCAGTGCCAACAAGTGTCAGTTTTCTCATACTCGTAAACATTGCAAGTGGGAATCATGATAATAATTAACGAACGTCTTTGGAAAAATTGACACTGACAAGTTGGTTACTGTAACATTATTGTCTTCTGTTATGTACTACATCATTGTATACAATTAATAATTTACTGCTAGTGTCTCAGACTGTTTCAAAATTATGAAAATATTAAGTGTCCCGCTTTTTTGTCTTTCATTTTATATTGAAAAACGAGGAAAAGCTGTATCTAGTGACGGCCCATCAAAAGGAATACATTTTCCGATAGAGCTTGTGTATTGCCATCATGTATAGCGAGTATTTTTAATAAAAGGAGAGTAGATTTAAAATAGTAATCATATAATGGAAGTGTAGCGGGCACACACTGCGGCAATAAATAACCCCCGCGAAAAGGGGTGCACAATGCAGCTCACAAACCCCGGAAGAAAAACTGGATTTGCTGACCGTCCTATACCAACAGGAGGTTCACTTGGAAATTGGCAAGGAGTGTGAGGGATTGACAAGCTCTGTAAACGTAAGATGAAGAGGGTAGTGAGTAATGGACAACACCTGCTGATGAAGTCTTAGTGCGCGCAATTATCAACGCATTTACAACAAATTAACGCTCCTTGCAGCATTCTGACATTGCAGAACAGTCGAAAATACGCTGCAGGGATTTTCATTTCGCAGACGGATGTTTTCTTAGAAAAGGTCAAGGGTCATAAATTCTTTCGTTGACGCAAAACCCTCGAAGACACAGTGGCAGTTAGCGCTTTCGATGACAGGGAATTTAAAGGAGGCCCATAAATCCTCTACTGACGCAATCGGTTGGAATAAATAATAACACGATCGGGGAATTGTCTAATCGGCATTTCTTTACGTTGTCGTTCACTAAGGTTTGTATTAACACTCGAGATTTTTACTGTTAACACGCTAGTTATGAATCACTTACTATATTTATTGTTGTAAGTACTCATGGTAGCCACAACGTATATCTTATTTCTATTTATGTAAGTGTAAACCATCGCCTTCAGAAACAGCAGATACGAATTGGAATTGCTCAATCGCCGACGGTTAGTAATATTTGATTGCTCGCCAGAGTTGGTTATGTTTGCAATGATTAGTTTTTGTGAATATTGGTTGTTAACACGCATACCAAAATCGTTATAAAACATGTGTGGAATTTTAAGTCGTTTATGAAATTCCTATTAAGCAAGTGCTTCATGGTATCGTAAGATGCAATCGACTCCACACTTTGCTATCTTGCCATTTGCCTTCCTGCAGATTGGTATTCTTCATGGGCTTATCTATTTCCTATTTCCAATTCCACCTCGGTTTGTCTCGTTTCCTTTTCTTCGGCGGAAACCATTTCTATACTTCTTCGTCTTTTCGTCCATCCTCTACACATGTCTTCGATCTTGTACATCCATTTTCTTTCTCTTATATCTTGGTTGCAAACATTCTTTTTCTATTTCACTTACCCTTTACTTCCTCTTTGCTGTTTCCTTTACTTTTTATATAACTCCTATAAGTATTTATATTTTTCTTTATTAACTGTAAAGTTTTCCACTATCTCCAAAACTAGATATTCGTATTCCTTAGCATTTATTTGTACTTCCCATTGAGTATATCGTAAGTACTACTCTTCCAACTTGTTCACATATAGACAGCATCTGATATATGGCATGGGTGGCTAGGATCATCTGAACGTGCGCGAATTGTAATATTTTTAATATTCTACTTTCTTGATGCGGTCGACTTGCTCTTAAAACGTAGTATTTCAAGAATTTTGTGAAATGTGAAGAATGAAGAAGCAGCATTGTATTTGAGGAGACACTTTAAAGACCATGTAGTGATTAAGAAGCTGTTTTTTTCATGTTAACGTTCGTAGTGAATTGTAAAGAGTAGATAATTTATTACGCTAGAGCCGCTTCGTTAGGATCCCCTGTTTATTCTCACAGTAGCAACTTACGACATGCTAGCAACATGTTTATTTTGCAGTCTTAAGGTGATTTCTTCTTTGAGTTTCTCCCTGATAGGAAGGATATAGAATTGTGTTCGATTCATAACGGCTGTCGTCGTCTTTCAAATGCATGTCGTAGCGACATTAATACAATGAAGTAACTTAAAAAGACAATTTGATGTTTAGTTTTTAATAACTATCTATTTTACTAAGGGACTATTGAAAGCAAAATAATTCTTGCGCATTAATTAAAACGGGGTGTACTCGGTGACGGAATAATGAAAATGTCACATTTCCGTTTCGTATTGGATTTTAGTAGTTTGACAAAGTAATCTTTTATGACACACGATTTTAGGAAGCTATGTAATTTTTTCAATTAACCTAATTATTCGAAAGCGAGGGTCCGGTATAGCCACAATTCGGCGTTATCGTCGCGCTTAAATGTAGGACCGTAGTTCTCCGTTGCCAAATAAATGCGGTACGAATTCGGGCGCTTTATATTTCATTACGCAATTTTTTAAACTGAACGCAAACCGAAAAATAACGAACACCGCGGACTTATCTCGTAACGCACAATAATACAACAAGATATATCAATCCGGGTGACGTTTATAATAATCCAAAAATATATTTGGACACGTTATCCGGTGCGCGGCTGACAGTGGGCTACTCGTCACCAGTGTGTGACCCTCCCTTTGTTATTGCAAAAAATACATTCATTATTCATCAAAAGTGGGGGACGAGTGTAATCAAAACAAATCGCGCTCGCAGACCCACTGCCCTAGCCTGGTAATAACTGCCCTTGCCGCTGGCGTTCTGCCCCAAAGCCCCAAACCATGGCCTGCCCCGATGCCGCAAACGGTGTGGGTTCTCCAAATCCCCGCATACGAGGGCCCCTCAGCATGATATTAGGTATTAAGATTGTCGCAAGGAGCTTCGTACTTGATTTCGCTTTCTTCACGTTTTCTTATCTCAATTTCTTGTCTTATTAATATTGTGTGGTACCATCCAAGTAAAGTCCTCCAAATACTAAATCGGGTTGTTTCATTCTAAAAAAGACTTTCGTAATTATGCAAAATTAAAAAAGGCAGATGTGGATGTTTCCCCCTATAAGTGCAACATTGACATCCTTACTTAAAAACCTTTACGTGTCAATATATGTTTTTATTTGGCAAACACTGCTGACACACGCTCGATGATAAAATCATACAGGAAATGAAAGTATAATACTCTATAAGATAATGCCAGAAATAATAGTATATAATGTTATTAGGAGCAAAAATTATACTTTATGTGGCGTGGCTGGACGTTGAGCCATTAGAGCGGCAGATAAAGTGTTTAGATGCCATGGCAATAAAGTGACAGATTAGCATCATCAATCAAGCAGTACCGATGGGGCCACAATTATATATAACAGCAATGAGATAACATGAACAAGAATATAACACGTATTGCTTGAGTAAGAAAGAGATAAACATAGTAGCAAATATTCGAGAAGGCTTGACGCTTAATTTAATTATAACATTTGTCAACTAAACATGCCTAAAATAATTTTTTCGTATGGCCATTTCTTTCTTACTCAAGCATTCTATGTTGTTATTCATGCTATATCATTGCTGTTATATATAATTATGGCCCCATTAGTATAATGTCACATTTTACTAACGTTTGAAGAAAAATAGTACTTTGTCAGTTAATTCAGGTTCCAAACTTAAAGCCATTCATTCAAAAGTAATATTTGCATCTATTAATCAAAGGTTCGTCTAATACATGCTCAACTTCTTGTAATTCAGTCGTCTATATCAGGAACGTGTAAGTAAAGAAAATATAATCGTCTTTTAAGTGAAATAATATTTTCGCGCTGTTTCTGTTTGTCTACAACTTCACCAACATAGTTGGTATTGCCGTATTTAGCGATAACTTTAGAAATCCTCTCTATTTCTACCGCTAAATCTAGTACTTAATAATTTTCTTCTACTCCATAATTGACAAAATTTCAGTTCCAACAGTTCATCATTAACCATTTTCCAGCGTACCAAAAACGTCCCTCTTAGCACTGTTTTTCTTTCTCAGTTTTTTGCATTGTTTAGATGAAGCAGTTCAATCGCTTCTGTACTCGTCAAAGTTTTTATGCAAACTTTCTGTTACTTCGCCTCCGTTTGCCAACGTTTGTTTTCTTCTTGTTCTGTACCTTTCAAACAAAGTTGAGTGCCTAAGTCACATCATGTGTCTATTCACGTTAGCACCTTCTTCAGCCTCTGGATCAATGGTCAATGATTCGTTTCGCTGGACAAATAGCCAATGATTAATTTAAATCTTTGTGAGATGTTCATGGGGTGCTTATGCTCTCAGTAACGGTTTCTATAAGCTTTACTTTTCGTAGCATTTGTTTCTGTAGACTAAAATGAGGCATTTCATAGCCCCTTCGTTGAGACTTCAAATGAGACGTCTCGTACGCTTTGGTATTTTTATAAATTATCTGCCCTTGCTCGCCTAGCTAGCTCAGTACACATAAAACTTTTAAAATTGCTTCAGTTGGTGGCTATGAAGCATCTATATGTGCCAAAAACCGGGAACTGGCCAACTCGAGTGCTGAAGTCAACATCAAACAATGTGCACAAGAGAAACCAATTTGTTTATACAAATTAACACAGATATATTTTCAATAAAAGACAAACTTTAGCATGCACTAATTCCTATTCGGTGGCGCAACCACAGCCTGAAGTGAACCCGTATCACTCAAACTGTGAATATTTGCTATATCAGGTTATCATAAGCTTGTGGTTTGAAACTGCAATGTAACAAGATTGGGCTTGCCCTCGACCCTAAACTACTGGCGTGCGTCATCAGTCTTGAACGCCCCGAGGCATGGAAATTTCCTGCAAATACGACAGGGAAGTATCTGACTATATTTAATTATTAAAATAAACGATTCAGACCAGGATGGCCCGTTTCAAGAGAAAGAGACATTATACTCCCTTCAAAACCAACCACAGCGTTAGCTTTAGACAAATATCCGGATTTAGCTAAATTTTCATATAGGACAGTCATACTAATTTGTGAACATTCTGGTATCCTATTTCTGGTTGACGAAGTATGAATAACCAGGAGTTCTTCACTGATTTGTACACGTCAACTTCCAAAGACTGTATTAGATGAGCCGTACGGGCAGGTAAACATAATATTTCAATGTAGTTTTCCATCGAAATTGTGTCCATTCAAAATAAGTAACTGGTTTCCTTCCAAGTGGGAAGTTTGTTGGATGAAACATTTCTCGAATCAATCTTACCATGTCGAACAAGAATCCCTTATAATTAATAAACATTGGCTAGAAATCGGTTATTGAACTACAGCACATTAGTAGTGTAGAGGTTGCACTTCCTATTCTACTAGCTTATTGAGGTTACGACCTCTCTCTTTTTGCAAAGAAATTTGCACACGCAGCACAGGTTTAATAGCAATTTTCGTTTGTATTAAAAATATTTTGAAGTGTGTTCTGCAAATCGAAACGTGTTAACATTCTCTAGTTTCTAAAATATGTGCTTCATTACTTCTTTCGTTCCGGCTATAGCATGCACCAAGTTTTTTGAAAAGTTGCGTCTATTTTCAGCCTTCCAACTGATTTAACATTAAACACCAATCTAAATCAGGCAATATATTCTTAAATCATCTTAAACTATCCAATCTGCGTATAATTATTTATAGTTTTGATCACATCTTTAAAGCTGCATTAAGTCAAATTCATATCAACTTTCACCTACTTTAACCAGAGATTACATACAATTCTTCATGAGTTAGGACAGGTAGATAACCAGCTTTCTTGTATTTGTATTCCTTAACATTATTCTGTTAATTTCTGAACTTTCGAACATACTTATAACTTCCTTTATTTCGGCAGTTCTCCATCTATATATTTCTAATTTTTTCCATAATTGGTCCAGGGTTTTGCGTCAGCGATAGAATTGAGGACGCCTCTGTCCGGATGATTCCATAGTCGCCTGGTCCTCGACTAGCCGACGGCTGTTGTATCTACAAGGGATTTACTACCTCGACGCTCGTAATGTATAGTTGCCTGTCTGACTGTCGGGGTCGTGCTGTATCTGCTTGGCTCTATTGCTGGTTTGCACATCACATTAAGTCGCCATACTTACGTTGCTAATTGCGCGCACTGACACTGCGTCTGCGGATACTGTCCATCATTCGCGACACCCTTTGTGTTTATGACGTTTGTCACTCACTCGCGACAAGCGTGTTTCCCAAGCAAGCCATGAGCTGATCTAAAAAGTTTTCTCTTCCAGGATTTATTGCGCCCCATCTTTCAGCCCTTCGCGAGGGTGATTTATAGCTACAATAACATCTGCAAAACAGTATAGTGGGAACGATTTACTCTGATATTGGCAGTGATTGAAATAACTAGATGTTGATCTCATTGACACTGTCAAATTTCACCTTCAATACTAAATTTAGAAAAAGATTGGAACTTTTAAAATTGACCTTATTTATTAATACATAATATACATTAACGACTACCTACTATAGATTACCCTTTTTAATGATATCACCACATTTTTTTGTTTAAAAATAACGTACTTTAACAGCCGATCATTGCAAGGGAATGCAAAAATAGTCAAATGTAGTGTCCATCTACTGGGTAACTCGCACCATATTGCTACAAATATTACTGGTTAGATTTATTACAAGTGTCCATGTAATCGTATAGTAACGTTTTAAACAAAAATTGACCAGGATGTAAGCAAACACACCTTGTAGGAATCTTTATAACCAAATTAAGATAATAAATACCGACGAAATTAAGTCAAATTCGCGTGCAATTTTCTCTCGAATGCTGCCAAAAAGTCCCTTGCTGCTGCCTCCTTGGCTGCTTTGCAATTGCGTACTTGCTTTGTACATGATTGAAATGACACTGGCTTGTGGTACGTAAACACTTTTGGCAGCAAGTTATTTACTGCGCGGCTTTGAAGCTGTTTTTATATAATTTCGCCGCAGACGAAATTCACTGGGAGTCGCTCACAACGTGCGCTCTCGGCTGGGCACGATGGCAACTGCTTTAAGCTCTTCGCGTTGCTCGAAGGGTCTATTGAACTGGCATTATGTGTAAATATTAAAATAAACAATCCAAGCAAAGCAGGTCAGATGCCCGTTTCAAACAATCTGCCCGTCGTAAAAATTAAAATGGCGGTTTCCATAAAACGTACTTCTCATCGCTTTCGTGCTATTGAATAAGAATAAGAAGTATTCGTCAATTCCTCAATTCGTTTCTAAAGTAGGCAAGACCTGCTTTTACATATTCACCACTTTCTAAGTTTTCATATTTGCCACTCTATTTCTGTTTCTTGCCATCTCTATTTGTCTTCGACTGTTATGTTAATCTCTCTTTTAAAGCGGTACCTACCATCTTCTCTTCTTATTTTTGTTTTATTGGCTTTGCTTTAACTACTTATATTTAACAAGGCATAGTAACAGTTTTACTCTAACAATTTTTACATCTCTTGCCATATTTCTCTTATATTTCTGCTAGTATTTCAGAATTCAATATGGTTTTAATGTTTACCTAGCCTATATAATTGACAGATGAATTTGAGCACAGTTGCCATAATGAAAGTATAGCTTTATTTATGAAAATTGATCAATACCATCTTAAAACTAGTTGTGGAAATATACAAATTAGTATATGATACTTTCCCAACACTCTAATAGTCAGAACCAAATTCGTACTTGCACCTGAGAATCAGTTAGGTCGATAATTTACAGAAATGTTTGAGCCTCACAGAAAACTATTACTGCAGATTTAGTTGATTCTAAGTGTAAACTACAAGTTAAAAATAAAATAAGCTGATTCGCTTTTAACATTAAGTTGTTGCCCTGGTTGCAAAACATACGCAATAGTCTGAGAGTAAAACTTACAGGATGTGGAATTCGCCCGCTATTTAAACTAGAAACTTCGAATTACTAGAGAACCGTAAATGTGCAGTTGAGGGCTGTTGTGATACATAGTCGATATAGAAATGTGAAAAATAGAATAATCTGTACCAAAACTCGAGACGTTTGTTCAAATGTGGAATATATACGAGTTATAAACAAAATTGTACGTTTTATGTGTCTAATAAAAAAGTTAATTATTGTAACATGTGGTAGCGTAAATCGTACCAGTTCGCGTTTATTGTAAATACAATTGCGCCATGTGCACAAACACGGGGAATGCTGGCGATATTGATTACCTTAGTGGATATATAATTGGGGGTAGGTATATGAGGATTTAATTATAGAAAGAAAAGTTTCTGTGGAATTAAGATAACCGTCGGTTGTTGCCTTCGTGAGTAACTTAGATTAGACATAGATATACATTTTTTTGTTGGTAGTGGTAACGAATATAGACATTTTATATAAAATCTACATTTTAAGTAACTTCAAAGATTGTGGGGTTTAATATTGAATGAGTGATAGAAAGTGAACCGTAGTTACTATTACATACAGAAACCACTAGTTTTCAGTCCACGTTAAAAGAATTACATAAAAAACAGGTAGGGAATTTGATTTTAAGAAAGAAATCTCCTTCGCTATCATTATTAGCCAATATGAATCCAGACTTCTCCACGATTCCCGGTGGTACAGATGATATTGAAAATGGCGGATGAATTTACTTTACAACTATAGAAGTCTATGGTACGAATATACCAGTCTAAATATTCTCTCTAAATTTTAAATAAAAACTTAGAACTCACCTTTTAACTCTCTTTTAAGATCAAAGCTGCAATAGGTAAGCCATCGTATTAGCATCCTTGTATTATAGTGAATTCAAATGCAGTAGATACGGTGGAGAATACATTTCTACGATAGTGCCCCAGTTGTAATTCTGGTCGAGCATACGCCAAGAACTTCATATTAGAAAGCCTTATAATTAGGTGGGACAGCGTTCGGTTCTTTACAAAGGCTTAAATTCATTAATCAATACAGCAGGACTGCCAATGAGCCTTTATACAACAAATGTGCTCAGATAGAAATAAGAATTCGTAAACTCAAAGCTTAACCAAAATCCAGTAATCTGATATGCAATGAATATCATAACCAGGTCATAACTCAGTTTGCAGTAATAAAAATACACATACTTATTGTCGAATGTATAATAATAAAAAGTATGGTACTTTAATACAAACTTATAGTACACCAAGCGAACCCACTAAACATAAGATCTAAAATATAACAGTAAAATTACTAACGCAAATTAATCTTCGATTAGGCCTTAAGGAGGCTCATCAAAGGCATAGACACAACGCAAAATGAGATGTATGAGTTTAAACTTAAATTATCCAACATATAAACAAGGCGAAGTTCGAGGAACCCTGAATGAATTTAGTCGAATACGCTGGCATTCGGCACAGCAATAAAGTCTCAATAGAAATGAACACAAGTTAAACTTGCCGGGAATTTGAATAATTCAGCCCGAGTCGTGGAAGCACTCCACGAAATTCATAAGTCAAGAACGTAGCTACGTGCATAACCAATCAGTCGCTCTCTGCGCAAATTACAGGTTTCCTGAGTAGATTATTATCTCCTTGGCGATCAGCTACAGCCCACGCAGCATTTTGGCGAAGGCATAAAGGACGGAAGCAACAGACTGGATCAAGACAACACGTGTACGATGCCTCTCGATACGATTTCATTACGGAATCAAAGCATCTCGCTATGGGATCTAATCACCATCTTGTTATGAGATCAGTTCTAGATCAAAACGGCCAGAAATGCTCTGAGAGTTAAACCAAGTCGGCAAGAATAAAAATCAGCCTAAAATTACGACGTGCAACGTACAGATATCTAAATTGGGCTGACTAACCTCGTATCACTGACAAAATCGGTATCAAAGTGGGCAGGAGTTGCAAGCGGCCAGCGAAGAAATTATAAGAACGCACGCCGCGACAAAGAGGACAAGATTAACGTCTGCGCGAACATCTTAAATAATACGCCAAATAGCTGTAGTTCCGAATACATCGTTTTTTGCCCGTAACAAATTCCAAAACCAATTGTTCAGTTGCTATTACTTTTATTCGGCCTGAATACGGAAATTCAGTAGACGAATGCGTAAGGTAACCGTATCACTCAATTTTCCAGCGGTTCTAGAGTTGCGATCCAGACTAGTCAACTAATACAAGTAGAGCTAATATAAGGGACTATTTCAAGTAGAAATTAGGAGACTTATTTGGAATCTTTATTAGAAGAAAAAGCAATATACAAAAATTTATTAAGAAATGGAAGTAGAAAAGAGATGGGTAGAAACGGTAATGTGTGTAATATTAAAAGAAGGATAAAAAGAACACGTTTACGGTCAGGAGTAGTTGAGGCAAGCAGATTCTCTTCACCGAATTTATTCAATATTGTCTTGGAGAGCTTAATAAAGCACATCGTTATAACGAGAAAAATACTGCAATCAATGGAAAGAAGTGTAAGCACATGGTGGGCAATGATACACTTTTGAGGTAGCAGTAGAAAGCAACGGAATGATGAAGTTAATGATTACGGACGAAGTACGAGGACGGTCAATAGTGGGTAGGTAGTATACCAAGAGATAAAGACTTATTAAGAGGACTAAAGGTGCGACTTCATCAAACTATAGTAGTTTAACCAACAGTAACTAATGAAATTGAGAGTATGGGAAAAGAAGATATCGAAGAAGATCTTTGGAGGGATGCGGATAAATGGAAGCTGAGAAATGAAGAGTTACTGAGGATCTATAATCCGTCGGAGCTGGTAATATTTATTTACGTTGTAAGTCGTGTAAATGAGGTCTTACAGTAGAAGTTTAATGTTTATGAACGAAGGAGCCAAGTCTATAATTTCGAAACGAGAAATAATAAACTTTATCTAAACCCGCGGTCGGACTTCTTGCATTGAAATGCGTCTTCTCAATTTGCATACGTATTATTTGTTTATGAAACACATTCTGTTACCTTCGTGAAAGCTTCACACAGTTGAACGCGAACACTTAAGCGTAACTGCATTGTCGGTATCAATTTACTTAGAAGTGGGGCTCTGAGAGTTGCTATGTTACGTATTAGGCTCGTCGTAGATTACGTTATCGCTGGAATGACTCGTATGTGTATTCCACTTGAATCCAACTGGGAAATTTCTCGCTTCTTGTTTTGGCGCCGCTTGGTCGGCTGACGTCACGATATCCTCGGAAAATCTCGAAGTTTCGAAAATACCTTTAGGGGTGTCGCAATCCTGTACTCGCTTTGCACACGATTAATAGGACACTTACTTGAAGTGAAGTAATCAGTGACTTGTTACACGCAAATACTTTTAGGTATAAAACTGTTTACTGCAGGGCTTTCAGGCGCTTTATTGAACTCTCCGCCGGCGGATTCTATTTCGACCCGTTCACAAACGTGCGTCCTTGGGCAAAACCCGGAAGCGAATGCTATTCCCCGCGAGCGCCGCTAAAGTATCATATTGAATGTTGCACACGCCAAAGTGATCCATGCATGAACCATAGGGCTGTACTTGCTTACATTCAACTATGTTTAAGCCTAATTCATAATAAAGTTTAAATACAAACTGGCTACTTGAAATGAATACACCTAAATACCTTCTGTATTCTTAAGTACAATTATTTGTAATTTTGGTGGTTTGTACACTTGTACACCGCCTTAAGGGAACTTAAGCTACATATTTGGATTATTTCTATTTACCAAAAATTTGTATCTGGGGTTTCCAGGATTCTAAAAACGATTCTGAAATCAAATTCAACCTACCTTGATCGCTAGGGCAACTTTCGGAAATTTTGCATTTTTAATCGATCATTCTAGGCGGGTATACAAAGGTGGAAATTATCGAAATAGATAGTTTAAGTCCCTTTGAGGGGCTGTATAAACCACCAAACTTCAAACCATTTTGCGTAAAAGTACAGTGTATAAACATAACAATAATCCATCCAGCAAGGTGGATTCCTTTTCCACGGACAACGTTTTAGGTGTCGCATTCTTCGTTTTTTAGATAAATGTTAATGCACATTACGTGACTATGAATAGAAATAATGTGGTCACCTTGTGTCGCATTTCCTTACAGTACACAGTACTGTATCAAATAAAAGTGATAAAGGCACACATACCATGAGAACGGTGGAGAGAAAGGCAACCAAGGGAAAGGTGAAAAGTCGAGGCGCAGTAGGATTTATAGAGGGTATCTAGAAAATGGAGAGAACAGCAACCAAAAATGAATTGGTGGAAAAAATTATATAAATATCACGAGCCTTTAAAGTTCTTTGAACTGAATTATTAGTATTATAAAAGTACAACTAAAAATACCGATCAAGTTAATAAAACAAAAAAGTTTTTTAATGTTGCAATTGTATAGTTTCACTTTTAATAAGAGTTTAACCAATCTGTGTGGTGTGATTTATTGTTATGTTCTTAATATTCAACTACGTAGATGTTTAGCCACCATGTAGGTGGTCTTATTATAATTAAAATAATTTTTCAAATTGAATTGTAAACACCGAATTTCCAGAAAAATATTTTTAACACCTTCAATCAAGAAAGCGCAACGCAAAACAACTTTTGCTAGATCGAATAACGGTTGACGAGTGTCAAAAATTATGCATAAAATATCTCAGTGTTTCTAATAAGACCGAAACGGTCAAACGAATCACTTAGTAGTGTAAATAACATTAATTCGCAAAGAAAAAAAAATATCGCAGTCAGCAAGATTCAAACCAGATGGAGTCTGATTTCTAGTTAAGCTCCTTAATTGCGTGGCCAGGAATGATACACGACGCACATAAGGAAGTAAGCCTGATCGGTGACGATGAAAACGTGACACGCGCAGGCATGGAGGGACAGGCGTATATTGCTTATACGGAAATTACAAATACTGTTACTAATATTAGAAATTTGATAGTGATAGAATTATTGCTGTTAAAGTAAGGATTTTTAAGAAGATCTAGGAGGATTTATAGCTAAATATAAATCATTTAATCATTTTCAGATTTGTATTAGTTTTTCCACTTGGTAGTCTTTTATTTGGTGGGGGGGGGGGGGGGGGGAAGAGGACATAAAATTGTATATGAACAGTTCGATATATTTTCTCATTTAACATCACACTCATTTAATTTACTCCGAAATTTAAACTCAAATAGTTAATATAGTGTTTTGTATTAATACAGATCCTAAACATTGTAGTATCTTGAATTTACTATTTTTTCAAAAACTATACAGATTGCTTAAGCTAAGATCAAAATTCTATTGTGCATTTTTAAACTGTTGTTAAATAATAAATTTGGGTATATGTTAATGCCTATTCATAACAACAACAAAAAACAGTAAATTTAAAATTGTAATTGGGTTTAAATAATTATTAACTGCCTAGAAGACGCAAAGTATGGACAACGAATCAACTATGAAGAATAAAAGAATATATATACAAGATAATGTTAACGATATTAAAGGTTATGTTAATAATTATAGTTAGATAAAGTTATGTGTAGTTATAAATAAAAACTATTTTGTATGCGCAGCATAATTTTTAACAGATTTTTCTTGAACATTGCTCTAAATGTTGCGGAGTAGCTGTTGTAGACTTTGCTATGTTATTTTGAAATGACCTTTCAAACAGAGCTGTTTTGTGTTGCGAGTGGTAATTATACCTTTATATCTTAGATTTAAATTATGCACATCCGTTCTGAATTGTAAATTATTATACAGATGAGGAGGTGTTTTTTCAAATATAATTTTGTGATATAAAGAAGCTGTTCTAAGCATACGCCTGTTCTCCATATTAAGCTAGTTTGCTACAAGTAGTTTATATGAAATGTGATCATATTTACGTATACCAAAAATATATCTTAAACAATTTTGAACTCTCTGTATTTTACTTCTCTCGTCTCAAAGACGGAGGAAGTATTGTAATCACAAATTTCAGATCTTCACGTTTCAGGGTCCCTAGATAACGAAAAACAGGTTTTCTCAATTCCGTCTGTCTGTCTTACTGTTGGCGGTATAACTCAAAAACTATGTGTGAGAGTAAGATGATATTTTGCATACACATTATATAAATACCTGGTATGAAACCGAGAAAATTTCAGACAAATATATACAGGGTGAGCAATTCAAAAAAATTAAATGTTAATTTTTGATTTAATTTAGCATTAGATACAAGTAATAATTTGTACATATCGCAGGCTTTATTCTTGCCAAAAATGAAATCCAATAGATACAGAATAAATGCTGTACGTTACAAAAAGGTGCAACGAATTAATGCGGGATGTTAAATATAGCTGGAACGCAGGAATTCGAAATGTCGCGGTAGCTCTGGAAGCGATAGCGTATAAACTACCTCCAAACAAAGAAATCGAATCGACCGGCTCCTTCGCAAGCGTTGAATTCGAGTCACATCACCGGCAATATTTTTATTTTTGCTTTAACTGAGATACAGGAAAGTAACAATTTGCTCTTTAGTTTTGACGAGAATCCAACAGATACACGTAAGTGCTCTTTTTGCTTTACAACGTAAGAGGTGTCAACGAAAAGAGGTTCTATTTAAGCCAGCTGGAACGCACGTAGGCACGTAGTGCTCTCTGTCGCAGGTAGAAATAGCCCCTTCCCTTGCAATATCTCACAAAACGTTGGTACTGCATACACGGTCCGGCTGCCCTTCGAACCGGTAACGTTTTTTTATATTTGAAAATTTTTCTAATTTATTAGAAACGTGAAGAAATTTTTACTCCTAACTTAATTTTATTTTTAAAATTATTTACTGTCACAATGTCGACGAGGGAAGTTCTGGGTAAAGCCTTTTACAGATTTTTCTTTTAGATGTGTCTGAGTCAAGACAAGTGGAATATATTTCTGAACAGTATACAAAGTGAGGCAGTACAAGTGCCTCGCACAGCATCTTTAGCGGTTGTTCTAAATGCATTCTATGGGATATAGTATTTTAAGATTCATATAAGCTTTTTGTATACATTTATTAATATGCTCTTTGTACCTGAATGTGTTGTCCAATATGAGACCCACATTTTTGCACTACTTTTTACAGGAAAGATGTTATCAACAATGGCCACATTTAACGTATTTTGTATGTTAGAACGATCACGATCTGTCCCAAATAGAAGTACACAAGACTTTGAAGGGTTTAGCACTAATGTATGTTTAGATGACATCTCGAGCAGTGGTAGTGGCAAATTTGCCAGTGGAGGAACGCTAGACTTCCGGGGGGTCTGGGGGGTATGGAATATCCACCAGGAAAAGGGGGGTCCGGGGGTCCTCCTCCGGAAATGTTTTAAAAGTGCGTTTTGATGTTTTGTGGTGCAATTTTTCCGTATTATGATGTTGCCAGTTTCGCATTCTTAATATATAAATATCAAGCCTACAACTTTCTAATTCAAAGCAGGTCTAGAGCAAAAGTATAATTTATTTATTTTGACTATAGTTTAAATATGAAAAATGGTGCGCTCCGGCACAGTGACACATTTTTTACATTTAAGAAATGCTCAAACAAGTTTTTAAGTTAAATATACATATTTGAAATGTTGTACATAAAAATTAAAAAAAAATACAAATATACAACTGTTTATACCGCATACCGGTACGAACTATGCAGACAATAGTATATTATTCTACAAGTTGAGAAAAACCACTTTTCTAACGTGTTGAGTATACTATTTTGTCGCATTTCATAAGGAATGTAAAATATTACATTTTTACATACATGTGACACTAACTGTCAAAACATAACCAAGATGAGCATAACTCAATCCTATGTACTAAAGCACAATAAGGAGATCCAATTGATGTTATGCGTTTGGCAGTACTGAAGTGTGTTGTTGGTGACACTGTAAGTCTATGTCAAATTCGAGGTTGGAGGTTAGGTTCAACAGACTGTTAAAGTTGTTAAAGGTGACAATATCCTGCAAAATATGCAGCATGTTTTCCGATTTTATGCTGTTCTCAAAATGTTTCTAAACAGTTTTATTCATAAGTAACTCTGAAAACTTAAAAATTTTGTTGTTAAAAAATCGCTTTACTATTTATACTTTTTGAGGTTATGTCCACTGAGGTCAAACTGTCAAAGCAGTTTTGGTTGGATTAAAAAAAAAGCGCGGGCGCGCACGGTGATTTTTAGCCTCTCCTGTCATGAGTACGCATGCGCGAGATGTTAATTTAATTCCTTCGAATGAAGGGCCACTCACTTAAGATTTCGTACTTACCTGCATCAAAAGGATGTGAACACTAACAAAATGCATTCCTAATTCCTCGTATAAACAGACTGTAACACAAGTCAAAAAGTCAATTATCCGTCAACTATCAATATGTCAGCTGTCAGAATCAGCACGCGTCAGCAGTCAGCTAATATGCGGTACAGTTTCTTCATAAAAATTGCATGATTTACTTTCTTACCTAGGTGAGAAAAACGAACTTTCTTACCTCAGATGAGGTGAGCAATGCCTACTATTCTAACCGGCTGGGAAAAAAGGTATTTACTCCATGTAGGTCTACGCCATACAATACGTTGAATTTAATATCTCCTCATATTTGCAATAAGAAACAACGCACATTTTAGAAAATCTTCCAGTAAATTTAATAAGCTTTACTAGTGTGTTTTTTTTGCCGTAATTATTGTATTAAATTAACTTTCTAATAAATTTTATCTTTATTGTTTTTAACTTAACAAACAACCGTTCCCCGCGTTCCCCTTCGACTACACCCCTGATCTTGAGCAACCAATTTAAATCATATGTTAGTTATTGGAGAGTTGTATTATAATAAGATGGGTTAAAAGATTTATATATCTGTGTATCATCAGTGTACCTGTGTATTTTACTGAATAAAATGTAATTATAATTTTTTTATGTATAAATAGTATATAACAGATGCCCTGAAATAAATCCCTGCGGCACTCCTTGTATTAGTTGACGGTAGTTGGAGACACTATCTTCTATTTTTACCCTCTATGATCTGTTTCTACAATAACTTTGGAGTAATGTTACTGTACTTGCTTAAAACCCAATATAATGCAGTATTGATAGAATCAAATGCTTTGCTGTAATCAAGTAATGTAAGAACGTTTATTCGCAACCATATATGTAATGTTAACATTACTGACCTCATTTGAGTGTGGGAAGTCGTACATTTCCACCCGCTACTTCCCGCACTCGCTTTCCGCACTCGAGTGCGGGAAGTACATTCCCGACCGCTGTGTAGGTAGGGACACTGGGAATCTCGTTCATCCATTCATGCGCGTCACAACCTGTCGTATCATAATATAATAATTTTTCCAGTTATTGTTTAGAATAAAGTGGTTGCGAATAAAATAGTATTCATACCACGGTGAAAAGTTTCCAGCTCGGTATGTAATATACTATTACTTCTCCGTTATCAGCTGCCCGTGAAATGTCATCCGTGATGCTCAGTTGTGCAGTAGTACAGCTATGTGATGAACGAAAGCCTGATTGGCATTTTGGTAACAAGTTAAAAGTATGTAAATGATGTCTTATTTGATTATTCGTGATTTTTTCCAACAGTTTTGATAGGCCTGGGAGAATACTAATTAGCCTTAGGTCTGAAAACTCTTGTGGATGATTAATATTAAGTACGGGAATAATTAATGCATTTTTCCAACAGTCTGGGAAAATCATTTCCGTGAGGCAAACATTGACAATGTACTTATGTTAGATATTTAGAATTAAACGCAAACATAAAATAATCATGTTTATATTTAAACCATCCGAACCAACTGCGATTATTATTCATTTGTTTATTGTTTCATTAAAATTATGTAAACGTTATCTAGTTTTTTTTAATTGAAGCTAACTCACAAACTAAAACTAGTTCCCAGCTAATTTCGAAATTGCAAATTTTCTTTTCAGAAGCATTGCTTAGCCTCCTGTTCAAACAATCGAGTTATCCATAATAAAAGCGCCTTATGTAACAAGATATATCGGAATTTGCATAGCTTAGTAAAAGCTAAATTGAATTGTAGTATCATTGATCATTTTGGAGAGCAACGAAGCAAATCCAAGACAATTTCCACAGTTAATTTCTAGTAGAATAAAAGAAGCAGCAATTACGAATTCATGCCGAATTGAAACTTTTGATGAGGCACCTGTATTAAGCACTCATACATTCGTGTATTGTGGGTACGTATTACATTTTTGTGTGTGAGTGGCAGGGGGATATGGATACGCTTGTGTATCTGTGCCAGTAATGCTAACGCAAGCTTATTAAACATTTACCCGTTTTTGTTTTGAATATTTATTATTTTTACTTTCGTTCCGAATGAAATTGAATTTTTAACCACATGTACATTTTTAATTGCAATAATCTCGATGGATTTTGCCGAGCTTTGTAAAACAGTTGCTAAATACGACTTCATCCCACCAAATGCGAAATCGAATAAATTCGATGAAAGCTTTTTTAAATTTCAATTATATTTTATTAAAGGGAAAAATTGAATTACCTCCGCCCTGGTTCGCTTTGTTTAAAGGCCTCCTCGTGACGTGTGAGATGTTTTAGCGCAGCAATTTGCCTAACACACGTAAAAACTTTTTCTCAAATCCGGAAATTAGTGAAGACCATAATCGGACGTCTCCGTTTAATTCGTTCGATGTTTTCCCGCTACAGTTGGTGGCAGAATAAACCAACAGTTAAGATTTATTTGTGAGAAACGTGTACTTACGATCTAGCATTAATTGCGGAAGCTGTAAATTTCTGCTATACTTTTTGATGCGCCTGAATTATGCAGCGGGTTTTTACTATCGGAGAAAAAGTTATGCAATTCTATGCATGTAATGGAATTTTTATTAGCTTCCTCAGCAGCTTGTTACCAACTTCGTCTTTTAAATTAAGTTTGCCATTGTGCGACTCCGATGCACTCTGCAGTTACAAGTTTGATTTGGAAGTTCATCGGAAATTGCGTTTATTAGTTCTAGCGCTTCTACGTATCTGCTGGTAAGCTCCTGTATACGCATGCATCGTTATGTAAAATCGAAACCGTTTCGTTCAATTGTAATAGGTAGCAGTGCATGTCTTCGCAACGAGATGGCGCGACCGTGTTCAATGTACACGTATGTAATCTGTATGCATAGCCGACTTTGATGGCGATTGTGATCCTTGAACATGGAGAACGCGACCCGACCGATAGCAGAGCAACAAGTCGAACAGGAAAATCTGAAGTTATTGCCGAGGTGGGTCGCCAGATTTGCAGAGAAAGGAAAGAAGGTTCTACAAGAATGGCTTCTTCAGAAAAATTATTTCTCGATTTAAGATAGAACCAAAGAGCATATAATTATATGCTCTTTGATAGAACTTCATAACTTTTTTAATAAGCAGCAACGATAACCATTTGTTCCTAGGAATTTTTATATAATAAAAAATACCTGATGAACTATATTTAATCTGTAACCACATTTAAAATAAGTAGAAATTATTTTTTTTAATATTTGTGAAAAATATTTTCATGGATTCTTGCAGTGTAAAAAGTTGCTCTCATTTCTTTTCTTAAAATATTTTAGACTTATACTATACAGGGTGACCTAAATCTAAACTTTGTCAAGAAAAAGTTGATTTTCGATTCTTTTTAGTCAGTGAGTTACAGGAATGTACCAGTTTGAAACAAAAAATCGAAGTAGTATGCAAAAATATACAGCTTTTGTTTTCTAATATCATGTTTTACGTCTGAAAACAACGAGTTTTTATTTCAGACGTCGTCAGCTTCTATCTTGATTATCGTCTTATCTAAAGTACCAACGCTATTAAACATGCAGTAAATAATTAAACAAATAATGGAGTTTAACCAGCGTACATACATCAAACAAGTAGAAACACTCATACCAAATGATGAAATCTGTCCAGAGTGCCTGGAACAGTAACTCGGGGGGTATTTCTAAGCTTGCCTGTCAGATGGCAGCACAAAATTGTACCAATCAGAGCCAATTATCAGCTCTGCTACCAATCATACGTGATAAAGTAGTGGCGCCATCTGTTAGTACATTCGGAAAGTACCCCCCAAGAGCCGTTCAAGGTCATCCAAATCGGTATTTTGACATCAAAGGAACCGACAGTGAGTGTCTCTACTTGTTTGATTTATGTACGCTGGTTTAACTATCTAGGTCTACAATTCGCAATCCATAGAAACATATATAAAGAAGTATTTAGACATACTAGTGAAGCTGTTTCCATCTGTGCATATAAGGAGGCATATGGAAAAATTAAAGCAAGTAAAGGGAAAATTTACAGGACCTTGTCTCTTCTCGTGCCTTTCCCGTGAAGGGGAGTAGCGATCGTTTCCTTTGATGCATTATTTTATTTATTATGGTCCTCCATTTTTCTCTGTTGGTGGCCCATAATATTTAATCATTTTTTGGTTGATTATGGTTTAAAAGTTTTCCCTAGCTTGTATTTTATCTATAGCGGACTCATTAGATCATCTGGCAGTCCACGGTACTCTCAGCAGCCTTCGCCAACACCACATTTCGAAGGCGTTGATTCGTCTGCGTATACCATCCTTGATAGATCAGGTTTCTGCCGCGTATATCGCTATAGGAAAAACTAGAGCTTTTATCAGTTTGAGCTTGGTTGCTTCAGTTATATTATTGTTCTTACAGATCTTTGATAGTTTTGCAGCCCTTTACATTCCTAACATACATCTTCTTCCATTAGTGATCATAGCACCTAGGTAAATGCATTTAACCATTTTAGTATCTACTCCATTGACACTTCGTCGATTATGAGGATAGTCTTCTTTCTTTATTACGACCATGAGTTTGGCTTTAATCAAATTTAATTTGAGTCCTTGTTGTCTTCGATTCTTCCACACTATTTCTCGCAATTTTTCAATTGAATTAGCGATCAAATGCTTTCTTTCTTCAACTACCAGTTTTCACTTTAATGTCCTTTTCCAGTTTCCAGTAAAACGGCAAACACCTAATTGTAACCCCCTCTTTTTATGAGGGTGTAACTCGGTGGGAAGGAACTTCAACGAAAAAGTATATACACCAATTTTTATGTTTCAACGTTTTCTATAACCCCCATAAATTTGTCGGACTGATTACAAGACGCCCAGTGTAGTAAACAGCAGTTAGGGGAGGACACAGCCCTGTCTCACACTTTTTGGACTTCGAATTGTCTGATATCTGATTTTATACCTGAACTTGGGCTTTATTATTTTCATATAGAAATCTAATCATGAGTACAGGGTGTTTTAGAAACCCCATTGCCGCGAGCTTCTCACATAATCGTATGACGTTGGCGTCAGCTCATATTTGTATTTTACACATAAAATAATGTGTTCAAATCCGAATGCCACTATTAAGCCACAATCGGCGCTTGCATCTCCAGGACGTGCAGAACGATATCCAGCTTCAAAACTTCTCCCATAAATTAACCGAGATATAGATGCATAGAAAGGTATAAAACCATGATACCCGGCCTGCTAAATGCACTTCGATCAACCGACTAGTCTAGCCAGGTCTAACTGAAAGAGCTTACCTGAAAAAGCCATCGAAAACTATAAGAATACAGCCGTCCCTAGCGCCCAGAACTTTTTTGAATCTTCTCTTGTGGTCGCCCTTTTTTGGACTTCGAATTGTCTGATATCTGATTTTATACCTGAACTTGGGCTTTATTCATTTCATATAGAAATCTAATCATGAGTACAAGGTGTTTTAGAAACCCCATTGTCGCTAGCTTCTTGCATATTCGTATGACGTTGGCGTCAGCTCATATTTGTGTTTTACACATAAAATAATGTGATCAAATCCGAATGCCACTGTTAAGCCACAATCGGCGCTTGCATCTCCAGGACGTGCAGAACGATATCCAGCTTCAAAACTTCTCCCACAAAGTAACCGAGATATAGAGGCATAGAAAGGTATAAAACCATGATGCCCGGCCTGCTAAATGCACTTCGATTAACCGACTAGTCTACCCAGGTCTAACTGAAAGAGCTTACCTGAAAAAGCCATCGAAAACTATAAGAATACAGCCGTCCCTAGCGCCCAGAACTTTTTTGAATCTTCTCCTGTGGTCGCCCTTTTTTGGACTTCGAATTGTCTGATATCTGATTTTATACCTGAACTTGGGCTTTATTAATTTCATATAGAAATCTAATCATGAGTACAAGGTGTTTTAGAAACCTCATTGTCGCTAGCTTCTCACATATTCGTATGACGTTGGCGTCAGCTCATATTTGTGTTTTACACATAAAATAATGTGATCAAATCCGAATGCCACTGTTAAGCCACAATCGGCGCTTGCATCTCCAGGACGTGCAGAACGATATCCAGCTTCAAAACTTCTCCCACAAAGTAACCGAGATATAGAGGCATAGAAAAGTATAAAACCATGATGCCCGGCCTGCTAAATGCACTTCGATCAACCGACTAGTCTACCCAGGTCTAACTGAAAGAGCTTACCTGAAAAAGCCATCGAAAACTATAAGAATACAGCCGTCCCTAGCTCCCAGAACTTTTTTGAATCTGCTCTTGTGGTCGCCCTTTTTTGGACTTCGAATTGTCTGATATCTGATTTTTACCTGAACTTGGAATTTTTAATTTCATATAGAAATCTAATCATAAGTACAAGGTGTTTTATAAACCTCATTGCCGCTAGCTTCTCACACATTCGTATGACGTTGGGGTCAGCTCATATTTGTATTTTTCACATAAAATAATGTGTTCAAATCCGAATGCCACTGTTAAGCCACAATCGGCGCTTACATCTTCAGGACGTGCAGAACGATATCCAGCTTCAAAACTTCTCCCATAAATTAACCGAGATATAGATGCATAGAAAGGTATAAAACCATGATGCCCGGCCTGCTAAATGCACTTCGATCAACCGACTAGTCTACCCAGGTCTAACTGAAAGAGCTTACCTGAAAAAGCCATCGAAAACTATAAGAATACAGCCGTCCCTAGCTCCCAGAACTTTTTTGAATCTGCTCTTGTGGTCGCCCTTTTTTGGACTTCGAATTGTCTGATATCTGATTTTTACCTGAACTTGGAATTTTTAATTTCATATAGAAATCTAATCATAAGTACAAGGTGTTTTATAAACCTCATTGCCGCTAGCTTCTCACACATTCGTATGACGTTGGGGTCAGCTCATATTTGTATTTGTGTTTTACACATAAAATAATGTGTTCAAATCCGAATGCCACTGTTAAGCCACAATCGGCGCTTACATCTTCAGGACGCGCAGAACGAAATCCAGCTTCAAAACTTCTCCCACAAAGTAACCGAGATATAGATGCTTAGAAAGGTATAAGACCGTGATGCCCGGCCTGCTGAATGCACTTCGATCAATCGACTGGTCTAGCCAGGTCTAACTGAAAGAGTTTACCTGAAAAAGCCATCGAAAACTATAAGAATACAGCCGTCCCTAGCGCCCAGAACTTTTTTGAATCTTCTCCTGTGGTCGCCCTTTTTTGGACTTCGAATTGTCTGATATCTGATTTTATACCTGAACTTGGGCTTTATTAATTTCATATAGAAATCTAATCATGAGTACAAGGTGTTTTAGAAACCTCATTGTCGCTAGCTTCTCACACATTCGTATGACGTTGGGGTCAGCTCATATTTGTATTTTTCACATAAAATAATGTGTTCAAATCCGAATGCCACTGTTAAGCCACAATGGGCGCTTACATCTTCAGGACGCGCAGAACGATATCCAGCTTCAAAACTTCTCCCACAAAGTAACCGAGATATAGATGCATAAAAAGGTATAAGACCGTGATGCCCGGCCTGCTGAATGCACTTCGATCAATCGACTGGTCTAGCCAGGTCTAACTGAAAGAGCTTACCTGAAAAAGCCATCGAAAACTATAAGAATACAGCCGTCCCTAGCGCCCAGAACCTTTCTGAATCTACTCTTGTGGTCGCCGGTATCAGCAAATACCTCCTTGAAATCACTTTACGCTGTATTTGTGGTCCCAACCAAACCAACCCAGCATCACTTTGGGACGACACTAAGACGTCTCTGAAGAGATCACGGTGAATTCATCGATCACTGTAACTCCTGAGGATTCGTTTTCGGGCACATGTTAATCGGAACTTTTTGCATTCTTATAATGAGTTTAACCTAATCCCTAATTTTGGCCAACTATTTCAGGGCCACCCTGTATATATAGTAAAAATTGCAAAATAGGGCTTTCGATTAACCTAAGAGCGTCAGGTTCTAAAAATGACAAGGGGTTGGTCAATTGAGACCGCTAATATCGCTTGCAGAGAAGGGACCTCGTTCAAAACTAGTCGAAGATAAATGTAGATCCAGATAGGGTACCTCGCGATTGCCAGCTCTCGTGCTCATTAGTTGTGAGCCCCCGAGAGAAAGCCCTGTGTAAAATCCATTATGACGTCGGTGGAAACAACAGCAGACACGTGTAAAACAAAAAGGAGTTTAGGAACTAATGAAATGAAAATATTAAGAAACAATCTGAATGGCACTACAGGATAGAGTAAGAAAGGAAGCAATTAGAGAAATGTGCGGAGTAGACGACTAAAAAGGTTGGGGAAGACAAAGGTGAAGATGATAGAATGAAATGTACAAAGAATGACAGATAGCAGAATTGCAAAAATAACAATGAATATGACCTTCGCCAAAAACATGGAAAGACCTAAGCTAAAAGTATAAGGAGAAGATTTTTATGTTGCATAACTTTACTCACTCCCTTCTTCATTTCAATTCCGGTGTTCGCGTCCTCCCTTACCTCTACTGCCCACTACCGACCAGTTCCGATATCCTCAGTACATGTCCATACCATTTTAATGTCTTATTCATTATTTTCTACTCTTTTTAGGTCGAGGTGATATGCTGATTTCTATATTTCTGTTAGGTGGGGTGGGGGCTATCTCTTATTATTTGATTAAACATTAACTTCATTGCTTTCTATATCTTCTTCTTGTAACTTCTGATATTCTTGTCGATCTTCCTGTAACAAATTTTCATAATGTTTTTCCACCTTTCCATCGTAATAGACTTGGCTATTGATCTTGGTGTTTGATTATTTCGCATCCGTCTGATAAATGTCCATGCTTCTGTTGCTCTTTTGCTTTCTTATTTGCGGTTTTCTCCTTCATTACTTCTCTCCTGACTTATCTTTCTGTGTTATATGTTTCTAGGTCATCTTATTGGTTCGCACTAAAATAATTGCATAATCTCTCACATATCAAGTTTGCCACACAGCACACAGCATAGTGTTCTTTGCAGCATTTTTGAAAATGTTATATTTAAACTTCCTAGCCTTCTTTTTAAATAAGCAAAAGTAACTGCCTCGATTCTGGTAAACTGCCTGAAATAAAAATTGAAATAACGACTTGATTTAAAATTGAGAAAACACTCACTATAACAGACTTTTAAAAAAAAATTCGTCAAGCTAAAGCTAGAAAAAATAATTAACGTCGAATATTTTGATTCTGGGGTATTTCTTATGTATAGGGTGTTACGCTCATTTTGACATTTTCCTACTTATTAATTGAAATAATTAGTCAGATTTGGCAATTTACTTTTATTCTCTATATATACAGTACTTTATCTATAGTTAGGCAACCCAAATACCTTCAGCCTCAATTTTGAATTAAAAGGAACACTTTGTTATCAGTTCTGCACATACAATCAGCACCTATAGTTTTTCTTCCTTTTTTCGAATTTGACTTTGACATTGATAACCTGGGATCGTGAATTGCTCTGGCCAACTTGCATTCCATTCTTTTCCATTGCTTCGATCGTTGAAGTTAGTGCCCTGGGAACCTTTTGCTCCTCTGGCTTTGGTTATAGCCGTCCTCGTCGTTTTGAGGGATTTTTGGAGGCAAGGCGCCCCTTTGGAACGTTCTGGAAGCCGTTGGGAGTTGCTGCCAGCGTTCGTTCGCTTTTGTTGCGGTTTTGAAATGGGCTCTTCTCGATCGAATGGAGCGTTAGGCTGTTCGTCACCATTCGCAGCCAACTATTCTACGCCAAGGAAATGCGTTAATTAGTTATACGCCATGGAAATGCGTTCTTAAACGCCATGGAATTGAGTTTTATTACCTGGATTGGTCCTGTTCGTCGTCGTGCATTTGGTTTTGCCTGGATCATGCGGTGCTCCACGAGCCGGCTGGCCGCTCGCCTCTGCGGCCTGATTTGCGGTCGTTCCCTCTGCGAGCGCTGCCCAACGCACCTGGACTCTTGCATCTCTTCCAACAGCTCGGCCTCCACGTGCCGTATGCATCTGAGGTTTTGTAACGTTTTAATTTGTATCGTTCGTTTATTTGAATTGCTTTTGAACTGTTTAGTATGACCTTCCGAACTGCTATTTTAGAGTTTTTGTGCATATCGATTTTTGGTGTTAATTTGAGCTACTAGATATGATATTGATTAGTTTACTTACCTCTGTGCATAGCAGCCATCTGTAATTTTGTTATGATTTGGCTTTGGGGCTGCTTTTGCAATCACTAGTTTATTTGACCTCGCGTATTGCATTAACCTTGTTGTTTATTTAAGATCACTTGCTAGAGCTAAATTTTTTTGGCGGTGGCAAAACTGCTACCAACGGGATTTTTGTTGAGATTATGTAGCCTCCCGTTTTTGATTTTGTGATAAACTAGTTCTCGGTTAGAATACCCGCAAGCAGTTCTTAGTACGTCAAGAAATACTTTATGACTTTCCTTTAGGAACTAGCAAACCCCTGTGAGATCTCATAACGTGCTGGAACCACCCCATCTAAATTTTGTGTGTCTTAAAGTTAATTTTTAGGCCAACCGTCGGGGTTAGATGTTGGCATTGCATATTTTGCTTGCGTTATTCGCACCCTTGATTTTGTACTCCGCTTCACGGGGATTTATAGTCTATTTAAAGCTTTCTTAGTTTATTTTATTGGGTTAATGTAGTCATGCTTCGTGTTGTGCCGTTTTCCGCTTCACGGTGAACGTCATTGGTAATTTATCTAGTCATGTTTTGAGTATATTGCTTCGATATAAGTTTGAGGTACCTAGTTGTTACGCCCTTCAGGCTAATTTCGCAGTTCGGACACCTCGAGTTGGATTCTTAGGTCAATTGTTTTATGCACTTGTAACCATTAGTCGTATTATTATTTCTGGTGTTAATTGTGATAATTTACTGTGATTTTGGATCTATACTTTTATGTTGGATATGCACTATAGTACCTACCAATATTAATAAAGCTGTGATATTCTGATTGGTCGATGCTTTGATTTTGTTTAACTTGCTGGTTTTTATCTTCGACCTTGTGTAAGGTCCGGCACAAGGAATTGGATCTGAGTCTAGGACCTGGCGCCCATTCTCTTCGTATTTCGTATAGTGTTCTTTTCAGCATAGTTGGAACCCTGCGACCCTCGCGGCGAGCTAGCCCAATTAGGCCGATAGTTACCAGCCGGCAAAATATCAAATATAACTTTCGCCAAAAGGTAAGGCCGACCGTCTATCTTCCCTGACAAGAAGATCTTGACGCCCAACGTCTGGGGCTCGATAGGGCTCGTGTAGTACCCTGTCTACGTTGTGGTTAGGTGGTACTATAGTGCATTGTTAGTAGATTGGGATGTATTGATTTTGGGTATTGTTTTATGATTGACTTCTAGTTATAGAATTGGTTATTGGTGTGTTTTGATGAGTGAATCTTTTTGATGATTTGGATTTTTCATTGGCTGCGTGTTTGCGAATTTTATTGAGTATTTGTTGACTCAGTTTGCTTGAGTTTTTTTTGTGTTTTCTATGTGTAGTTTGTTTTCTTGCTTCTTCCTTTGGAGTGATGATTAGTATTATGGAGTGTGATTGGTGCGTTTGAGGGGTACACTTTTGGATTTTTAGGCTCTTCAAACCATCTTTCTAGTGTGGATTGGTTTAGCTCTTCTTTGATTGGTTCTTCTCTTTATTCTTCGGATTGTTTGCTAGTTGTTCGGTGGCGATGCGTTTTGGGAGATTTGCTTCGGCACATTTGGATAATCTCCCGAACCTCTTTGGATTGTTTTAGAGTAGTTCTTCTTTGATTGGTTTTCTTCTTTGTGTGGATTGATGATAGGTTAGTTATTCGGTGGCGATGTGTCTGGGAGATTTGCTTCGGCGATTTGGATTATCTCTCCAGCCATCTTTGGGATAGATTGGTATAGTGATTGGTTGGCTTGATTTTATTTCTTTTCGGATTTCTTTTGTCCTCTTTCTTGGTGAGGTTTGAGTCAGCTTGGTGGATGCTTGTAGGGTGCTCTTTTGGATTTTGGATTATTGAGGTATAGCTGATGATGCCTATTGCCGTCAGTTATACGTTTTGGTGTGTTTGGTTGGTTGTTAGGGTATCCCCTCGCTTAGGCGGATTTCAATCCCCAAGTGAAACTCACTCCTCGCCTTTGGGCACGCTTTATGACTGAGAACGGTTTCTTTTGCCCTCTTTTAGGGCCTCAGCGTTGTCTGGATTTGTGGAACCCTACTCTTTTGTTGAGCTTCTGTCCTTTTCGGTTGTGCGTTTGGGAGTGTCTGGTTTGTGAGGACGGTTTCGTTCGCTCTTTTAGGGCATCGACTTTGTCGGATTTATTGGGACCTGAATCTTTCTCCAAGGCATTATGCTCTCGCCAACCCTTGTTGTCTTTGTTTGTGTGGTCTCGTCTACGTCTTTTTGGGTAGGATGGCTGGGTGACGTCGGTCGGTTCACTAGGTTTCAATTCCTCTTTTCTTTTTCTAGAATTGGAATCCTGACATTAACAACTAGTCCCTTCATTTCTCTCATCTTTCTCCTTCTCTTCTGTTGTTTTTTTTTGTTCATTGGAAAGGGATGTTCCCTCATATAGTTGTGTTCGTCTTCTTTGATATTTTGAATTTTTGGATATTTTGCTCTGTCTTTGGTAATTTGGAGATAGTTTCAGTGTTGTAGGTCGATCCTGGGCCTAAGCACTTATCCCTAGCTGTGGTTAGTTTTCCTTTCCCTTCCTTCTTCTGTGTCGTTCGCTTTCCTTTCTCCACTCCAATTTTTCTGAGGTGTTTGCGTTTTAGGTGGATTATCGTTGCAATCTGACGTAACCTTCCCTTCCACCGGCGCAGCTCACGTCATCTTGCAGCGACGGAAGAGGTTGGTGTCTTGTTGTCTTCGATGGTGTGCTTGGACTCTTACATCCTCTTTTCTTAGCTAACTTCTTTAAGTCCTCTGTTTCATTTCCCTGTATTTTCTCTTGGCAGGCATCGTTTTTTTTACGTTTTGTTTGGATGGTCGTTGTATGGTCAGGTAAATCCGAAGGGATTTACCCTCCCTTTTGTGGGGGGAGAATTTGTTACGCTCATTTTGACATTTTCCTACTTATTAATTGAAATAATTAGTCAGATTTGGCAATTTACTTTTATTCTCTATATATACAGTACTTTATCTATAGTTAGGCAACCCAAATACCTTCAGCCTCAATTTTGAATTAAAAGGAACACTTTGTTATCAGTTCTGCACATACAATCAGCACCTATAGTTTTTCTTCCTTTTTTCGAATTTGACTTTGACATTGATAACCTGGGATCGTGAATTGCTCTGGCCAACTTGCATTCCATTCTTTTCCATTGCTTCGATCGTTGAAGTTAGTGCCCTGGGAACCTTTTGCTCCTCTGGCTTTGGTTATAGCCGTCCTCGTCGTTTTGAGGGATTTTTGGAGGCAAGGCGCCCCTTTGGAACGTTCTGGAAGCCGTTGGGAGTTGCTGCCAGCGTTCGTTCGCTTTTGTTGCGGTTTTGAAATGGGCTCTTCTCGATCGAATGGAGCGTTAGGCTGTTCGTCACCATTCGCAGCCAACTATTCTACGCCAAGGAAATGCGTTAATTAGTTATACGCCATGGAAATGCGTTCTTAAACGCCATGGAATTGAGTTTTATTACCTGGATTGGTCCTGTTCGTCGTCGTGCATTTGGTTTTGCCTGGATCATGCGGTGCTCCACGAGCCGGCTGGCCGCTCGCCTCTGCGGCCTGGATTTGCGGTCGTTCCCTCTGCGAGCGCTGCCCAACGCACCTGGACTCTTGCATCTCTTCCAACAGCTCGGCCTCCACGTGCCGTATGCATCTGAGGTTTTGTAACGTTTTAATTTGTATCGTTCGTTTATTTGAATTGCTTTTGAACTGTTTAGTATGACCTTCCGAACTGCTATTTTAGAGTTTTTGTGCATATCGATTTTTGGTGTTAATTTGAGCTACTAGATATGATATTGATTAGTTTACTTACCTCTGTGCATAGCAGCCATGTGTAATTTTGTTATGATTTGGCTTTGGGGCTGCTTTTGCAATCACTAGTTTATTTGACCTCGCGTATTGCATTAACCTTGTTGTTTATTTAAGATCACTTGCTAGAGCTAAATTTTTTTGGCGGTGGCAAAACTGCTACCAACGGGATTTTTGTTGAGATTATGTAGCCTCCCGTTTTTGATTTTGTGATAAACTAGTTCTCGGTTAGAATACCCGCAAGCAGTTCTTAGTACGTCAAGAAATACTTTATGACTTTCCTTTAGGAACTAGCAAACCCCTGTGAGATCTCATAACGTGCTGGAACCACCCCATCTAAATTTTGTGTGTCTTAAAGTTAATTTTTAGGCCAACCGTCGGGGTTAGATGTTGGCATTGCATATTTTGCTTGCGTTATTCGCACCCTTGATTTTGTACTCCGCTTCACGGGGATTTATAGTCTATTTAAAGCTTTCTTAGTTTATTTTATTGGGTTAATGTAGTCATGCTTCGTGTTGTGCCGTTTTCCGCTTCACGGTGAACGTCATTGGTAATTTATCTAGTCATGTTTTGAGTATATTGCTTCGATATAAGTTTTGAGGTACCTAGTTGTTACGCCCTTCAGGCTAATTTCGCAGTTCGGACACCTCGAGTTGGATTCTTAGGTCAATTGTTTTATGCACTTGTAACCATTAGTCGTATTATTATTTCTGGTGTTAATTGTGATAATTTACTGTGATTTTGGATCTATACTTTTATGTTGGATATGCACTATAGTACCTACCAATATTAATAAAGCTGTGATATTCTGATTGGTCGATGCTTTGATTTTGTTTAACTTGCTGGTTTTTATCTTCGACCTTGTGTAAGGTCCGGCACAAGGAATTGGATCTGAGTCTAGGACCTGGCGCCCATTCTCTTCGTATTTCGTATAGTGTTCTTTTCAGCATAGTTGGAACCCTGCGACCCTCGCGGCGAGCTAGCCCAATTAGGCCGATAGTTACCAGCCGGCAAAATATCAAATATAACTTTCGCCAAAAGGTAAGGCCGACCGTCTATCTTCCCTGACAAGGGAAATAAAATGAACAATCTCTTCTGATTGTTATTAAAAGATTCTTGGAGTCTTTTTATACAAAATATATTTTAATGTTTCAACTTCTAAACACTTCAATGGGAGATTTTACCTCTATGTAATGATTAACGACGTTGGTCTTTATACCGAACTAAAAAATACTTGAAATAGGGCTAGAGACTAGAGAAGGGTTCGTGATAAACATAGCGACAATTGAAGGTCGTTTATAATTAAGCATAAAAATGAAATTGCGTGTTCGGCAGAATGTCGAACAAAAAACTTTAATTAACTTTGTTTCTGTTTCCCATTTTAAAATAATGAAACTTTTAAAGGCAATTAAATTTGTAGTGATGGCTTTCCTGTAACGAGAAAATATTTAATTAGATATTATTTAAAATCTCATAGTTGCAAAATAGAAATGGATAGCAGCAAAATTATGTTCTGCTGTTGAATACAGTGCTTACCCCCTATTGTTAATAAATTCGCCGCCACTAGAATGTTGCTTGGTCAGTAAGGATGGGCGCGTAACGTGAAAACAGTCGGGCCACGGTGGGTCCCGTCGTAAACGTGAGTAATATTTGAAAATCGGGCCGTGAACGTGAGTGAAAATTTCCAAGGTGTGATTTCCGTTTCAGGTTAATTTCACGTTAAATATTTAGTAATGAATAAAATATAGCAGGGTGCCCCGCTCCCCCGTTGCCCGACATGTTGCAGATCTAGATCTGGAGCGGGAGGTCATTGTACTTCTGTGTGGCAGCCTGCAGCGACGGAACTTCGCACTTATGTTGTGTTGTGAATGTTGTCTACAGTCAATTGCGTAGCTGCGTATATAGGCAACCAAGTAGTACTTTTAGTTCCTCGAACCTAATAGTATATTATATCATGAGGGACTACAGTGCATCATTAAATCCCGCGAGTGAATACTATTTCCTGAGGGCCCGTAGGGCCTGAGGGAAATAATCACTCAAGGGATTTAGGCACTTTAGTCCCGTGTGGTATACGCTATTTTTTGTACTTTTGGGAACATTATCATCAAATATTTGAAAAATTTGAAATCTGTCAATTTGGAAACTGACAAATACGAATTTTATTAAGAATGTTGTGTACAGAGTGATTTTTTAAAAATTGAATTGCAGCATGCCCTGGATAGCCTGAATCAGTTGCCAGTACTGAAGTGAATTGTCAGTCTATGTCAAATTCGAGATTTGCAGGTTAAGTTTTGCGTCAGTGTATGTCAAATGACAAACAAAACCTAACCTACTAACGTCGAATTTGACATAGACTGACAATGCACTCCAGTACTGCCAACTGATTAATTTTAAATACAAATTTTATTAAGAAAGCTGTGTACATAAATTTACCATAGATACGCTAACATTTTTACTTTAGTCCCTAGGGGCTAAAGTAATTACTTCTATCCCTAGAGATTAAATGAGCTACTTTAGTCCCTGAAATAAGTGACTAAAGTGCCAACTTTAGTCCCGCAAGTGCAAAAAAGTACTTTTAAATCTAGGAATTAAAAGTGTTACCTACCAACATATACGTTCTTGTATACGTATCAGTAAGGAAAACGTCAATTTCAATGACAGCTTTTGGTATTAAAAGTAATATCTTTCAAGACGGTTGCGAGAAACGTTTTTGCGAGAAATCAGTATTTATCCCTTGTTCTAAGAAATTTTAGTCAATTTTCATTTATTTTGTGTCTACTATTCTGATTGCGATATATCATGTAAACTATTTCACGTGCAAAACATATTTTATTTTAGAGCATTTAGTTCTGTTGCGGGTTCTTTAGTGGTATTACATTTTAACATTCTGTTCTATCTGAATTTGAATTTTCAATTAAAAACTGCGGGTCACGTCGTAAGTGGCGGGTCACGCCTTGAACGTGAGTGAACGTGAGTGTTTAAAACAAGCGTGACGTGAGTGAATATTCACTCATGCGCCCATCTGTAATTGTGAGTGCTGATTTTTAATTTTAGTGTCAATATTATTGTTTATTTAGTATTTAAATTTGGTTAAATTTACTTTGTGTTTCAGATTTTATTAGCTTTGTATATATAAAATTGTAAGTACGTGATTGCACTTATCACAGAGACATTGACCTTACGGTCGCTGCATTATTTATCACTTGTCACTTCTGGTGATAACAGATAACGGAGCAGAAGCCGCACGTCTTCACTCTTCCAGACCAAAACGAGTACATTACTGCAAATAATCTGCTTCCAAATTCTACTTTGATCGGTGTTTTTGACCTATATGCTGGACTGGGGGTTGTTAAGATCACATTGCTACTTCAGTTTCTCAAAGGATAAAGTGGAGATCTATTTCTCAGTTTTGGATGCTGCTAATCCACGCCGATGTTGATGATAACACCCTAAGTATTTCGAAATGCTAACACTATGGAAAACAACAACCATTCATTTATTGTAGAAAAATTAATTACGATCACATACACATTAAGCAAGATATGCAGATACATATATAGAGTGAACGATTAAAACAACTTTAAGTGCTAACAGTTAACGCGTCCTGATATTTCGATAGGCTATATTAACGGACGCACTGAAAGTGACGCGGGTTGGACACGTGCCAGACGTAGTAGACACGGAGTGCTGGAGGTTATAAACCGAATCGGAATGAGATGACCGAATAACTCGGGTGCTGCCTGTATATAGCTTCCCCAGTTGCTTAAGTGAAGGGTTGTTTACCGCTTGTAGGTGTCTGGATGGACCCTTCATCTTCTAGAAAGTCCAATTTAGCCACTGTGCACATTTTCTAAGCCGGAGCATTGCAATTGCTTTATTACTTTTCTGCTACAACAGATTGTCATCTCGGCTAATGTGTTAAGTCACTTTTGTTCGAACGGCTTGCGCCACCCTAGGGCTATTAGCCGACTCATTGTCTGCGAGTATGCCTCGATTCTTGCGCAATCGATTTTTTATTGTCCAAAAGAATTGAGCGCTACCTGCTCGTTGGTTCCGAATCCCCTGCAGTCCGCAGATGGCGTAATGTTGCAAGACTAGAGTTTTACATTGCGTGCCTTTTACACCGAAGTTGCGGATGTAATGTGTCAAACTAGTTACTCACTGATTTAGGCTGCACAGCTTCGCTGGGCGATTTATGAAGGCTATACGTGGCTATAGAAGAATTTAGAATTTTGCTCATATTATTATTAGAGGATTGCGAGAGGAACATTTTTGATCTTTTTGTATGCTTATCATGATTTTGAAAACAAAACCAACATGTTCGTAGTTGTAATATTATGACTAAGACTACTGTTTCGATTTGCGTTCTGTAGTGAAATGAACTATACGCGGTTGTAGGAATATACCGTACTTTAGTTAGCTATAAGCCATTTGTATCATAAATATTTTAAGGTAGAATTTCGTAGGCAAAATGGTATATTAATATTACAACAAGCGAATATTTAGCCGATGTTTAGAAACGTGCCTTTCTCTGGGAAGCTGGAGATACTTCAATCTCACGATTAGAGTAAATTTATGCAGGGTTTACTTCGTAAGCCGAAATTTTAGACGAAGGTATATGGTTAGTACGTGGTCAGGAGTGCAACTGTTACAACTCGATCATAAAAATTACGTGCCGGCGGGAGCAAATTCTTTTAGTAGAATTGTAAAACTTTATTAGCGATAATTTGCGAGGGGTCGAGCTTGACAAATTTAGTGTGTGAAAGCTTCAAATTTATCAAATTCATAGGACTATTATGAACTGTCACGTCCGTATGTACGTTCCAAAAGTCCAAAATTTAGACCTGCTCTAATAGGCTTATTTGGAAATTTGTAAACGCCTACCTAGGTTTCTTGGGCAAACTGAATTTAGAATTTAGTTAGTTAATAAGAAGATGTTAATAAGTAAAGTTAAGAAGCAACGGTATTAAACTTAAGTGTTCTGTAAACGGCAGAAAATAAAGAAGCAACGGTATTAAACTTAAGTGTTCTGTAAACGGCAGAAAAATAAATGCAAGTATTTGTACTTAAGTGTTCTTATTAATCTCGCAACAGTAGCTTTAGTCTTCGTGTCCAAGTGTATTTTAACTAAAAGGATTGCCAGTTACCCCGACTTTAGGCGTATCGCGACACTGCGTATATGAGAGTGCCAAGACTTGATATCGCTTGAAATATTATAAAATTATGTTTAGTGTTTATTTTGTAACCGGAGGCAGTTATGCTCTGTTATACCTCCACAACTTCATTAAGCAAATGAAAATGGTTCTTTTGTAAAATTTGTAGAGAAAATACATACATCATGAATTCTTCTCTACCTTTCAGTATCTAGATATAGATTTATTCTTGCGCAATTTCTTCTTGTCTTGTGCAAGTTCTACAACCTCCTTCCATTTCGCTCCTTTTTTTGCAATATTTTTGAGTTTCGTTTTAGCCGGTTTTCAAATTCTTCTTTTCCCTGGTGGTCTCGTTTCCCATCTTTGCTATGGTGGTCTGCTAGTATCCATTCTCATTAGATCCATTTTCAGCCGTGTTCTTGTTTCTTAATTTATGATTTTTTCCTTCTAGTTACACCCTCCTTACATCACAGGAACATCATCTCGTTAGCTTGTATTCTACCCTTCTGTCTGAGATTCAAAGTCGAAGTTTCGCATACGTAAAATTTTCGTATCTGAGACAGTTTTAAATATTGGGTAGTAAATATACGTAAACCAATGCCAGATTTTGTTGAAACTTTGGTACTTATATCTCGTCATGCTTTTAGTCTCGATTTTAGTCTTATAAACTGGTAGCCTGAAAAAATCAGGCAATTGCATATCTAAAATTAATATGTATTAACAATTCCTAATATTCCTATACAGCATATGCGACGCATTTCTTTTGTGTCAAGAAAATCAATTATCAAAGCTACCATTTCTAAATTATTAATTTTGTTCGAAGTATGAGCATAGTCTATGATGATTTCGAAAAACCGAAAATGACTGTGCTTTTATTTTAGCTGACAGTGCTTGCCTTATGTGTTGATAACATCTTTAATATCTTATATGCGTTTGACCTTCCTTATATTGAATATGGCGAATTTTTAATCAGTTTTTGAAATTTCTCTGAACGATTGAACTATTGATTCACATTACAGTTGTGTATTTTTGGGAATGCGAGTCTGGCGTTGTTGCGGAGTTTCAAAAACCCATCCAATCATAATTTAGGCCTTGGCGACTGTCAGTCTTGGGTAATATTTTAAAAATCGGACTGGACTTAAAAATATATTGGCCCACAATGTGTCAGTGTCATGGTACGTGTGCGAGGAAGCGAAACAGTGATGAATTAGTAATTTTGTCATTCTTTTTTGGAATTCAGGAATGAAATGAACGAGATTGGGATCCATTACAATAATTAGAGAAAAAAATGTGACCATATGTGATCGGGGTTGACTGAATTATAAATGGGGCAGAGTGGAGGGTAACTTTAGCGCGCATTAAAAAGTCTTTTTTATTTTATGCGTATGTTATTTATGTTTGAATGACACGGACATACAGATTCAGGGCGCATTACGCGAAGGTTGCGTTTCAGCCGCGATTTATCGCAAATTGCCGAAGCCCCACCTGCCAAAAACTGCATCGGTCAGTTATTTGTAGGCCTAATCGCAATCACAACTTTTTCTGGTGCTTCCGTTGCGCGTTATGTTATGCTCACAAATCCGAAATTAGTATTTAATTGAGCCGGGTTTTTGTTTCTGAACGCCGGATTTCTGTCAGCTTAAAAAGTAATTTGCAATACCTCATTTACAGAAGTGTAGGCGAAAAGGTGTAGTAGATTTTTTTTACTGCGATATCGAAATTTACTACTTTTTTCTTTTCATTCATTTATTTGACTGAAGCGTCTTCAATATCTTTTCTTGTGTGCAATTTTTTTCGTTCATTTCCATGACTTAATAAATTATGGATTAGGCGGGTCAAGGATAACATTTGGATTATCTAGTTACTAAAGGGAAGGCCCCCAAAATATTTTAATTTTTATTTAATGGAAATGTATTTTTCGATCTTATTAAAATGAAATCGTTCCAATGCTAATCGAGGTCAAGATAATTCTATTGTTAGGTTCCTACACGCAATATAAAACAATATAATAAATTATTGATATGCATTTCAATACACGCAGACGTAATATCGGGGAATTTAATAAATAATTAATACGTGTGACACTTAAATTCATTTAAATTCGAAACTTCACATTTGCGTCGTATTAATGAATAAACGACTAAATCTAATCAATATTATTGCTCTGTAATCTATTGAATAGCGCCGATGCTATGAAAAACAGCAACGCAATGGCATATGAATTGCTATCGGATTTTAAATAACTCGTGAATAAGCCTTGATTCATATGTAGAAAAAGTGATAACAATAAGTTTGTGCAGTTGTTTCTACTTCCTGCTTAAAGGTTTATTTAACGCCAGTTGTTGATTTTGGTTTTGTAATATTTGTAGTAAAGAAATCCACGTTTCTTCATCTGCCATTTTTAGAAATTCAACACAGTGTGTTCTAGTTTGGTTCACGCTTAAACTTCTTTATAATCAAACGATTAGAAAATCAATTGGCTACTCGAACTGCTTTGTAATTGCGGTTACTTGGAATAAAATATACATGGTTAAGTGACTAACTGTTCTTAGTGCACGTTTACTGCTGTTGTTTTTTTGCAATTACAAACACAGGAACTGGTTTTCAACGAGGTAAAAAATTAAACTTGTTAGTAAAATGAACCTTTTTCCGTAGTAAATCAATAATTAAAATGTAGGTAAAATGCAGTGTGTGTATAAAATAAGTAAACATGGCATAACCACAAATTGTTAGCGCCAAAATAAAACGATTCAACTCGACTTACCTATATCCAAAGGCATTTTATTAAGCCAGTATTCTGCTACAAAGTTCTAAACTTTTTTATAGCAATTTAGCGCTTGGATCATTTGGATGATTTATTTATTATTAGTAGATTACTAGTGGATCGAACGTGGCTCCCACGACAAATGTCACACATTAATTCTGCAATTGGCAAGGCCAACACTTACTATTTCTTTTCTCCAGGAAGGAACTGTTGAGGTTTAGAAGAAAAACTGAGTGGCTGCGTAGTGTTTTTTAGAAATCAGGTCTAATCTAGTTGTCACGTATGCCGAGGAACATCATGCATCATGTAAACGTAAATCGGGACAAAACAATTGTATATTAAATTATACTAATAGCTTACGATTGGCTCGCAACTAGCTCAGTGTCCGGATGGGGTTCATCAGATTTCGATAGTTCGACTATACTAAAGCCGGGATAAACAGAGCGGTATTATCATGAATTTTTGGATGGGCGCCACTACAGACTTTCAGCTAGGTGTCCAGTATCTACAGCATCTGCAGTTGCTGAAAGGCGGCTCTCGGTGGGGAATACTTACGTGGTTTGCTCCAAAAATAGACACATAAAAGAAAAAACAAAGGTCTCGCAGACAGCTTTCTTTAATGAAGTACACTGGTCTAAAAGAATCTGCTTGAAGAGTGTTCCAGTTGACTTTAGACTACTGAAAGTCTTCGTCAATCAAACTCAAGGTGTTAAACGATAGAAATACATTTATTTCGTAAAGAAACGGAAACCACAGAGATAGTAGATTGAATGTCAAGTAAATCTAACGCAAGAATGTGCAAATTTGCCAAACAATAACAGTGATCAGCTGTTTGCCATTTCACAAAACAACTATAATTATTACGCACACATATATGCAGGGTGCCCAAATTAAATCTACGCAGCTTTAAGCAGGTGAGTATTCAACACACATTACATGTAGACTGTAATTTCCATTGAAATGTAATGTGTGTTGTATACTCACCTGCTTAAAGCTGCATACATTTAAGTTGGGCACCCTGTATATAAACAAGCATAATATGGGGATCCTGAAAAATGCCAAAATTCAGGTGTCACTGTTAAAAAAATACGTCGCGAATATAGCTTTGACTTGGAATTTCATATGTAGTAATAAGATCAACTCAAAGTTAATAAAAACAATTTTACTTTTAAAATTCTTCAGTACACGTTTATCCCAACGCCAGGGCAACTTGCAAATACCGACTGAGATCAAGTGCTTAGGTTGCCTGTGAACCCAACTTTGCACTGCTTCCATCATTTCTCCATTCAACAAAATTCCTTGCCTTCTATATACTTCTTAAAGGGCCACTTCTAACAAAGCGATAAGTTAGTACTATAAGGTGGTTGAGGCAACACTTACAATCGCAATTAATCCAACGGTTCTTGAATTAAGCGAGCAACATGTGGACGGGCATTATCATGGAGAAAAATAACAATAGTTGGCATTGTTCGGTTCTCATAATCTCTTCGTTTGTTAAAAGAAGTATCACTCTGTAGTCTTCCGGACAACTAAGATATCTATACAAATTGGACCTTCTCTTTTCTTTAATCATCGTCTCCTGTTCCGAATTGAACATGCACTTGAACCAAATTTTTTCAGTGTTTTCTGACCTCAGCCAGTGTTGTCCATCGGCAACTTTCCGAATGTCGCCATGCCATATCGTTAATGAACGACGCGTTTTTTGTTTTCCATTCTGCTGTTTTCCGAGCCCATCTTTCATGATCCATTCCAGCAAAGTGTCCTGTCTAGCGCTATTTCGGTACAACTAACGTGTCTTCGATGTCTTGCATCCCTGCTTGATCTATTAGATGGTTTTCTTATCACTTAGAATACACTTTAATGTTGCCCTCTTCATATTCCCGTATAGAACTTATAGCTTCTTAAGTACTCTTACTGGAATCGCCATATTTCGACTTCATGTGGAAGTGTCGGCATTGTTCCAATACTCTTACTTTCATGGTAGTAGTCAAATGTTTGCTCATATATCTTAATATGTGGTTTACCTTGCCAAAAACTGGCCAAGCTACTTTTATTCGTCATTCCACTTCTGCTATTTGCATCTCCTTTTCTCCCTATATCTTAGTTGTTTGCCGTAGGTATATGTACTCGTCAATTTCTTCTATTATTTGTCTATACAGTATGTCTAATTTTCTCAGATTTTTATTTTATATCTTTCAGAATTCTTGAAAGATCTTTGGGGTTATCTGCTGTAGCGTCGGCATATTTACGGTTGTTCAGATATTGACCACTAATATAGTTGCCTAAGTTTTACCAGCCTAGATTTTTAAGGATCTCCATGGCAACTGTGAATAGCTTAGGGGAAATAGTGCTTCTATTTGTGCTGCATTTGAAGCAGTGGAGGCTCGTGAAGAATTTTAACGGTAGGTCAAATTTAAAATTAAAATCCATCTTCCACCTCCTCACAGACAAAGACAGTTTCCGACATCTCAAGATCTAAATATTTCAAAGTTAGTATCAGTAAAAAAATTACCAAACTAATAAATTATGATGAATTAAATCGAATATATCGTTTTCATTTTTTGGTTAAATATATAATACAAAAAAAGAGACTCATAACAAGACGGCTGATAACTCTCCAATGAGTCACTTGATGTACTCAATGGGCCATATTTGACTCACTGTTGCCAATTATCTGTAATTCGCAATCGGATCTTACTTTAGAAATGTGCTTCTTCAACTCCTTCTCATAATCTTTATCCCAGTCTTCTCATTCATATTTCTTGCGGGTTTCATATTTTTTTTGTCATCTATTGTGACCCATGCTATTCGAATGTTTTCATCAAACTAACCACGGTTTTTCAATATCGTCCACAACATATTTCTCTATTTTTAATTTTCTGCACTTCAAAGCAGACAAATATCGATCTCGAATTTCGAGATGAGACGAGATCGAAAATTATTTAGCTACAATTGATGCGTTATCCCATTGTATGCGGTGGTATTCGATCCAGACGTGTTCTGCGATCTTGTATTTGATGGTTTCGCACTGTCTAATATTTTTTCGGTGTTCCTATAATCTCACTCGTAGAGGTCGTTGTATTTCCTCTATGTATTGTCTTCCACACTCGCATGGTGCGCTGTAGATACAGTTCTTTTAACTCTGATCTTAGTTCTGAGGCTTGGTATGCGTTATCGTGCCTCTTAGAGCTGTTGTGGACTTGAATGCAGTTCTTATCTGCGTTATCATACTAAAGAGGAAAACAGGTTCCGTAGGAAGCTGAAAGAAGCTACATATATAGCGCTGGCAGTAGAACCATTTTAGCCAGGCTAGCGCAGAACTAAAGCCCATTTGGATGCAACTACTGCGCAGAGAATTACAAAAATAGTCTACTGTGCATACAGCGGTAAGATATATATAAGTTTAGAACTAAAATATATAACCGAGCTGGTGGCCTAGTGGTAAGAGTGACAGACTAGTAATCACAGCGATCAGCGGTCCTGGGTTCACACCCCGGAGGAGGCAAGAGTTTACGAATAAAAGCGTACAATATCAGTCCTTCTCAGGACTAACCAGGAATACCTGAAGACGGGAGTAGATCAAAACTCCCGAAACGTTGTGTGATATACACTCTAGAGTCTAGACAGTGGAAAAAGTCCAATGAAACACATCGAAAGAAAGATGATCTTGCATTTTAGAAAAATACGATACTGATAGGATTTTATTTGAGCTATGTTTTTTGTGCAAATTGCTCTCATAAATACAGGGTAAATATTTATTCCATCATGTGCTATGCCACCCAAACTTGTATTACTTCTTGATTATTATTGTTCGTCTGGTGCAATTGTAGAATGATTTCGGTTCCAAATTTCTTTTTGGTCTTCGACTGTATTCTTTTTTAAATTTAGTTTTATAAACAGCGAAGTAAACGACGTACACCATTTACGTGGTAGTATTATTGCCTTCATACACGCTTTGTAGTTGCCATTCAGTTTTTGGAGTTTTTTTTGCGGGTGGTTTGTTTGGCAACCAATTTCCGTATTTTGTATTTTCTGTTTCTGTGTCAGAACTTTATTCTAGATGATTTCTAAAATGGTCAATATATTCCTTATTGGAATTCTAGTTGTTTTCAATCGTCCAATAAGTATCTCTGAAGCAGGAAATAATTTTCTCTATAGGTCGTGTAACCATTGAAACTTAAAAGAGAAACTTAATATGTTTAAATTGGATTGTCATTGATGGCAAATGAGTAGAATGGATAATTTATTGGAATGGAAATGCTAGGTTGTTTTTTTAAGCTTGGAATATTAATCTTTGTTCTTTTTCATCATATGCGTGGAATGGTTTTCCAATCATTAATGTAAGTATGGCCATTATTTAAATAACTTGTCACCTCTGCGTGTCGATCTAGTTATGTAAAAATAGATGTACTTCGTTCAACAGGCAAAGAACAATTCTTTTATTGGTGTACTGGAGTTTCGCAAATAATCACGTATGCCAGTAATAACAATATTAGCATATAATCAAATACGCGTAACTGATACCAATTTCCGCCATTATTTATGACAGTTTTGTAAATAATATCAACTTTTTCATATCCGTATCGTGTAACTAACTGCTGCTTCCGAGTCTTTGTGCTCTGCAGTTAAACAACCACGTTCAATCGCAAGCCGATGTCAGACGTCACTCATATCGTTAACACAAATAATAATGCTGCCGTTATTACATATTGCATTATTTACAGTAGGATTGTATTTCTAAGTAGTTAATTATTAGTAATTGCTCGGTTAATTACAACTGCTCAGTGGAACCTATCTTCCGCAGCCTTCTGCGAGTTTTGTAAATATTAGTTGGTTCATATTATAGACAAAACACAAAACCATAATTTCGATAGTGAAAAAAAAAACATATTGCCAAAACTGCGAAAAGAAAATGTTCTTATACTCATAAACCATTTTGATGTGTTAATTGTCGTCAGTCTTGTTATTAACATTTCCACTGCAGTGGCATCGGTCACTCCTCTTTGAGAAGTTTTAGGCGTTAATACCCCAAGGTTGCCAAATCCGGATTGGGGAATGCAGTGAAGGCCGCTGGAAGTGCTGGGGTTTGAACCCAGATTTTCTGCCTCATAACCAAAGATTCATATCTCTGAGTCACCTCCATTGTGAGTGGGTGTCTATTGAAAATTTGTCATTTACAGGAAGAACTTTTTTTATAGAAAGTACTTAAACGGGCGTTTTAAGAAATTGTTGTTCATGGCATTGTTTTTGTAAGCGTTAACGAAGAACTTTTAGAAACAGATATGTTTGGTTAAATTTAATGATTGTCGAGACAAGAAATCTTGCACAATTTGGAAAAGTCTTGTCTTTTCTTGCAAAACGAGACAAGATCTTTTCAAGTCTTGGTCTTGCTCGAATCTTGCAAGGTCGTGTCGTGTAAAATGACGTTAATTTTTTTCTGAAATGCTGTTATTTTATTTTAATTTTGCAAGTCTTGCAATACACTGCCGAGATTCTTGCCTACATATGAGGAACACTGAACTACGTCACCAATTTGGCGATGGGATGAAGATCATGATGATTTGGATTTGGACAAACAAACAAAAATGTTGTGACTAATGCGTTCAATATGGAACTCAACATATGAAATACTAAGTTGAGTGGCTAAGTGTAACGATTAAAGTTACCACTGAACTTGATTTGTGTTACAAATACAGATTTTTCTCTATTAAAAATGGACAATGACGAATGGCATGCAGTAGAAGCTGTAGTAAAATTCATAAAGCAACTAACAAGTATGTTTTCAGGCGAAAAATATTGTACAATATTAATGGTAGTACATATTAGGAATGGTGCAGTCAGGAAGAAAGGGTTTTCCAATTTGACGGTACTCATGGAAATACCACACCCCAATAAATTATATGCTTTTAAGCTTCCTACGTGGGGCAAAGAATTAGAAGAAATTGCAAAAATAAAATTTGAATAAATTCTAAAAAACCAATATTGTATACGATCAACACAACAGAAGATGTCTGGGGAAACGAATTATATGAGTATTTTGTTTTAAAACAAATGAGCTAATGAAGACACCGCTACTTTATAGTGGAAGATTTGGGAGATATATTTTCCAAGTCTATCTAAAATGGCACGAGACTTTAATTCTATGATATATTAATCCCTTTCCTCAGAAAAGGCATTTTTTAAAGTAGCTCTCATTTTGAGAAAGCACAGAAATCGTCTAAATGCCCCATCAATTAGAAGTTTGGTAGGTAGATCTTGAAAAGTGTTTACGACTTTGATTGTTTTATACAGTTTTCAAGAATCAATAAATTTTTATTTTATAAATGATTTAATATTTTAAATTTCTTTTTAATAACACATTTACAGTTGCTCCTCAGAAGGATACTTGCTCTCATGGTAATACATACCTTAGGAATGCTGTTCCTGTTACTACAAACAGGACACATATTAACAGTTCTGTATAGTAATAATTTGAAATCGCAGAAAACAAATACATAGGAATGTTTTAACGACTGGTAATGTTATATCAGCGCCAGTTAAAAATTGTACATGTGCCCCCCCTTCCCTCCTTACTATTGAGGACTCTAACACTACGTGCAGATATCATCGCAACGCAGATACTCAATATTTACGAAAACGAGATATTGATTAGAGTTGTTACTGAAACGTTCGTACTCTTTTACCAAAACTGACAAAACATGTTTCCGATGGTACTCTATGCCATATGCGGTGCTGACCATATACGCTCAAATAATGTAGATTTTGTATGCTTGTTAATGTCACTTACATTTTGTCACGTTTTAAGTTTAAACTTAAGAATTATTCAATTTCAAGCGTAATGTAGCGGGCACTCACAACGTACACTGCGCAATAAATAACTCCCGCGAAAGGTTATGGCAGCAGCGCAATAAATACTAGAGGATAAAGTTCCGGTGAATGTTCTGACCGTCTTCTGCCAGCAGGTGGCTCGCTTGGAAATCACCAAAGAGTGTTGCGAGTGATTGACCGCATCCGCTGACGAAGTGTCAGTACGCGCAACTATCAACGCAAGTACGACATATTAACGCACCTTGCATATCTGTTAGATAGTAAAAAAAACAAACAGAGGCGCCATAAACCTTATCGCTGGTACTAAACCTTGAGAAGTGATTTTTCATATTTAGTACGCACGAAAACATATCACATACGGTAAAACAAATGAACTGTAAAATGATCAGATGGACTTGAGTGGATTGAGTGAAACGAGTACCTCCAAAGACCTCAAACTGCCTTTAAATCGACTGTCACTCAGCAGCGCTCAAGCCTTAAAACGTATGGTTGAAGAAGATCCAAGATCTAGTCTGTACGCATCGGATACTCAACAATATATAAAATTCTACATGACGAACTTAAAATGGATGCAGCATCAGATAACAAATTTCCAAAAGTACACAGGCTGCTCTGCAATTCCACAATAAACATTTGCTATACAGCTGGACTCTATTCTTTATTGTAGAATATTTAAACAACCGAGTGGAGTAATTTTTGTTTAATATGCGGTGTAGACTGATACTTTTTCTAAAGCAAACGCTTGCATGAAAAGGACGTAATGAGCTTAATAACGGGCTCGACAGACATAAAATAATCAATGACTGTAAAAGCTATAATTTGCGAATTTTAGTAGCTGGACATTTTTGTAACGTTTTTTTTTTCGGAATTAACGTTCGCCACGATGGCGTCTTTAGTTAAACCGATACACACAGGCTTTGCTGGTAATTTGGGGTAAGTGACGCAAACGGCGCAGATCAGGCGACTGCTTTAAGTAGCACGAGCTTTTTCTCTTTTTCTGGCAATAAATAAATGTCGTGTGGCTAATAATGGTTGTGACGGTTCATATATTAGTTCGTGTTTTTAAAATGTTTAGTTAGATATAGTAAGAACGGTATAATTACTTCGAGAGAACAAAACAACAAAGTGGCAATTAGTGGTATTTAGCAAATATTCATGATGTGCTGCGCTAGATAAACATGCACTTCCAGCGTTCGAATATTATTCACATTGTTCTCTATCATTAATCATAGCATTGATGTGTTTAAATAAAGCAGACAAAAAGCGGACATCTAAGTATTAATTATGCTTTTTATAACCATAATTACTTGGAAATGATATATTGGTTTTAAGGTCATCATTATTAATTTGGAACATAATTTGGGAGTATTCAGTGGAAAAATGTATTTTCGCCGCGATCGGAAAAATCGAACCGTAATTCCAGGTTTAAAAAGACCGCTATTTTAACACTTCCGCGTTCTATAGCTGCCAGATTTTTAACGCATTAGTTAAAAATCCTTTGTTGCGCCAACTAAAAGCCTAATTGTATAGATTTATCGATTTATTAACCTACTTCGCTTTATGTGATAATTTCCCCTTTGCCGCGAAACAAAAGTCCGTGTTATTTCAAAAACAATAAAGTAGCGTTTTCTCCGGCGCGCAGATTAAGCAACCCCCATTTTTACGAAAATTCCGCGCGGAGGGAGCTAGTCCCACAGTCAAATTAAGTTCCAACTGAGTTGTTACGAAGTATTAAAATAATCTGTTTTCATTCGAGGGTAATTAGAATAATGGAGTGATGTTTTTGAAATATGATAGAATGTCGTGCAATCTTTGGAATAGGTGCGACTTTGATTTATGAATATATCGATTACCGTATTTGTGTGTACTTGTAAAACTGTGAAAATTAGTTTAGGAATATGTCTTGTATTTGTGGTTGAATGTAAACATTATTGCTCGTTCAGATCGTATCTGAGACATTAGTTTTCGTTGAACTATTTTTACATTATGAAAAGCTCTCGCAAAATAAGTTACATCTAGAGTGACAAGGAAGAGAAATATAGACAGAAGCGTTATATATTTAGTATTGATTTGGAAAGTGGTAATTTTAATTAATTGTCACCTTATGTCATATGTTTGGTTATAAAAGCTGTTATATTCTTTAAGGTTCAATTTTCAATAGAAAATTTATTGATGTATTTATTTTTAAAAAAATGTCTCTAATTAAATTATATTCTTTTACCCAGCAACATTATGCGACCTTTATTTTATTGTACTCTAGATTTGTACAAGCACTGTGCAGAGAGCAAGTGCAACATTAAGTAGTTTGCGCGTCCCATATACAAGTGATTTCCTGGGCAGCTTTAATGAACCTTCTTTTGAATCACGTGTATGATTGACGGTAGAACTAAGACGTCAGGAGGAGGACCTCGCTTATTTTGGCCATGTGATGTGACACCCAGACAAATATGGTGTTCTCCACCTGATCATACAAGGGAAATCTGCGCCAATTATGGCTAGGGCAACGAAGAATTTCGTGGGTGTGACTAGTTCGGTCTCTAATACAGTGCTGTCATCAACGCCCTCGAAAAAGTGACCAGTGTAATAGCCAATGGCCATGGCACAGGGAGAAGAGGAATTGCACCAGTGTGTGGCATTTCAACAGCGACTATGGTCAACATAATAATGATCAACCCTTCATGCTAAATGGAATAGTGACAGAGGAAGTAGAACAGTACATAAGTAGGTATAATTGGGCAAAACATTAGCATTGATAAAGTTAGGCAAACATCAGATTTAAATAGAAGAGTAAGACTCGTATGGACAGTGCATATGTCCTGGAAGAGAAACTTTTTGTGGATTTGCTGACCGTCCTATGGCAACAGGTCGTTCTCTTAGAAATCAACAACAGATGCAAGTGACTAACAATCTCTATAAACGCGATATAACGAGAGTTGCGAGTGATGAACAACATCCGCTGACTCAGTGTCAGTACGCGCCATTATCAACGCAAGTACAAAGTAATGCGCTTTTTAGAAATCTACCACTGGGGTGGTGACAAGGCGCTGCAGAGATTTTCATCTCGCAGACGGATATTCACCTAGAAAGTGTCAAGACCAATAAAATTCTCACATATAATATCATAAGAGCATTAATTCTTTCCGGATTTTTTTTTGAGTGTGTTCCAATAACGTCGTATTAATTTGCCTGAGCGGGACGCGAGGGCAAATTAGGACGTTGTTGGAATGCACGAATAATAATTTCCGGATACGAATTAATGCTCGAATGCAGATTCGGTGAGAAAATCGTAACGACACAAACCTTAAAAAGAAGTAATGTCTACCTACAAAAAATTTCCAAGAAATTTTTGTTGTTGTTTTGGTTACGGCTCGTGAACTAATTTTTCTATTGGTCATTAATGAGTGTCGTACGATTTTCGAAGACAATCTCCGTCGGAGCCATCAGAAGAATTTATCATTTTAAAAGGCAGGGGATTCGAGCCCAGATGAATAAGACGTATCAGGGGGGGCATAAATTGTTGACTGGGGCAATCGGACAGGGCAAATATAAACACTACTGGAGGCAAGAACGTAAGCATTCATTCACTACGAGTCATTCTTTACTCAGAATGTATTTTTTTTGTACGTGTTTGCGTATTGATTTGTATATGTGAAAATTATATTAAATTTGATCAAAGGTTTGGTGTTATTTACAGCGTATTTATTATTTCTAAATACCTGAGGGTAACGATCAACTAAATTACAAAATGAAAACAGAAGGTTTAATACACATACGGAAACAAAAATATTGAAACAATGTGTTTTCCGGTATTGCTATATGGGACTGAAACATGGACACACGAAGAAAACCATGAGCAAGATCAAAACAACCGTTCATATGGAACGAGCAATTCCAAATATCACATTAAGAGACAAAATACTAGAATGGATTAGAGGACGTCCCAAAATGGAAGACACAAAAATCACAATACTAAAAGCGAAGCAGCGATGAGCAGGACATATAACAAGAAGAAAAAACCTCTTGGACAAGCAAAACTACTGAATGGAAACCCTGGGGAGAAAAGTGAAATCCAGAACACCCACGATGATATGAGGACATTATGAAAGTGGCAAGAAGGGAGTGGGTGAACAGTGAACACAGCCAAACAGAAGCAAATGGAGAGAACAAGAGGAGACGTACGTCCACTCATGCACGATAAACGTTGGATACACAGAGGGAGAAGTACGGTCAGCTTGTAGAATTTTCACATTTGCTATAATATCTAGCTGCTGTTGATGTAATTTTAATGAAATACACTATACTAGGGTAGAAAGAAATAATACATAGTTATAGTTACTTGTAGTCCTTTGAGGAATCATACGCCGTTATTTCGTAGCGATTTCAATGGTAGCGCAGTATTTTGACAAGAATTTTCAATAACATCTTATTTGAAATGATACTCGTAGATGATCGCTCAGACTCAAGTTTAATCGAAAATGGGCTCAATTGTGTGTTAGAAGATTCGATCGCACATTCGATGTGGTATCAACACCGGTGAAAGGCAGATTGGATTTTGGAACTATTTCGGATGTCCTCCAAGATCTCAAGTTTAAGTTTATCTATACATAATTTGAGGTTTACAATAAATCTCTTGACAAAGAAATTGCCAATGCATCTACTTCTAAAATTTAAAATTACCATCAAAAACGTAATGGTGGGCTTGAAATTTGTATTACATCTTGAAGATTTTATGATTTTTTTTTCAATTATTTCATCTGTTACGTAATATACAACAAGTTAAAATTGCGTAAATATTTAGCGGTCACTGTATTCTGACAACTTAAAGATTCATATAGCCATAGAAGATATTTTGAAACAGGCCTCTGGTCTGCCTCGCACAGATGGTTCATTTTGGTATTGAAAGTTATAGCCAGTTTGTGTTTATACGTTTGGGGGGCGCAAGTACTTGCGACTTCCGAGTGCCTAAGGCAAAATACTATATAGAAGCGATGGGAAGCCTTGCAGTAAATAATTTGCGGCCTAGAAGTTTTGAGTGCAGCGAGCTAACGTTTCACTTCAAGTAAAGGCCATCTTCACCATGTACGAAGCGAGTACACAAATTTGCGGCGCCAGAGCGAGAAGACGGAACTTCCCCACAGTAATTCTCATGGCTCAACTTCCAGATAAATTTGATACCGGAAAAGTTTTCAGTTACACGATAAGCGTGTGTATATCATGCCAGGTTTTTAAGAATGCAGTCGTGGGCAGGGTCGGACAGATACCGGCTTCAGGCCTTTTTTACGTTGGTACTTTTAAAGACTGTTATTTTAGAGTTGGATGAAAGTCGCAACTGTCTCTTCGAAATAAATTATTAGCGTACAAATACTATTTTTAAACCGGTGTGGACGGGCTCCAACGTGGTCGAACAGCGTCGAACTCCATCATCGTCATCTTAGAGAGATCCTGAAAATTCTACGTGCGCTAGTTGATGTATCCTGGTTTGTGACCAACAAAGACATGTGTAATGATTTGGAAGTACCCACTGTTAACTCATGATTATACAGTGTAGTGTAAGAAAGTTTTGAAATAATACTGTAAGAGATAACAACTTACTTGCTATTGCTCTCATTAATGATATTATGCTTCGTAGCCTATCAACATTTGAAACTATTAATGCTATCTCGAATTATTACTTAAATTGTATTAATGCAATCCTTTTTTTTTGTCAGTACTGAATGAGCAGAGCAGCTTTCTCTAATTTTAGTTTGATCCTATAGGTATATGATTATAATAGTAAATTAAACATACAAATACAGGCAAGCTCTTATTTGATACAGATAAATGGTAGTATTTATACAAAAAACTGGTAAATTTTATTCATATGTTGATAATTTGTTTATTTACTAACATAAGTTAGCTTTATTTGCAAATTTCCCCAGGTTACCAATATTTAGCATAATTAAATGTGCCTCTGTTTAATCGCAGCAAATATCAAAGACATTTAAAATTTTGTACGCAATATATTCGTCAACGCTATTTTTAATATATGAGCTGGAGGAACATTCGGAGATTGTAAATTGTTTTTGAAAACACAAAGTTTATTTAAAAAAAACAAATATTCAACAATCATTTTCTTGAAACTCAGGCTATACACGTATAAACATCTTTGCAAATGAAATTTTAATTTTTGAAACAGCCAGTAATGCAGGCACAAAATTCTAAGTATTTCAGGAATAACTTAAAGTAATATCTGGTTGTTCATATTTGTCGAAAAGATTTACCGCCATACAAATAAACAGCATTAATTTTTTGACATATGTTTAAGTTCAGTTTAAACATCTACCTGCTGCAGAAATAAGTAGAAGTAGCAGCTTTCTTCGCAGCTACACGTATAGTATATGACTACAAACTGGAAACAGGTCCAAGAACAAGAACGCAGAGATTGCTCTCTTACTTTTTATTGAAGAACAGTGCCGGTCGCGGCATAGCTCACGAAGTCGCGCTATATATTTAAAGCAGTGGCCCAAAGCCAGAACCTTGCGATACTCCATTAGTAATTGCAGAACTAAAGTAGTCCTATTAACAAACTGCAATATACTTAGTGATTAGGGGGCAATGAATCAGATTAGATCACTCTGGTCGAAGTTGCAGAATTTTTATTACGACTGTTATTAACCTTGTTCCACATATATAAATTTCCGTCTTGTTTAAGATGTCTAATGTCTAATTACACAGTTAGGTGTAATAACTTTGCAACTCTCGATCGCCAACTACACTTTAATTGGTATTTGATTTAGTTGTAAACCTCAGGGGTATACACAAGCAATTTATGAGTTGTTTTTTAGTTACTTTGTCAGTAATTGTGTCATTGTGTCCTACTATCTGAAAATCGGCCATTGTAAATGTTAGTTTGTCCTCAAATGGAGGCTAATAACTGCGTCAGATGGGCATTTTTAAATGCGAGCGATTTTATAAAATTGAGCTGTAGGCTATAATAGCAACAAAAAAGATGGAATTAGCTGGAATATCGGAGTATCCAATCAAATTTTTATTATACGTTGTTGTGGACGAGGAGTTGCATCAGTACCAATTTAATTATTATTGAACGGCAAGTTATTCATGTAGCAAACTTAATTTACAGTACTATTTATTATTATTTTATAGTAAATTATAAGTTACCGGGATTACTGTTGTCACGGCAGGATGACATTGTGTTCTACCGGGAAGTGGATTCGCCTAATGATTATAATATTAACCGTGGAGAATCATTACATTTGCTGCATTCGTATGCTTGATTATTACGTGAGCAGTCCAGTTTCGTGCACATCTACAACCGTGATCTCTCTCTACAATTTTCATTACAAACAGCGAAAATATACGGCAAACGTTGGCTCTGTGTAAATCTCCTATTACGTTGCATAATGTAATTTTGTTACTAAACTTGCACGTTGCAAGCATCCATTATTCAAATGAATTAAGTAGCTAATTGAACTATCATATGCGTTATACATTACATAATTAGTTTCTGTTGTTAATTATCGCTGTAACGACAGCGTAATAATGTGTGCTCATTAAAGTTATCAAATGCGTTTTTACAAAAAAATTCCTTGACTAACAAAAGATTAAGATTCGATTAAGTCATACGCTATATTGCATTCGAAACAAATGTTGATTCTGATGTGCATTTTAGTTAGTTATTCGCACTCACACGTTCAGTGAAACAAGCATATTATTTTTTATATGAACAATATGGTGCAATAATGATTAAATTTCAGAAATTGCAGTAGAAGAAATAGGGTGCTTGCTTAATGATTAATTTACTTTGATTCTTCGTTTACCTGAAGACGTCATGATTTGTTAGCTCTAATTGTTGCCAGCAGGTGTGTTTCGTAATTGCCTCCATTTCCAGTAATTTTGCTGTTGTCTTGTTTCTTACTTTTTGTGTTAGTGTTTCTTTTATATATGCTTTCACGTCTTTCGTGGTCTTCCTCCATATACACTTTAGTTATAAGCTGCCTCAAATACGATCCTTGCATCCGCTTCGCCCTTCTTTTAAGTATCTGAGGTCCATAGAGTGTACATTTTGGCGTTTCAAATTTCTTCTTAAATTATGTTTACCACTCTTTTTATTAAAGCGTAGTTGTAAAAATACAGCTCCAAATTTTTTAAATTAAAACAGTACTATCTCAAATTAGCACCAACGCCAGTCCCGTAAATTAACAACCTAGTGAAAACAGATTCAAACGCACATCGAAGGAAATCAACATTAATTATACCTAAAAATAATGGTAATGGATTTTTAAACAATGAGAAACTGTCAAATAAGTTGATAGGAAAGCTTTTAACCAATTTCAAATTACCATGTGACTACTACATGGGTACACCTGAGGGCCGACTAGCTGCACTGAAGACGGCCGGGTTCTTATACAAAGCTTCAATTTAATATAAAGTGGTCATGGGCATCAAACAGTTTTTAATGCAACACATGTACCGAGATAGAAACGAGAACTCATAAACTCCAAAGAAATATAATTGGTTGCTATATAATTTGAAACATATGTAGGTTAGAAGTGACGTCATGAGGTTTGCAGTAACCAATAACACACAGTGGCGTAACTATGGGGGGTGATATGGGTGTCAGAACACCCCCCAGATGCTTTAGAAATAACTAAAATTCGTTTTAAAAAATCAAAAATTACATTTTAGTAATGTATAATTGAATATCAATTATTACATTCGGAATTCGGACTCGACCATTTTTAAAATCCGATCTCAACGAACATCCTTCGGACGTGATTGCTGAGTTCAAATTATACTGGAAAAGCCAAAATGTACAAAATCTTCCACATAAGACAGCAATGGATGCGCTAGCTACGTGCAATAATGACATGTTTCCCAACATATTCAAGTTGCTGCAAATCCTTGCAGCGATTCCTGTGTCAACTGGAACAGCTGAACGATCATTCTTCACCTTCAAAAGAATTAAGACTTACTTCCGAAATACAACATAGCAATTTAGGTTGAATGGATTGGCAATGCTCTCCATTCACAGAGCACTTAAGGTGAACGTAGATGAAATTATAAACGAGTTAGCAAAAAAACCAAGAAAACTTGAATTAGTACTATAAGTTGTATTACAATTGTAATTAATTTATTGTTTATAAATAAACAGTATAGTTGCTTTCATTTCTATAGGACTTGCCGTAGGCCAAGATTTAACAATTTTTTTACAGTTAAAATGACATTTAACATTTTCATAGGTTATAACATTTTCATAGGTTAGAGTTATTGCAAGGACAGGCATATCTTGAAATTTTGTCTTGTAAGCGAGCTAAGTTGTTATTTATTTAGCAAATAATTATTTGCGACGCCTTTTGGTTAATAAGCAAATGAAATGCCACACTAGTTAATTTCACCTATCTAAATAGACGTCTGTCAACATCAGTTAGTAAATTTTTAAATGTAACTAGGTGGTCTACACTACCAAGAAGTTAAATCAAGGCCTACTTCAAGTCCTATAGAAATGAAAGCAACTATACTTCGTAACACGGCCTCTTGCCTAGCCCTACACCTACTGAATTATTACGTTACAATGCCCTGGTTCGCTAGCTTATCCAGTCGGTGAGCTATGAGGCTCTATTCTAATCTTCAGTGCAGCTAAGGGAAACTAATATTTTTTAGGTCAGCTCGCTGACACCTGGAATGTTGTACTTGCAAATGCAAACATCAACGGTAATAAAAACCAAACAGTTTACAGGAATAGATATAATCTGTTAGCAAACATAGACACACAAAGAAAAATATACATAAAAACGAGTAAACAAAGCCGTTATGCACTGCACATGAAAAAATGCCTTAACTAGATTCCAAACGTTCAGTAGCGCATACAAAGTCAAAGCTCACGAGCGCAATGCCTAAACTAATTCCCCACACACAAATAGTTCGGACGCGAAGTTGTCGATTCTTTTTAGGAAGCTTCGTTATTTGTAGCCCCTGGACGCCAAATTAGCAAATGACGTAATGCCGGCCGGTCATTCCCCGTTATCTGGCAGCGACCTACTTGCTCGTAGTTGCACAATGGTTCATTACAACAATTATTGACAATGTTGTAATTGTTGTTGGATCTCTTAGCGCGATTGCAAACAGAACTAACCTTGTTCTTTTTGGACGCCGCTGGCGTCTCAAATGCGTTGCTTCGCTTCTTAGCTGATACCTCGCCTAGAGCTGCACGTACCCCGTGGTGGGCCCACATAAGACTTCACTTGGTCAATTTGGGCGCAAACCAATTAATCCGCACTATTCGCCTATTAGGGCACGAATCAGGGCGACCTTCGCCCTTCGCAGGTCTGACAGCGAGTGAATTCACTTGCAGGCCTCAGCGTCGTTTGAAATCTGCTGCTTCTTGTTCTCCGAATTAACTTGTATTGTTAACACATTTTCTCACGTAACACTAGCGAGTCCAAACTCGAGACTCCATAGTCCGCGGTCACTCACATAGCATTTCCCACTTCTGATGCGATGCTACGTAAATAAACATAAGAACACATACTGCTGGGCCTTATTACTAATTGGGTATATAATAAAAGGTATGAAATAGGTAAATACAGGTGGCACGAATTGGCCCGTTTCAACTTTATGGTAGGCTCAATTTTTTAAAATTATTATTGATCACTCTCCCAGAACACCCCCCAAAGCAAAATCTTAGTTACGCCACTGATAACACAACACACTTTATGGTAACAATAGATATAATAACATGTAATATAGGGATGTCGTACCCGGTCTAAAACCAAACCCGGGTACCCGAAAACAATACCCGGGTACCCTCGGGTACCCGAAGAGTTTACATTTTGCCTTATTATTTTCTGGCGAATGAAAATATTTCCATACAGGCGATTTTTTGATGACATCGTTTTCTTATTTGTACTTTTGTAGTTTCGTACAATTTTCATTGTTTTCTTATTTATACTTTTGTAGTTTCATACATTGTTCAAGCTCTATACTCTACGCGTTTTAACGCCGCGAGTTTTAAACTGAACTAATATGAAATAGTACCTACTCGCCAATTCAAACTGCAAGTGCAAGTGGTCTGTAGTCGTAAATATTTTCCGACTTCCAAGTGCTATCACATTCAAGTACGGGACTTTTTATCTGAAATTAGTAGCAGCATCAACATCACACGGAGGATGTTTATGTTACTTCAACCCATACTAATGCGATTCAATGGTATTATTGACGGGTTTAATATTTCCGAGAAGCGGATTTATTGCTTTATATGTAACAAGAATCAACATTATGTGATAGGATGGGTTGATTCTTGTTATTACTGCATTGTTGTCTTTCTCTAGAGCTTATTTCTATTGTTTTTCTCTGAAAAAGGCTGACTTTCTGGACACTATATAATTTACTAGTCGGGTACCCGGGTCCTGAAAATATACCCGGGTTTACTATTACCCGGGTCTGCCCGGGTACCCGGGTACCCGCCGACATCCCTAAATTGTAATATAATATCCAGTGCAAACAGTTTTAACATATTCAAGTGTAAATAGAGTAGGGTGTAACCGGTATACAAAATACTGTGGCTAAATTAATATGGCAGGCAGCGAAATGGATAAAGTAAAGATTTAATGAGCAACGGTAGATATCCTTATACAAGCAAACAAAGCTCGAGGAGATTGGAAGAACTCCTATCGAGAATGGTGGCAGTTCCAATATAGTAATAATTACGTATACCGGCAACTTCCCAAACTGGTTTAGTGGACAGCTACGGATAAGGAGCCTTATCTCAAAGCATGGGCTCAACAAATGCAGCGAGCGTCAAAGCGGAGATAAATTGCACGTGACCACGGGAAATGAGGTTGAGATTCCAAACCACTGCGAAGAAAATGGCTTGGGGAAACAGCAGAAAATAGCGCTAAAATGAGTAAAAATAGTTATGTGACTTGTCTCAAAGGTCGAATTAGGGCTGATAAGAGGAAACCTCGGTTTCCCAACGAACACAATTAAACTAATCCGCCATATTCATGTGGAATTACTATTCCAAAACGCCCACGGCATCAAGAGAATTATGTCAAATGAAGTGATGGCGCAGCACCCACACTTTCAAAATTGATAAGCGAAGGAGCGGGCGAAATTTGTAAAATCGTAAAACATGTAGCGTCTATTCAGCCAAACCACCGCCAAAGCAAACATTTTGACGCAGGCATTCGAAAAATACGTAATGTAACTTTTTTTGCTTATTGATCATGAGAATCGTCTTTTTTTAACGAAAACCCGTGAAGAAAGTAACACTTTTTTAACAGTTGTAAATTCTGAAGTCATTTTCTACCAAATTTTGAGTTACAAGGGATCGCTATACAAAAAACTAACGTGCGTAACACGTATAAAAGTAACTTTTTTTTACCCATCTGCTTGATAAATGCCGGCTTCGCCTAGTTAATTAAACTGAAAATTCATGAAAAACAGTATGACTTTCATAACAAGTTGGACAATATTATTCTATTTAGCTCGTAAGAAAGTCTAAAAACAGTCTTAGCATAGTGTACATGTATTTATGTACATGCTATTGTGAGTTTACTGGAGCACTTGGAAGTTAGAGATTCTATACAGTACGTCATTAAAAGCTTTTTTTTAGATTGATTGAACTGTCACGATTTTTCACTAATTTTCCTGTAGCAGCCCAGGTTATACGGACCCTTATTTCTAGTTCGGCTTTTTGATTTTTCCCAGCGTTATTATGGAACCCAGGTAAAACTATTCCGTCACATTTTCGATAGTATTTCTTTGTATTTAGACGTCTTTGAAAGATAAGATTATGTTTTTTCTAGGTGATTTTAAGTCCAATTTGGTATCTTTAAAATTATAAGAAACTAGCTCACACACCCACCATAAGACGGACTGACAGTCTTTCTTCTTCTACCACTTTGAGCTTTTCTTCGCAGCTGAATGTGCACCTACTTTTTGGATACCCGATTACAATTGATGTTGCTGGGTTACCAACGAGGATACTGGTAACATTCAGGTATTTGGATATGATAAATACTGTGTGGATAACAGCAATTCTGTAATAAAATTCAATAATATTCACACACATATACACATAATTGCACATTTATATACAAAAATACAACAGTTATAATCGCTCTTGTATTTAGACAAAGCTTAATGAACAAATGCAATTACTGGAGAGACTGGCCGGAGTGTAATGACTGTCGCCAAATGGGATGGACTAGACGGAATCGTACACTCGGGTTGAAATGCCTTGTGGAATGTCCTCTCCGTGTTGATATCGGCTCTGGTCAGTTGCGTCAGTGAATCGGTTTATTGCTCCCTCTTTGCTGGGTTGGAACTCCTTTCGGGTAAAAGTGCAACTGCCACATCCTCGAGCCTCTGCCCGCGGCTTGATTTATTTACCCCTCTTGTCAGGATTGGAACGTCTTGCAAGTGAAAGTGTTAACTGCTATTGGCCTAGCTTTTTGCGGCAGCAAAAGAATTTTATGTTGCCTCTGTTTATCTGCGCAGGTGACCACTGCGTTTCCTGAACCCTTGACTGGCCGATGGGTATTGTATTCAAAAGGGTGTCGGAAACCCCTGCCGTTTTTGTTCGACGCTGCTGCTGTCTGCAGTTCGCATCAAGTCGCGGTTTCAAATTGTGCGCGCTGACATTGCATCTGCGGATGCACTCTATCATTCGCCACACTGCGTATATGACACTTGTCACTCACACGCGCCTAAGGTGCTTTCAAAAGCGAGCAACCTACTGATTTCAGATGGGAAGTTTTCTCTTCTACGATTTATTGCGCTGCATCTGTAAACCGTTGGCAGGGTTACTTTTGGTAGCTGCCTGAGGCGGTGTATCCACTACAATATAAATAGAAGATCAATAAAACTAACCTGCCGCTATTTTGCGGACTAGCGGAGCTTTAGTCGGTTTTATATGTATGATACTTAATTTATCTAGACTGTATGTCAGCGGAATGAATGTAAATTGTTAATCCTTTTTAAAAATGCAAACTATTTATTGCTCTGCATCATGCATAGATTATTCAGATGGAACCAGAAACCCTATACATTGTTCTGTGTACTCAGTTTTCTATAAACAGCGTTTCTTATTTTTCATCTACGAGGGAAGCGCCAAAATTTCCCGGCCTGACTATGAAAGAAACGAGGTAGACTCACAATTAAATTTTATTTTTCAATATATTCCCCCCTGACATCAATGCACTTATTACATCGTTTCAGCAACAATTCAATACCCTTAAAAAAATATTCCTTTGGTTTGTCTTCAAAATGTGCCCAAACTGCAGCCTTCACCTCTTCATCGTCACTGAAATGGCGCCCGCGAAGGTTTTTTTTCAAATCTCCAAACAGGTAATAGTCACTGGGGGCCATATCTGGACTATACGTGGGGTGATCGATTTGTTCGAAACCGCAGTCACGAATTGCGGCTTACGCAATTCCAGCAGTGTGCACGGATGCATTATCGTGCAACAAACCCACGCCTCTGGTTAGTTTCCCACGTCTTTTCTCCCGAATGTTTTGTGGTAATTTGTGCAGGGGTGCTGCATAATATGCCCCGTTGACTGTGGTATTGCGTTCTTTAAAGTCTATGTGAAGAATGCCCTCCCAATCCAAAAAAATCGTAGCCATCACCTTTTTTGTCGACTGGTGGACCCTGAACTTTCTTGGCGGTGCTTCTCCTTTTCGTCTCCATTCCATCGACTCCCTTTTGGACAAAGGATCATAGTAAAGAACCATAGTTTCATCCCCTGTGACAATTGTCTTCAACAGGTCCACAGGGTTTTCTCCACAGAGCTCCAAAAAGGATCGAGCACATTCAACACGACACTGGCGCTGAACTGCTGAGAGATGTTTGGGGACCCACCTTGCACTAACTTCGGAGGATTCGGCGAACGCTTGTATCTGAAAGCCCCCACATTTCTGATATTTCTTTCACCTTGAAGCGTCGATCGCTTAATACGAGATCCTCAACAAGGGCAATCTTGTCGTCCGTCACCACTTCCACCGTCCTTCCTGTTCTTGCGTCATCTTCCAAGGATTCCTGCCTCATTCGAAACCGTTTAGACCAATCTTTTACTACAGAATAAGACGGGGAATTTACCCCGTACACCCCATCCAGCCGATCTTTGATGTTTTGAGGAGAAATACCTTCTCTAGTAAGGAATTTAATAACAGTTCGATACTCAATTTTCGTGACTTCTGACATCGTGATGAACGAGTGTCAGTTATTAGAAAACTAATTGACATAATTGACCAAAATTTTGACAGGCTGCGCTATCTGGATCTATATCAGGCTGGGAAATTTTGGCGCTTCCCTCGTATTTGCAATATAATTAATATTGTTTCGCTTCTTTTGACGCTCTAGTTTTCTAATGTTTATGAAATGTATTAATTGGCTGGTCTACGTATTTATACTACATTTAACTATTATAAATATTTGACCTAACTGAACTCTGCTTGTACATAATTTACCTCGATTGTTATCTTTGCCATATAATATGTCGATGTTTTTTGTTTGTGAATGATATACTAGATATTTAATACTAGTTCTACAGTCTAAGAGATACATACAAATGTAGTAAGTGCTTGGCTCACGTAATCTATACACTAGAAATATTGAGTCTCTTTGTCCTCTATCAGGGAGAGTATCTCGTAATAGAACATTGCAGGCTATCAAGATTTCTCAGTACTCTGCTTTAACCCTTATCCTCTAGATATCCCCAGTTGTCATTGTATGACACGACTTTGAATTCTGCATGTTACTTCTTAGCCATAAGTTTCTAGTATGGGCTTTCTGTTTATTTTTTGGCCCACCTTACTGTTACTCGTAATTTCCGACTCAAGACATACGTGGGCGTTTCCAAAATAAATTTAAAAAATGTTTTGTTAGTTTCTCTACAACTCAAAACTCTTAATCTATTTCAAACACTCTCCTCTTGACTCAACGTTTGTTTCGGTGCGGAAAACATTTTTGGTACTCTTCAGAGTGGATGTTGTTCAATCAGGTTTCCAGTGTTTTTGTTTCTCCTCATGGACAATAAGAAAACGTTTTCCTTTCACGTGATGTTTTATACGATGGAACAAAAAAGGCGCATGGTGCAGATCAGGTGAGTAGGGTTCGTGTGTTTTGAACGCACGTGGTTCGAATTTTGCTGAAACGCATTTCATATTCAAATCCTTAGCATTGACCGATATGAACTCGAATACAAATCAGTCGCTTTAGAAATATAATCAATGGTCCGTCGGTAATCTTTATTGTGTTGGGAAAATTGTGAAGATTTTCATTATTTTATTGGAGGTCGAGAAAATTTTGTGTGGTGTTCATGTAACATTTTATCTATTTTAAAAGCGATTATCATTCGCACACTTGCGTTTTATATGAAGTTTCTTCTCTCAAAGCCTTTTGGGGCATTAAGACACTGGCGGATCCAAGGGGGTGTCAATGGGGTCAATTGACACCCCCTTGCGCCTCTTAAAAAATTTTATCGGATAAAAAATTGACTACTTTGTTTTACCTTCCGCTCGTAATTTAAATTTGCATTTACCGAATGCTTTTTCAACATATTTCATATCTTTTATATTCCAATAGACGCAAATTTGCCCTTACCCCCCAGTGTTGGTCGAGTTTTCGTCGCTCGTCGATGTCGATTCTGTGACCTGTCTAGAGTGTCTAGTGTATACCAGTCTCCATTAGACAAAAGAATGAACTGCACCTGGTGCATAGCTATCGGCGCATTTTTAAATTTTGCTGATAATATAATGTGTTCATTGTTTTAAATTGTATAACTAGTTAGTCAAAGTTTAAAATATCCAAAGCTTGCAAAATTTCAATTTTAGAGTTAAGTACTCGTATGTAAATCAACGCTTATTTTTTAACATCTCGCGTGAAAGCAAAAACGAACATAATTGATTTTTAGGTAATTGTCATTTATACAGAGATCCCAAGCGTTACACAAAATAAGGCATTTGTAACTGGTTTTGTAAATTGAAAACGCTTACGTTCTCCGAAATTAGATCCGTAATATCTCCGTAATTCATTTCTTTTTTTTTCTTGAAATTAAGCATGTTAAGTGGCTCAAATCGGTATTTTTTTTTTTCATTAAAAAACAGTTGAACCTAGATGTATGAAGTAACATAAAAAATCTCATTAAAGGCGCTTTTCAAAAATTCATACAGGACCTTCCATTTGAAAAAAAACCGGAATTATTAAATTTGCTAATGTTCAGCACCATGCATATCAATAATACCCAGAACCACCATTTTCCACTAGAAAGGTAGGTAGTTCACGAAAAGCATTCTTTTTTTGGTAACGTTTTTCTTCATACAATTTTTTTCTCTTGCAGCAGCCGCCTGAAAATCAGCATTTTTTGCATAAAATCGTTGATATGTATCTCCAAAACAACTGACATTAGACCCATACAACTTGATATAAAATGATTAGTATTTCAATGCAAAACTTTCAAGTTACCTGAATGTAGGACATTCCATGTGCACCACATTTGTACTTAAAACTTTTAAATACACAATATTTATGTAACTCTTATAGTTTTAGAAATATCTTCCACTCCCCTCCTCCCATCGTTGACAGACCATGTATATAGTTTACTTTTATTTCAGTATAGCTAGAACGGTTTATTGTTCCTGCTTTTAAATAGTGTAAAGTTAACTTTTTTTTTTTGTATAGCCTATATAGCTAAAATAGGGGTGCAATATTTCTTTTGTTAAGTACTATAGTGTTAATTTAACTTGTGTCTTTTATTTGTTGAAATCGAAAAAAAATCAAATATGAAAAATTTATTTTTATTTTTTACCTCTTTTATTCTATATATCTACCTAGTACCATCCCATAGTAGGCATTACCTACCTAAACTATTAGATTAGCCTTACTGTTCAATCTACAAAAATTAGTTGACACCCCAGCAAGTCTCTGGATTCTCCTAGACATTAAGAGCATTTTGAAACATAAAAATAGTGTCAGTGAGTGTTTTACCTAAAAGAAAACTAAATTTGATACACTCTTTGTTCTTTATTATCAGACATTACGAAAATCGTCAAACAGATGCAACAAAATGCCGCAGAAAACAAACCAGTGAGCCCAGACCCACGCCACGTGTTATTATCAGTGCTTACTGTCAATTCAAAGTCCCCGATTTTTACTTCGCTGGTCTAAAAGACAAAGGAAGTAGTATTGTAATCGCGAAAAAATCACCTTCCGAGATTTCTTCAGATCTTCACGTTTCAGGGTCTCTAGATGACGAAAAACAGGTTTTCTTAATTCCGTCTGTCTGTCTACCTGTTGGTGGTATAACTCAAAAACTAAATGTTGGATGAAGACAATATTTTGCATACACATTATATATCTACCTGGCATGAAGCCGAGAAAATTTCAGAAAAATATGAAAATATATAAAAAATCAAATTTTGTTTATTTTTGCTTTAACTTAAAAATTGATAAAAGTGGTAATGTATACATAGTGCAGGCTTTATTCTTGCCAAAAATGGGACCCAACAGATACAGGATGAAAGTTTATGAGGCAAAAGGAGCAACGATAAGTGCCTTATGTTTAATATAGCTGCATCAGGCAGCGAATGCCCGCTTAACCCGTGAACTATCGCAATGAAACGAATGCGCCGGCTCGTTCGCAGGTGCTGAATTCCGAGTCCCATCACCGGTAATGTTTTTATTTTTGCTTTAAATGAGATAAAAGTAAAAATTTTCACATAGTCCAGGCTTTACGCTTGACGAAGATTGAACCCAACAGATACAGCATAAACGCTGTAAAGCAGAGAAAAATGTCAACGAAAAATGGGTCCTATTTAAGGCAGCTGGGGCGCACGGACTCAAGAGGTGCTCCCTCGCATGTAGGGATAGCCCGTTCCTTTGCAATATCCTGGTAAACGATGGAATCGCATCCGCAGTCGCCTGCCCTTCGAATTCAACCATCAGCAATGTTTTTTAATTGATCATTTATGTAATTTATTAGAAACGTGAAGATATTGTACCACTAGTTAAGTTTTTTAAAATTATTTAGTGTCACAACGTCCACTTACGAGGGAAGTTCTGAATAAAGCCCTTTACAGTTTTTTTAGAAGCTATACTAAATCGTGTATAAATTCTGTTGCTGGTCTAGTACTAGAACGAATATAGCTTTGGCTTCAAGAAAAAGAAGCAAATCTAGATATCAAAAAAATATATACAGTTGGTGGTTCATTCTAGGAGTAAGAGGAATAAACATGTAAGACCACCGTGTCATATATACTTTTTAGATGCGTCTTTAAGAGTACATAGTTTCCTAATGGACCCAAGTAAAAAATCGGTGTGTATTGAGCATTTTAATACTTATATTACTTCTTTTAGCTGAGATAATGGACGCCAAGTCATGTTTTCATATTTAAAGTAGTTTATATTGTTATGGTGCGATATTGATGTTGTATGTAACAAAATGGTAAATGTGCATGTAATTTTCGTTTACAGCTCCTTGTCCAGTCGCGATTTTATCACCAAGCTACGCTGTATTAAAAATGATTAATGAACTATGTAGAAAGTATACCAACACACAACGAATGTTCACTAGTTTTGTCATTGCAATCGTTCAATTTCCAGTAGGCGGCCCCTGACTGACAGAACTACGCGAATCGATACAAACTTCGATAAAGTCGTAACCGATTTACCAATTGCAAGAAGAATACTTTATCCCCACATTTTATTGTCACTTAACTGCTTAATTGCTTTTGAAATTTTTATAGTTATAACTGGACGGAGTCGGCCATGCGTAAAATTGTTTTTGAGCATAACTGCAGAGGGGAGCACGTGTCGTAAACAATCTTATAAGCAATTTAAATTAAATCCGCAAGAGCCATCAATTACGCCATTGCAAAATATAACTCGATGGCTAATTACCCTGCCCACGGACGGCCGCAATTCAGAACTAATTTTTGGCGAACGCCCGTTTGTTTAGCATAATGCGCGCCAATAAAAGAAATCTACAATAGACCGATCGGGCGGATTTATGTGTGCAAATTTAAACAAAATACGGGGTTATATCCATATCGGTTAATTTATGTAAGTGCCACAAATTTGGTAGCAATTATTGTGCATAAACATGTATGTTGTGTATTTTGTATTAATTAATAATGCAGCCGATAGGTGGATCACGATGTTATATTGAAATTATAATAGAACGTTGTTTGTCAACCTCAGCTGCCCGGTTCTACACCATCGGTTAATATTAAAAGCGATGTACGTATGCACGTTGGAATTTAATTCATTATTCTAGAAATACTTTGGCACACGTTTGTTTTGCTAACTGCAACCGTTTTTTCCCAACTACATTGCAATGTTATTTGATATTTAAAATAAATAATTGTTTTATCTATACTTGCATAAACGTTTTTTTATATGTCATTTGACTTAACTTAAGGTATGTGTGGTTATATACTATTTTTCACCTTGTATAATAATTACGTATTATTACACACGACATTTAGTAACATAGCTGTATATAATAATTTAGTTATATCAACATAAACAAGAATAGTTGGGAACTAAACCGGAATTTTTGTCTAATTTGGAGTATCTAGTAGACATATGTTCAAAATGTTTTGGCTGAAGTTTTTTAGCGTATAGTTTGAAAATCGTCCTTTGTCAAAGACACTTGTGTAGCGATGAATGTAGTAAATAAAATGTGGCATTCAAGACCATGTCTAACTTCTGCGGATGACACTAATATGCACAACTTCGTTGACGTTATCCAATCACATCGTATGGTCGTATCACGGTTAAAATTTTATTTATTTATATTGCTGAATGCTGAAGATCTTAAATGCGGAGGAGTATTACTCGCACGTTTTTTATATCTCCTTGCTCCAGACCAGGTTCGAAGGAGCTTCTGAATCGATTTTTAAAAAATACTGGAGTCAATATTGGGTGTGCCTTTTATTCCTGTCTTCTCCGTGACAATGCTAGGCCACATACTGCAAAATGTACTCACAGTTGTCGTTATTACAATTTCTTTAGAATTACAATAATTGGCAAGTTGATACTAAACGCGGGACCCCACTATTTTTTTTTGTTTTAGAAAAATGCAAACATCGTAGCTCTTCGATACCTCTATTATTGTGTTGATTATATGCCGAGCTTTTAAAATATCTGAAATCGTTTCTACACTACTCCGCTTTAGCTTCTTGAGGCAAGGTGTATTAGCCGGTAATTACTAGTTGGGTACGGCACATGTATAATATTGCAAATATTTATCAAAGTTCATTAGGCGTCACATATCATTTAATCTGCGCCGCTTTTTCAGCATGCAAACTTCAAATTACAATTAATTGGAGTTTGAGTGGCTTTAGTTTTCAATTTATTCAACGCATTTCCGTAAAGCGTAAATCACGGCGGCCGATAAGAGATCTGGATTTGGATTTGACTGGATTGATAACACTTTAAACGGTATTTTACGGAATTTTAAACGTCTCGTCGTCACATTTTGGGTGTCGTAATTAACGGTCTCATTAAACCCAGTTAATTTTCAAGGCGATCGCTTTAAGGGGTCTAACAAAGAGTGATTTTTACGCCTTCGTCATTTGCTTGTCATCGTTTATTATGATATCGTTATTTTTGTTTGCGGCCTAGAACTTAATTCTTTTGATTACATAGTAATGTATATTATTGTCTATCAAGGATTGTCCGCTGTGGCATAATTGTTTTTGCTATAATCTAATACGTTACGTAAAATTTTGCAATTTACTGCTAATTTAAGTAAATCTACTTTTCTATTTTTCCCTGTATATTAAAAACTAATAACAATTGCAATTTTATATATGACAATTTGTAACGTTTCTTACTGTTTTTGTTTGGTTTTAGGTAAGTCAAAATACATTCATCTTTCTTCTTGTTCATTCTGTGGTTGATCAACTAGGACGGTGAGTATTTACTTAAATACTTACAATATATGTGGTGTGCCAAAATATTTTATTTGCCATTTCAACATATTTTTGTTATAGTAGAAAGTTTTCATAGTTGGATTTTCATTATATCACAAGCGTTCCTAACATGTGTACTGGCATTGCTACATGCGAAAATTCGATTAAATCGAACTTTTAAATCTGTTTGGTTTTATTCACATAAACTGCTCGCTGCTGTAGATGGTAATGGGTTTATAATTAATAGGAATCGTAGGTTTTAACTGCCGTAAATATAATCTTAGTGGTTATCATCCAGGGCTAGGAATCAAAACAGGGCTGTGTAATTTACAGGCTCGATTTTTCCTCGATAATTATACAGCTAACTGCAAGGGCTAATACTTAAGTTATAAATTCTACTGTTGGTTGTGGTGAGAAGCCACAAATTTAATTTTGTTTGCTACTTTCCTTTAATTTTCTTAAATAGTTATAGCATCAAATTACCACCTCTATTGTTCACTCTGCAGGCAAAAGTTAACGCTGGGGTTACAAATTATTTTTTTAACTTCAAAAAACGAATCAATGCGATTTAACCATGAACATTAAATTATATTTATATTTTCTATTTTAATATAATATAATAATACAACATATATTATCAAAGAGATATGTTTTTTCGTTGTGTATACAATATACTTTGCAAGTTAATTTATGTATATTAAATTTGTAGATAGCAACAACGAATTTTCATTGAGAAATTTGGCTTTTCAATTTGCTTTATACCCAAACCTCTCACAAGATACAGTTTGGGTCATAAAGTTTGTAACACAGTGTATACCAGTGTCAAAATATGTTTTCAAGTCAGAATTTTTATTACATTTGGATAGTGTTAATTTCAAAATAGATTGTTGTGAAACTACTCGAGAATACTCGTCGAGTAAATTTATAGACAAGATCAACAATTTTCGTCTTGAAATCTCCAGGCTATATCGAAACGTACTTTGTTAAAACTAAGAGATACAACATAATTCAATTGGAATTGAAGAAATATATTTTTACATTACTTCATTTTATTCATAACTGACTTTCCTCAATATTCCTAACATTTTTTACTGTTGGGCTAAAGTAATGTAATACGTGACTAGCAAGGTGAGAGTGAAATTACCCTTCCATTAAAGAGAAATTGTGAATAGTAGTGATAACTGCTTTTAAGTAACACTAATCAGAATAGTCTGAAAATGTTTACTTGCTCTTTTAAGATTTTCATGAAAAATTGAAACTTTAGATAATCGGTGTTATACTCTCTTGATGGTATTTAACAAATATTGAACAACCAAAAACACTTCCTTGCAGCACATTTTTGCTTCAAGATTTGCGATTTCGTCGTTCTGGCGTCCCGCCCTGGCGTATTATGCTTTTCCCAAAAGTTAATTTAAGAACATATGCCATACTAAGTCAAATTTACGACAGGGTTATTTTACACTCAAAACTATGAAAAAGATCAAAATGAATACTGTGTGCTGTTCGTAATCGCAAGCTACTTTTAACATGAAGAAGTACGAGTATATATTTAAAAAGTTGATAAGTGGTGACCTGATGATACACTTTCGCAGTAGCAGCGGATAAATTTAATATTTTCAACTGATAACGGCTTAATACCAACATGGTTTTTCCTGTTCTATGAAAAACCTTTCACTAAATTGTAGCAGAGATACCAAATCGTGCGCCAACATAAATCGCCTTGCCAAAAATACACAACGGCTCCTAGAAAAAGTAACTCTGTGTTACAACTGTGTAGCTAACTCAGCGGATGTTCACATTAAAACGTGACGCGATGTGCATTTTAATTTATAACGTCAAAAACTGAGTTATGTGCCTCGCTCGTGCACCACGGATTGGCAAATTACTTCTTCGATTTCACTAAGTGTCAAGCTATTCAAAGTACGCAGAAGCTGCTGCATATTTAAAACTACGAGCATTCCGGGGCGTCAAAGCAGTACACTATTCAAGAAGTGGAGTAATTGCGTAGTCTGCATGTATTTGAACTCTTTTCGATAAAAAAAGTGAGTCTGAGCTCCGGCCATATCTCAAAGTGGCCACCCGCAGATCCAAGGCGAGCAATATAGATTGACTTAACTAGCCGGGAAGTTCGCAATAAAAACTAAATTCGCATATCCTAGCTTTCTAGACGCAGGATAATAGTGCAATTGTGCATTGTATCTAAAAAAATACTGCTACTACTTACGTAAACGGGGACTATACAGATTGCGGCAGGCAACTAGGACCATAGCAAAAGCAAGGGAAGCTTACATGTGGTCGTAATTGTATTTAAAAAATTTTAAAATCGAATATATACCTTGTTTTTATAATGATTCTAACCACCTACCGCTGTCGTACATTAATTGTTCGTTTGTTAACACATGTAAGGTCCCCTTGCTTTTGCTATGGTCCTAGTTGCCTGCCGCAATCTGTATAACCTGGAGACGGCCGGGATTGCATAGTCATCCATTTCGTATCGAGCAGTATGTCGTCGTTCTTTGAGTATTCAGACAGAACTTGGTCAGATTCCAATTCATTACCTCGGTTGAGCATATTTATGACGGAGATTCTGGCTCGTTCGTTCATCTACAGTTTACGCATTTTACGTGTAAATTTTTGTATTTACATACTGTATATAGAACTGCACCATTGCTATATATACCGGATGACCGGTTTCAAAACCGAACCGAAAGTTCTTAGACAATTACCTTATACATGTCACTTGTTTACTAAAAAATTAAAACCTGCTATGTCCGGTTTGAAACCGGTCACCCGGTGTGTATATTCGTGTATGTTTATTTTATTGTGTGTTCTAGAATAAAAATAAGTGTTACTGTTGTCCACATCGGTTATTATTTAATTTAACTTAACCTACATTCGCAGCTTTATTGATAAACAGCTTCATTGGGTCACAATGCCGCTAAAAATATTTAAAAAATACTTTTTCTTTTTCTCAGTAATAATTTTGCAAATTTCCAAGTTATCTTTTCATCTTTAAATGTTGAAAGTTGCATTCAAAAAAAAAAGTTTTTTATACCATCTTGAGTTCATACTTACCTTATTTACGACTCTCGTACTTATACGAGTTCAGATTGTTGTTATGGTCATACATAAATAAATAAAATATGTCCTAAATTAACAAATTTATTTAATATTCAAACGTATAGAAGTCTCAAATTATAGAAACGACCATAGTAAACGCAACGGGACTGCCGATATAATAAATGTGGTCCAACCTCGCAAATCCTTTTTATACAGTGCTGTCCACTGTCTGATCTTTCGGAATTTGGTAAACTTTTACGTATTTAGTTTCCCAGGCAATGAGCAGTCGCAGATGTGGACATTCTTCGAGAGATTGCAATGTCCGTGAGCTGTTTGCAAGGCCGTTGCTATATGATTAATGCAATAATTAGTGTGTGTGCCGCTACAAGCCTAGTCCAATGGTGGTCTTTGGGGCTGGTGATGTCAATCGGGAAGAGCTTCTTACCTTTGGCAAAATGGGCGTTGCTAATTGTCACTTTTACGAAAGGGACGAGTGCACTTAATTAAGACAATTGAGGTGTATTAAAGTGCGTAATTGTGATTTTCATCTACAAGTATATTTATTTAAACCAATATTTGTAGGTTCCTAACATGTCTTTAGATTTTTTCTACAGCCGCTTGTATCAACGCTAACCTTACAAAGGAAAGAATCAACCATAGTAACGCTAACGCAACTGCCGGTGTAGTAATAGTGGTTGCCTGCTTGGTTTTTCAGAAAAGGTGCGGTCTCGGATCTCAACATTCTCCGAGGAATTATGATATCCCGGAGCTGTTTGCAACGCCTTTGTTACATGACCACTTTAGCTTATTGTTGCACTCACAACTAATGTAATATTCGAACGCATAGGCACAGATACACAATTATCGAAGTGTCCAACTTTTTTATACAGTGCCGCCCCTTGTGTGTTCCCAGACATTGAACAGTCCCGAATGTCGACATTCTTCGAGGGATTGTGATATCCATGAGCTATTTCTAAGTCATATATTTTGATATTTACTACGTGATCGAGTAACTATGTATCTATGTTTAGCATTGAAATAAGCTTCAAGCGTTCAAGATATAGTGCTTCTTGTCTCGTAACATCACCGCCTACCTTGGAATATTATTCGCAACTGTAACCCGTTTGGTAAAAACGAAAGCTTTTTTTTTTTAAAGTGGTCCTGTTCTATCGTTTTCAAAAGTATGAAATTATGTGTTTTTCCATTTTAAAAGAAGTAGACATTCCTATACCAAAAGATGAATAAAACTAAAAATTTAAATTGATGGTACATTTTCTGTAATAAAAGTGTTTAGTGCTTTTAAATATCGTACCTAGCGTAGATCAACTTTAAATTACTTTTAGTTATTAGTGAAAATTAAAATCGCTGAGAATATTTTCTATTTAAAACTAGGTAGAGCCCGTTCTTGAATGTTTAGAAAATACCTGTCTCGCTGAAACAATGTGATGCTGCAGTGGTTTCTTGTCTGACAAATAATGTTGGTTTTTGAAACTTTGATCGGTAGTTGTAGATCTCCAAATTGTATTTTGTTTGCTGTGTTGCAGGTATTTTGAAAAATTTAAAGGGCTCGCACATAGTTAATTTAACTTTCAACCGTACAATACCACGTAAGCAACGAATTTTGATTAATTAATTTCTGCATTTACGTGCTACAATTGGTAGTTCAGTAAGCCAGAGTTTATTATCATTCTCGAGTGAATAGATTCAGAACACTTTAATACACAATATGTGTATTATTTGTCATGTCATATGTATAAATTAAAATCAACTGCAAAAACGTATTTACAATATACACAATAAATGAAATGAATTCCAGCTGGATGAACGTCTAAGGCTTTCAGGGTCGGTAACCAATACAGCACCTAAGCACAGCGAATGACCTGCGGGGAACCTTTCATGCGGCGCTATACCTCGCAACGGCAGCTTCTGTAATTAAAATGTTACATGGCGGCGCCGGTCAGTTTTGTTTACATCCATGACTGACCATGTGCATCTAAATAAGGACAAGTAACCTCTAGCGGGCTCGCCCCCGTGTGAATGATGTAGTGCAGGTGCGAGAGTGTTTCTGGAGCCAATTTGGAGGGACCCGAAGGAAACTTTATAGGCTAAATGTTACCTTCAAAATATCCCGGGCGGCCTCAGATTTTTCTTGCGGCTGCCCACAGGGTATTAGCGGGAATTGTGATTTTCGCCTGTGGTGCTGCCTGCGGTGGTAGTGTGTCTTGAATTGCGTTTATCAAGTGGCTATGTGCCTACTCCTGGAGGGTCCTTTTAGAGGCCTGGAGCGGATACTTGGTAGTGTATTTTCGGAATTCTGTACGTGTTGGTGGGGGGGGGGGGGGGATAAGGACCTTCGCTGACGAGATCGGTGCGGCGAAGGGAGCCTCTGGGGGGACTGATTTAGCAGGCGCTTCGGTTGGTGCCCAGATCGGCCGTCCAGCGCTTTGGAAGGCTTTTTCTAGTAGGTTCGTAGACTGAAGTGCTTTCGGACCGGACTGTTCCGGTGGAGGGAAGCGCGTTATGATAAGCGACGTCTTGGGGCTCCACAGGAAAGCCTTCTGTACTGCAGCAGGCGGCTTAGGTTAAGCCCAGGATACCTCGCTGATGTTGGCTCCTCAAGATGGAGGTGCACTGGGTTAGTCGCTGGACTCGAGTGCCTTCAACAGGCCAAGCATCTTCTTCTTATACCTGCGCTTTCTGGTTGTGATGTTAAACCTATATAAGAAACAAATAGTATTTACCTTCGTGTCTGGGCCTTACTGATTAATATTCAAGTCAACTCAACCATACTTAAAAAAGGAATACAAGTAGTATTTTAAATTACTAACTTAAAAGTAAAGGACGAAATGAATACGTTGCATTCAAATTATCTACTAGCGTTATTTTAGACTAAAATGTTTAAAGGGCCTAAGCGGTTATATTTTTCAAAAATCATTAATTAACCTTGCATTTGATTTTAGCAATAAGAGTCGAAGTCGTTTAATGGGAGCGACTCGAAAGCATCTGTAGCCTGCCGAATTAATCTTGCGCTTTGTTTCCGTTCAATTTACTTATGCCGAAAAGAGTTTAAAGCAGCAGCGAGAGAGAAGCCATCAAACTTACACAAACACAATTACATCCTTATATATAATTCCAGGATTTTATTATAGCTAGACATAAAATCTATAAATTATTACAGAATACAGCCGAGCCTAACAAAAAATTACGAAGTTTAATATTAAATAATTAATTTTAATACTGTGCGCAGGGGTTATAAATTTCTAAACGCCGTAAATATTTAATGTTGCAAGGCATTGCCTGCGTCGCGGGCCCAGGAATTTCACGTTCCCTTCATAAGTAATAACGCTTCACATGCAATAATCATTTAGTTGCGAAGTAATTTGCACTCTGTTCACGCCGACGTATAACCTCACTGCAGGTAAACAGCTCTTTCTACGACAACAAACACATGCCTATGTATATTAGAGTTACTCAAGTAATTATCCAAGAACTTTGATCCTTAACATTTCGCGAGCGAAATTGTGGATTCTAACACAAGATTATAATTATTAAACAGTCTCAGTCATCGCCATGCTGCGTCGTCTATTTCGCTTTTTGCTTACCATTGTCCTTTTGTCTCGTCTTGTAACAACGGATGCTTAATTAGAGTATTTTTGGAAGTTAGTCGCGATTTAGTTCATATTTAATACGAATGCTAAATTTGGCAACAAAGACAAATTTTTACCTTTCATAAAAGGTTTGTTTGGAAAACTCAATGAAGTTCAACCTTATTTAACTTCGTTTTCGTCTTATCTTCCTTCTTTTACTTAAAAGCTAAAATGGCATTTTTAAGCGTTGTTAATATTATTACCTTTTCAGGTTAAATATTCAATAGTGTCAAAGAGGACATTGAGAAAATTATAAGTTTATATTTAAAGTTTGCGCCGGTCCAATTTGCTATGATTCAGAATAGCGCGCTGATTTGAAACCAGAGAGTACGGTATGAAAAAAAATGTATTTCACTAATTATTTATATTTCTTATTGACCTTCGAAGCCAATAAACTATGATAGTACGATACTACGATAGCATTATGAGGATTTTCGCGTCACTTTCAAATGTTTTCATTAACGATGTTGTACTTCTTAGTTGTAGATGGAACAACGTATTATGATAGGTTTCTAAATCCTTTTTTTTTAGTTTCATAATTTATACCGTTTGTTATGCCCTACAATATTAAAAATATTAATATGATTCCTGGAACAATATTTCCCGGTATCAACGAAGAGATAATTAAATTAAAAATTAACAATGAAAACTCAAAAGAAATCAATTTTCAGTAAATTGCCTGACAATGACAGACAGTCGACTACTTTGACCTTTAAGAATCGATAGCCAACTTTGATCTAAATCTGCAGAAAACGACGACAATCTAGATACTATCTTTGTGTTATCTAAAATTGCAGAACATTTTGGAACAACAACCACGGAATAAATGGCAAGTGTTACTGGAAAACATATTTTCAAAGCAATTAGTTACTATTGAAAGTTTCGAAGTGAATTTTAAAAATAACATCCTGCTTGAACTTGTTCCCAGCCGTAGAGTAGCTGTTGGTGCATAGAAAATTTTAAAATACTATTGGGTATTCTCCCGACTGTTATTACAGACGGCATAAATTTACCAGTTCTAAAGCTCATGTTTTATTCAGAACTCATACAAAGTAACTCACAATCCACAAATAATTGCATATTATAATAAATTTTGTAATTGGCGGGCAGTACATTCTTCAGTAATAAAACGAAATGCACGTTTAAATACTCGTAGCTGGCTTGCATAAAAGAAATAATAAAGTGTGTGTTTATTCACATTATTTTGCTCCGTCCAATGCTTGTCTTAGTTTACGTATTTTAGTCGGTTTAATTAAAGCTATTAGTATAGGTATGACGTAAAACTATTTGTCTCTTGTTTTGTGTTTCGGTATAAAATAACAATTGAATATAAAAAATAGACCTTTATAAGCACTGGTATAAAATAACAATTGAATATAAAAAATATACCTTTATAAGCACTGGACGAGATTAGTGAAATGGAAAAAAATATGAGATTATGAAGAATGTGTGATCTCAACAGTCATGTCTTGGTTAAAGGTCAAGCGAATAAGCCTCAATCGGTTTAAGGCAGATGTTTGAGTTTTTCTAATAATGAAGATATTGGGAAAAATATTTTTATTCAACAACAAACGAAGTTATAGTGATCAGAAGTGTGGTTTACTAAAGACGAATTTGGGGCCTGCTTTTAAACAATAGTAGTGCAATAGATACATGGCGACTTGCAGCAATAATAAATTACCCGGCCACGGGTCTGCAAAAGCAATCCAGTAAATTGTAAACGTGGACATTTTCGATCGATGGGCTGTCCGACTTAAATCAGCAGGAGTTAATGACTAGTATCATAAATAAGATAAAAAGTGTCGCAAATGGCAGACTCCATTGGCGGATGCAATGTCAGAATACGCAAACAGGGAAGCACCGGAGCATTCAGAATTCGATATTCATTCGGCTTATTTTATTCCATCCGTACATACATACCGTGTCTACGATCCGTCTAGCGCATTTCGAATCCGTGTTAGTAATAACTGCATTCGTTCAGAGAGCTCTGTTGGAATACCAGGGCGCGTTTAACTGTTAGCATAATAGTTGTTTCATGGCGCACTGTATGTGTTTCTGTACATCATTCTACATTTATATATTATTTCTCAATTGTTCCTCAAAACGCAGCAAAGCCGACTATCATTGAGAACTTCTCTTGCCGATAGTGCCAAGGTACCAATACCGTATTATCTCTTCTATTACTAGGAGCATTATCATCCTGGAAAATAAATTGTTCTCTTTCAACTAGCTCTGTTCCATTTGGCAGCATTGGTAGTTCCAGAAACAACCTTTAGCTTTGTAAAATCGCCACAGTATCGCAGATGATGAATGCGTTATTGTGAGAAGCAAAGATTTTGGAGAAAACTCTTCAAATGGAATCATTTTACATACGATTTTTTTCAGTATGGTTGTTCATGGTAGAATTCGATACGTTGTCAGAAATGACCTTTTCCCATTTCTCTGGACCCCAAGTACAGTGTTTTTTGCTCGCAGTAATCGAGTTCTTTTCTATTTTTCTGAAAGGGACGGTTTCTTCCGTGCTGTACATCCCCCGATTTCGAAATTTAACATGCGCTTTGGTACTGTAGAAGTACAGGCACCTCACCTGCATCTTTTTGTCCATAAATTTGTTAATTTCGTGAAATACAGGCTACTATCAGCCAAACTTGTGTTTTAGAGAACTTCATCGTTTGTAGTCGAAGTATGTCGTAGACGTCTGAAAATTGTGTTAGATTCTTCCAGTATCACTAGATTTTCTAATTATTCGGGTTACAGGGGACTAATTACAACTAATTTCGCATGCCAACGCTCTCAGATAATAAAAGGGCAGAACGTCATCAGTACCTTATATAGAAAATCAAAACGAAATTTAAATAATTCATTAAATGAGCCCATGCCTGTTAATTACATTTAAAAATCACGTAAGAGAAAGTGATTCGGGCAATATTTTAGTTTTACAGGGTGATGCAGGCTTTCTAACACTGTACTTACTTCTTGACAAATTTGTAGTATGGCAAGGTTGATCTGAATTTACACAGGTTTTCCATAGATCTGGCAAAATAGTACATTTCCTTTGCTAAAATAATTCTTATCTACACAACACCCACGTCAATAGTCAATGCGTTTTGTGATAATGACACTGACACTACACACTGTGAGAACAGAGCTACAAGAAGATGGCGTACCTAACTTTTTTACTGTGTTTTTATGTCAACTGAAAATCGGATTACTACTGATCTTCAATTATGTATTTTAACGTACGCCGTAGCCAACTTCGTCTATCGCAATCTCGCTAGGGTTTGAAATTATTTAATTAAAATAAATTTGCTAAAGTATTGCGAATGAAGTTCGCTCTTATTAAGTGTAATCGCTACGTTTAATATTAGATTATAATTTAAAGCTGAATCCGGTTAATTGCAAAACAAAGCGCTGTGTGATATTTCACCGAGGAATAATAAACAGAATGGCCATTTCCACAGCGCACTACGTTTATATAAATAATATTCGTTCCAAGAACGTTTCTATTCATTCAGTGACCTATTATTTTGCATAATATTTAATACACGATGTATTTTCCTGCCGTTAGAAATAGTTACACAACTCGGCTCATTGTCTGCGGCAGTCCTATTATTCGCAGCTTTTTAGTAGATGCATTTTGTATCGCGGCGCTACAGCTGTATACGTAAATTGATAAATAATTGCGGCGTTGCGGCTTAGAACGAGTCTTGAAATATTGATGGCGACGTTCAGACTTATTCTTGGCTTGGTTTTCTAAGAAATTAATAAGCCCGGCCCTGCATCAATCCTTAATTCGCCGAGTTATTGATAAGAATTCCTGCATGAATAAGGGAAACGTGCATTTTGTAAATAAAACAAGGCACTGTTCCTAAATTGAAGACCTGAAAGAACATCAAAGCGGCAATGTAGTTTTCAGACACATGTTTTTGTGAACTATTAAATTTTCATCCTGACGACACACGAACTGAACCTAAGTCAACGAATAGGAAATGACGTCAACATAGACCGACCCCCGTTTAAAATGTCGGCATTCATTTATTACAAATGAAGTCCTGAATTATTTGCGACCCAATCGAAACTTGAACCTAGTAGGAACTTTATAAATTATCTTTATGGAATTATTTATAACGTCGATTTAATTGCGCGAATCCAGACTTGTTTTACCCTTTTCCACTATTCTATACAAGTTCGCTTTGAAAACTGAGTTGCTCGTAGAGGCGGTGTTCAGTTTCGGTTATGAATGTTAGATAACTTTTAAACGACCGTCTTGTTAAAATTTATTGGTTGCTGGTAAAATTGTGACAGTACCCTTAAACCATCTGTTAAAACGGAACTAATGGCATTGATTCCTGAGACCTTTCGATTAATTTAGTGTTCCCACATTCAGAGCCAGTGGCGTTTAGAATTTTTATTAGACTTGGACAGACTTCTTATAGTGCCTTCAGGGCAAAACTAACATTCTAAATTTGGCTGCAATAAATTAGTAATATTAACGTTCAAAATTAAGTGCTTAATAATAGTCTAGTGGCAGTCTCAAGTAACTTCAGTTTCTCATCAAGACAACTTAAATAGAAAGATAATGATTTTAAGTAAATTTGTAAATGATAGTTAACTGTAAAACAATTTTGTACTATTTCATCATAATAAATTCGGCAGTCGTATATCCCAGTTTGAAACATCCAAACCAAACTGTAGATTCCTTTTGCAATTCCCAGAACCGAGTTAATTTTCTTAAAGGAAACATGGCTTATTAAATAAAATTGGAACGTACATTTCATTATGTTGTAAACTGGAGCAATTTTTCAATTGCTTTACCGGCTGTTACTGGAACTTGTTGCATTTTATTATAAAAAGAATCGCATGCTAGCACATAACTGAACATCTATTAAAAGTTTTCTAAGTTAGGACAGCTTTTAAGTAGTCTGATAAAAAACTACATTTTAAGTTTACAGTAGCTTAGGTTAAATACGACAACGGGCACCAATTAATTCAAGTGTCTTAACCCTCAACTACTAACGTACCGGTTTCGGTGCATTAATACTAACATGGCGTATGAGTATGAGAGACGGGCATAATTTTATTAAAACGAATTTCGTAGTAAAATTTATTTTCTAAACATAAAGTGCTATGATGTGATGTATTGAGTATATTCTAATATGTAACATAAAAAATAGAAATTCACATAGATAGACGCTTTCGTAGACTTAAGCAAAAAGAGACTAAATTTATAGTACCAACTTAATTATACGTTTCTATAAAGGGGTTTAAATGGAACCTCCTGGGCAGGTGTAGTCACACAATGGGTACAAATATTTTAGCGTTGCTAATAGTACTGAAACAATAAAAGGAAACGCTTAGTGATGCGCATCACATCAATGTGCAATTTTAAAAAACACTGCAGGGGTGGGATTCGAACTCGCACTTCAACTTCGACTCCGATTGCTAGCCAGACGCTTCAACTTCTCGGCTAGGAGACCTCATGTATTATATTCGCCTACGACTGCGGTGATGACAGGACTGATGCAGGGTGATCATCCTGCATCTGTGTGATCCAAAATATGCCCTTTTTCGTCAAGGGTAAACACCTGAGCTATGTGCAAAATAGTACTCTTATTTAAGTAATAGTGCTCACCTTTGTTATATTTCTTCGAAGTATATTTGGTTTCGAGTCATGTAGACATATAATCCGCGTACAAGATATCGTCTTCCTCCAACAAATAGTTTTTGTCGTAGAGAACACCTAACGAACTTGAAACTAACCGATATAGTTGATGAAGAAATGTTAATTCAAATTAAAATACTAAAATTAAAGTAAGAAATTTTGCAGTTACTAACAGAAATGTCGAGTGTTTTGACTATCTGAATACTTTTCGAAAATATTTTTGCCTTCGTCATCCATGTACAGTCGACGCCTTAGATATTAGGACAATACCATGATACATTTTGCGTGTATTTTTAAGTGTATAAACTAGGCTTGTAGAGTTGTGATGGTTTTGATTGTTATGTCAGATTTGTTATTGTTTGTCAAATATGAAATGTTAATTCAAATTAAAATACTAAAATTAAAGTAAGAAATTTTGCAGTTACTAACAGAAATGTCGAGTGTTTTGACTATCTGAATACTTTTCGAAAATATTTTCGCCTTCGTCATCCATGTACAGTCGGCGCCTTAGATATTAGGACAATACCATGATACATTTTGCGTGTATTTTTAAGTGTATAAACTGGGCTTGTAGAGTTGTGATGGTTTTGATTGTTATGTCAGATTTGTTATTGTTTATCAAATATGAAATGACAGCTCACATTAATGAAGTAACCAGAGCAAAAAAAATTATTAAATATTACAACACAACATACACTTTAGGAGCAACAAGACACCAGAAGAATATTCCAGATATACTCAAACATGAAACACGGTAAACGCTAGAATAACACAGATAAAAAGGGACTTCTGGACAAAATTTTTCGCAGATATGGAGCACGACTTGTACGGCGGGCAACAAAAGATATGGAATATGCTAAGAAGCAGGAAAAAACCAGTTAACGAGTATGTTCAGACAACCACCATTAAACCAGAAGAATGGGTTGCATACTTTAAAAATCTTTACGGACCAACTGTAGACGATAATAGAGATGTTCCTATAGACAATGTGCTAGAAAACAATGATAACGAAAACCATAACCAGAACGTACCCCAAATTACTGATTAAGAAACTAAAAAACAGGAAGTCCCCCGGTATTGACAACATTTCAAATGAAATGATTAAATATGGAGGTGAATTATTGGCACAAGAAATAACTACATTTTTTTACAAAAAATAATCGATACAGGAGCTATACTCGAACAATGGCAAAGAAGTACCACCATCCCAATATTTAAAAAAGGAATCAAGACAGACCCAAAAAACTACCGAGGAATATGCCTGTTAAGTACTATATCAAAATTATTTACAAAAATTATCTCTGCAAAAATTGTACACCAAATTTGGGGCAGTGAGGAGCAACAAGGTTTCCGACAAAACCGTTCAACGGTCGGTGCAATCTTTATTCTACGACAGATCATTGAGAAAGCCATTGACTTCGACAAACCAGCATTCATGTGCTTTGTCGATTTAACACAAGCATTTGACAGGATACAGTTAACTGACGTATTACACGTCTGACGTCCTAGAGGAAAAAGAAATAAGTCCAAACATAATACAGGTTATTAAAGCACTAAACACAAACAATAAAACTACTATAAAATCAAGCAATACATTCACAGAATAAATACCTGTTGTTTTTTGTATGATTAACTTGATAAGAGGCTTCCACGAATGGGGCCCCCAATTAATCCGCTGCGAATTCCGGTTCAATGGGATTGCCGGGAACTGCCACTTAATAACCCTGACTTGGGTTCAGTTAGTTGTTGGAGTGAAACAAGACTTAACAAACACGAGTATATTGAGTAACAACGATTACAAACGTCACTGATGGACCGATGGTTTTTTACAAAAGCTTCAACTGTTGTGACACGCTTGGATTGGCCACGCGAAAATAGCGAATTGCGCGTAACCGTAACACAAAACAACCTGGAAACGTCTTTCCCAGGGAGTTAGAACGACCGCAACCCAGCACAAAGCCTAGCTGAACTTGCTTACTCGAGGCTCTGAATCTAACTCACTCTGAATTTACAACGAGCCGAACTCGCGAATTCATCAAAGAGGGGCAAGCTCAAACACTATTGGCTGAGGCGATCCTGCGTAGCCAATCGGAGCGTCGCACGTAGGAATAAATACTTATTCTAAGAATCTTAATGCTAATCTCTCTCAATGAGGCAATTGAACGAAATCCATAAACCCATGATTCCCAAATATGCTAAGTCGGCTTAAGTTCTAGTAGAAAATGTATCCATCCGCTTAAAAGCCATTAAGGGAAGCTTACAAATTCCTTTCCAACATTAACAGAGGCAAACAAATACGGCAAGATGCAAATTTGGCTTTACCACGACCTTTGAATGAGATAGAACAGTTATGACTTGAATTACATGAATAATTATAATCAAAAAGGTTTTGATGCACGCATCTGTGTGAATCAAACACCTGTTTCGGCCGGAATTAGACAAGGAGATAGCCTAAGTCCCACGTTATTCAATATCATAGTGGATAAAATCATTGACAGGGTAAAAACAGCGAACGGAGGATATAAGATGGGGAATAAGGAAATAAAAATAGTGTGCTATGCCGATGATGCCGTGCTCCTGGCAGATGAAAATGGCTTGCAACGACTATTGTTTAGGTTTAAAACAGCAGCGGAAGAATTTAAAATGAGAGTATCAACAGAAAAAACAAAATCATTGACTACATCGAAAGAACCTCTTCGATGGAAATTAGCCGTTGATAATAATATAATTGAACAAGTTATGACCTTTAACTACCTAGGTGCACACACATCTAGCATGAGAAACCTAAACGAGGAAGTTTGCAATCAAGCAATGAAAGCGGCTGCGACATCAGGCTACCTACGAGACGTGATATGGACAAATAAGCACATGTCGGTTGAAAGTAAAGTACAGATCTATAAAACCTGCGTCAGACCCATCTTAACTTGTGCCGCCGAAACCAGAGCTGAAACAGCCAAGACTAAACGCGTTATGCGAACAACAGAAATGAAAACTCTAAGGCAGATAGCAGGCGTTACCCTACGAGACAGAGTAAGGAGTGAAAACATCAGAGAAGCATGCAAAGTTCAAGATGTTGTGATATGGGTGAGAACACGACGGCGGAATTGGAATAGCCATGTAAATAGGATGCACGACAATAGACTGGCAAAAATCGCAAGGGAGAAAAAGCCGAATACAAAGAGACCCCAAGGACGACCCCCAAAACGATGGCACGAAAGCTGGACATCAGCATCCCAGCACTAACAAAGAGGCAAAATTGGAAATAACAGGACTAAGTCCTAAATTATGAAGAAGAAGAACATACACTTGTGCCGATTTCTAAGGCGCCGACTGTTCAGGGTTATTCATTATAAATTACTCACCCCTTATTATCGTTATTATTGTCTATAGAAAAAAAAGTTTTAAATAAAAGTTATGTGGTTATAACTGAATTTTGCTAAAATGCTATCAAAAGTACAGTGGCGTGCATAATTAAGGGGATACAAAAAAGTAATATATTTTTTTAAATGGAACACCCTGTATATTATTAAATTTTTGGAATGATCTTTTTCTCCTGATTTCAAAAATATATTATATGTTACCCCTATATTATACCGTTTTTGAGTTATTAACCGTCGAATATCTTAGTTAAAGTAGTTACTGTAAATATGGAAAAGTTAACATTATTAAAGTAAGCTATGAAAATGACAACTAATGTTTGATAAGTGACATTTATTTAATGAAATAATCAAAATGGTTTACAGTGAGGAAGAAAAAGTCCAAATATTTACTTGTTATACTATACAAAATAATAATAAATAATAATATTCGACGTTTAATAACTCAAAAACGGTATAAGGTAGGGGTAACATATGGTATATTTTTGAAATCATTAAAGAAAGATCATTCCAAAAATTTAATAATATACAGGGTGTTCCATTTAAAAAAATATATTACTTTTTTGTATCTCCTTAATTATGCACGCCACTGTACTTTTGATAGCATTTTAACAAAATTCAGTTATAACCACTTAACTTTTATTTAAAACTTTTTTTTCTATAGACAATAATAACGATGATAAGGGGTGGGTAATTTATAATGAATAACCCTGTACATGCCATCCAGATCCTTAGTCAAATAATTGAAAAATGCTACGAACATGATATCCGAGCACAAATACTATTCGTCGACTTTAAACAAGCGTTCGATAGTCTAAATATAAAACAAATAAAAATCGACATGCAAGGAATGAAAATACCAAAGAAAATAATAAAACTAGTGGAAATGACAATGGAGAATACGAAAGCAGCAATAATAACGGACGAAGGCATATCGAAGGAGTTCAAGACCAATACGGGAGTAAGACAAGGAGACGGACTATCCGCAACTATTTTCAATATAGCAATGGATGGAATTATAAAGGACTGCGACGTAACAGGAACAATAAGGAATAAAGCAGTACAAGTAGTGGCATACGCGGACGACGTGGCAATTATAGCAAGAGATAAGAAAAGTTTAGGTGAGACACTATTACAACTTATCGGAAACGCCAAGAAGAGAGGATTACTAATTAATGAAGAAAAGACGAAATTTATGGAGATACAGGGAAGAAGTAAAGACAAGGAAATGAAACAAATAGTAATCGATAAATACATATTTGAGGTGGTGAAGAATTTCAGATACCTTGGAAAAAATATCAATTACAAAAATGACAAAAAGGATGAAATAACACAGCGAATACAGGCGGGACATCGAGCTTACCATAAATACAAACAAATAATACAAAGCAAAACTATAAAAAGGGAAACAAAAATGAAAATATACAAGACAGCAATCAGGCCAGTAGTCACGTACGCGGCTGAAACTACAACAATGACAAGTGGAGAAGAGGAAAAACTAAAAATTTTCGAAAGAAACATGATAAGAAAAATATATGGTCCAAAGAAAATAAGAGAGGGGGAGTACCAAAGATTAATGAATTTTGAAATAGAGGAGATACTTCAGAATGAAAATATAGTAAGAACAATAAAAGCGTCAAGACTGAAATGGTATGGACACATAAAAAGGATGAAGGATAGCAGCGATGTTAAGAAGATTACAGACTGGAAACCAGATGCAAGCAGACCAAAAGGAAGACCGAAGAACAGATGGAACGACCAAATCGAGAAGGACCTAAAGATAATGGGAATTACAGATTGGGGAAGAAAAATACAGGACAGGAAAAAGTGGAAGAAAATAGCAGAGGTGGCCAAGAAAAACAAAAAATTATAGAAGGACATGTGAAGAAAAAAGAAAAGTGGAGTGACGCACCACAAAAACAAATGCGTCTGAGAGCCTCAATGAAGAGGTGGTTACTATTCCGTGATGGAATGTACAACCTTGTATATATAACCCTGTACATACAATGCGTGCTCGTTTTTAAATTTTGTAATAAAAACTGGAAATTATAGCCCCTATATTTACATATAGTAGCGACAACGATTGATGTTGCCGCTGGGGCAAAATCACGTTGATATCCCTTAAGTCCCTAGCATATTTAAAAATCGCCTAGGAAGTTGCATAATTAGGTAATTATTCCGTATGCGGTGAAACGCCAAAAAAAAACTCTAATCGATAGATTTCACTCCAAAGAACACGATTCCGCTGTCGGAGCGTGATTTTTTCAACTATTTCTTCTGATTTTCTAACCTCAAAAGTTTCACCGTATACGGAACAATTACCGCGGGGATATAATTCCGTATACGGTGAAACGCCGAAAATGCATCAATTTTGGTGGGAAACGACACTCATCCATAGATTTCACTTTAAAAACCACAGTTCTGCTGTCGGAGCGGCACGCCTCATTCTCTTTACATCGAATTCTATTTTTATAAATTAAAATTATAGAATCTGTTTGATCCCGATGCCGGAAAAAGGTCCGCAGGAAAAAGTTCCGCGGAAAATGTTCCGCCGGAAAAAGTGCCGTGGGGAAATAAATCCGCAGGAAAAAGTTCGGCAAGAAAAAGTTCCGCAGGAAAGCGATGCTTTGGTGTTTTGTCCATGTTACATGATTAATAAGTACCATCCATACCATAGGGTACAAATGCATATGATAAAAATGGAAAAATTTGCTGGGCTCTTATGTATATTATAATTACATTTATAGTATTTTAAATTACTAGTGACTATATAATCACAGTGTGGCCATACAATTTTTGACTGGTACTTTTTTATCCAATATCAAAATACGATTTTGCGGAAAACCATAATGATGTATTAAAAAAATAGAATTTTTTAACGGTGTAAGCGACATTTGATAACAAACAATTACTAAAGTCCAAATAAAATTTTACAATTCATTTGCTGAAGTGAAAGAAAGTTATTCAAAATGACTAATCTCTCAAATACAATAAAATACCACAAAGAGGTTTAAATGTTGAAGAAATATGAGTCATAAGGTGTTTTCATCAATTTATTACAATTAATGGAAATTGGAAAGTTCAAATCCAAAACGCAAATGATATAACATCATTTGTATCGAAATCTTCTCGGTAATTTAATGTGCTTCATTAACATCTAAATTATATTAAATAGATACATGGACTAAACTCCAATCTAGCCCACTGGTGCTTAGGCGCATACGCGTGATAATGTGATTCTCAGTTTGTCGGAGGTTCTACAAATGTTCAGACAATGGAGGCAAAACACGAGAGTCTCATGCCAGACCCAGTCTTGGCTGCCGTAAAGGTGCGAATTTAGGTTAGCTGCAGTTTAACATTTGTGTGTACTTAGTACAAAAATGCCTGTGTTTCACCGTAAAACAAGCAGTTAGTCCAATCGTCGACAATAATATTGAATTTGAATTTCCCAATGAGTATTTCTCTTATTTATAGCTTAAAATCCAGTTTCGCCACTGGCATAACAGTTCCTCTAATTTCATATTCCGGAAATGTCAAAATGTACCAGTGGGCTATACTGGAGTTTTCCCGACACTAAACTACTTGCTATACATGTTCAACCTGGAATTGCAAATGTACACCGCAATAATCTATTGAACAGTTACTTACGAATATTTAATCAACAGTAATATCCCAAGTGCATTAAAATAGCCGATTAAATTTTAACGTTTTCTGTCAGAATGTTTTGCTAAGAAATTTGTCAAGTAAATTTGCCGCTCAACAAGAATCCCGAGTGCGCAGCACGAGGGATTTTGAAGCGGAAAATTTACGAGATATATTTCTTCAGAGCAAAACATTCTGACAGAAAATCGTCAAAATTTATTCAGGCTAGTTTACATGCACGCGGGATGTTCGGCGTGATTATTTCCTGAATAAATAGATAAAATTCAGTTGGTGAAGCACCTTTAATTATCATGTTAAAATTATGCACAAGCGATTAAATTTTGACATAAATTTAACCGCGGTTAAATTGTGACGTTTGAATTTTAGTCATTATTAAACTAACAGAAACCATGGTGATTACGCATTATTATGGATATGAAGGAAATAATCAATATAAAACTTACAGGAAAATATTTATTTCTCTGTTAAATGTTCTGGATTGTTTGATGTTAATACTGTTCTGAATATCGTAATTTGTGAAAAACGTCAAAATATGGTTCTTTTCCGTATAAACAAACTATAATTTGGAAAACTTATGGCCGCGGGAATACTAATGGCGGATTTCATCATGTGATACGCCCACTCAAACTTTTGACAAGTTATAAAATGCCAATGTCTTATTTTGACATTAGTAACCTTTTGGGGTGAAATTCGGTGCACGGTCCGATCTATTTCGCATCCGCTGCGAGCGAAGTAAGTTTATAGTTCGATCAGCGTGTATGTCAAAATGTTGTGGGTGCCGCTTGCCGCTATCAATGTTTAAAGCAATGCGTTGCGCTCTCGGCGGTGGTCCAGGTTAATGGTTTATGTTAGTTGTTAGGTCTTGATAATTTTTTTTAGAGAAAAAATACGAGAGAGAGTTTGTTCAACGCAATGCGTTGCGCTCTCGGCGGTGGTCCGGTTAATGGTTTATGTTAGTTGTTAGGTCTTGATAATTTTTTTTAGAGAAAAAATATGAGAAAGAGTTTGTTCAACGCAATGCGTTGCGCTCTCGGCGGTGGTCCAGGTTAATGGTTTATGTTAGTTGTTAGGTCTTGATAATTTTTTTTAGAGAAAAAATATGAGAGAGAGTTTGTTCAACGCAATGCGTTGCGCTCTCGGCGGTGGTCCAGGTTAATGGTTTATGTTAGTTGTTAGGTCTTGATAATTTTTTTTAGAGAAAAAATATGAGAGAGAGTTTGTTCAACGCAATGCGTTGCGCTCTCGGCGGTGGTCCAGGTTAATGGTTTATGTTAGTTGTTAGGTCTTGATATTTTTTTTTAGAGAAAAAATACGAGAGAGAGTTTGTTCAACGCAATGCGTTGCGCTCTCGGCGGTGGTCCAGGTTAATGGTTTATGTTAGTTGTTAGGTCTTGATATTTTTTTTAGAGAAAAAATACGAGAGAGAGTTTGTTCAACGCAATGCGTTGCGCTCTCGGCTGTGGTCCGGTTAATGGTTTATGTTAGTTGTTAGGTCTTGATAATTTTTTTTAGAAAAAAAATATGAGAAAGAGTTTGTTCAACGCAATGCGTTGCGCTCTCGGCGGTGGTCCAGGTTAATGGTTTATGTTAGTTGTTAGGTCTTGATAATTTTTTTTAGAGAAAAAATATGAGAGAGAGTTTGTTCAACGCAATGCGTTGCGCTCTCGGCGGTGGTCCAGGTTAATGGTTTATGTTAGTTGTTAGGTCTTGATAATTTTTTTTAGAGAAAAAATATGAGAGAGAGTTTGTTCAACGCAATGCGTTGCGCTCTCGGCGGTGGTCCAGGTTAATGGTTTATGTTAGTTGTTAGGTCTTGATAATTTTTTTTAGAGAAAAAATATGAGAGAGAGTTTGTTCAACGCAATGCGTTGCGCTCTCGGCGGTGGTCCAGGTTAATGGTTTATGTTAGTTGTTAGGTCTTGATAATTTTTTTTAGAGAAAAAATATGAGAGAGAGTTTGTTCAACGCAATGCGTTGCGCTCTCGGCGGTGGTCCAGGTTAATGGTTTATGTTAGTTGTTAGGTCTTGATAATTTTTTTAGAGAAAAAATATGAGAGAGAGTTTGTTCAACGCAATGCGTTGCGCTCTCGGCGGTGGTCCAGGTTAATGGTTTATGTTAGTTGTTAGGTCTTGATAATTTTTTTTAGAGAAAAAATATGAGAGAGAGTTTGTTCAACGCAATGCGTTGCGCTCTCGGCGGTGGTCCAGGTTAATGGTTTATGTTAGTTGTTAGGTCTTGATAATTTTTTTTAGAGAAAAAATATGAGAGAGAGTTTGTTCAACGCAATGCGTTGCGCTCTCGGCGGTGGTCCAGGTTAATGGTTTATGTTAGTTGTTAGGTCTTGATAATTTTTTTTAGAGAAAAAATATGAGAGAGAGTTTGTTCAACGCAATGCGTTGCGCTCTCGGCGGTGGTCCAGGTTAATGGTTTATGTTAGTTGTTAGGTCTTGATAATTTTTTTTAGAGAAAAAATACGAGAGAGAGTTTGTTCAACGCAATGCGTTGCGCTCTCGGCGGCGGTCCAGGTTAATGGTTTATGTTAGTTGTTAGGTCTTGATAATTTTTTTAGAGAAAAAATACGAGAGAGAGTTTGTTCAACGCAATGCGTTGCGCTCTCGGCGGTGGTCCAGGTTAATGGTTTATGTCAACCGGCTTTTGACACATATTCAGTGGCAGCGGGTAATTGTGAGTTGTAAAAGTAAAGGTTTCAAACTAAAAAAAAATTATTGAGAAATGCGAGGAGAAATGCATCCTTCCGACATTGAAATCCTGTTCCTTGAAGTGAAATCTATCTATGAGTATCTTTTCCCACCAAAATTAATGCATTTTTGGCGTTTCGCCGTATACGGAATAATAACCCCGCGGTAATTGTTCCGTATACGGTGAAACTTTTGAGGTTAGAAAATCAAAAGAAATAGTTGAAAAAACTACGCTCCGACAGCGGAATCGTGTTCTTTGGAGTGAAATCTATCGATTAGGGACTTTTCCCGAAAAAAAAAACGAATTTTTGGCGTTTCACCGCATACGGAACTGTTACCCATAATTAAATTAAAATGTGACATTGACAGTTGCCGTGTTTTTATTCATTTTTCTCTTCGGGGGCTAATTTGAAGTCGAGGACGTGTAAATGCCAGGGTGTTGTGTCGATAAGTGTAAAAATAGTGGCCGAAAAGGATTTCAGGTATTCAGATCTGTTATTTTTTCACTGTTTACACTGAAATTTACCGTTTAGTAACTTTTTGTATTTTCATGTTTGCATCAGGTTTGCCCCATGATGTCGCTACTATTTGTAATAGAGGGGCTATACTGGAAATTAGAGTTCCTATATGTACTAAGAGTTGAGCCATTGGATCCACAAATCAAGGACCATGTGATGTAGCACAGATATATTTCATTTATTTTAGTTGAAATAAATATGCATAAAGTTTAAAATCGGCAAAAATCAGATACTCCATGGTTTGTGGATCCAAAACAAGTAACCCTACATGTCCCAACTCTTTTATATACAGGGACTCTACTGGAAATGTACTGCGTGCGCCACCTGTAGGTATAAACACTTTTCGTTGCAGGCCTAAAGAAATCGCTTATTTTTTGTTATTGCCAAATCTGGAGCGGTATACACGATGGGTGGTACTGAAGGCTAGATAGAAACATCCATAGAAATTAAGAAAATAATAGCAACCAATATTATGGGAGAAAATGAAAATATTTCCATAGTCGAAAATTCTGTTGAAAATATTAATAACTGTGTTGCTGCTTCATCTGCGGGAATTAATTGTAAATATTGCTAAGAGCACATTTTAAGCCTTTATAATTATAATAACAATAATAATATTTCAAGCGTATCAATTATTATTTTATAAAATGTTCCAGAAATGTGCTACATTACTTTTTATAAATAGTATAAAATAGCATTGGCTTTGATAACAAATTTGTAAAATAGTTATTAACATATCTAGGAATGTTATGAGTAGAGAGCTGATTTTTAAGCATTAAACTTATCCTGAATATTAATAGCAGGAAAATGATTTCTAAAAATGTTTAGGAATTGCAGGTAATTGAAGTATTTGACACTAACTTTTTTTAGCTTTTTAGGCTTTTTTACTTTTTTATGCATATTTCGGATTATTGTGCTTATAAGTACTTAATTTTAGGTTTTCAGTTTTTTGCATTTATTTTTCGCGAAATTCATTTTATAATCAAATATTTCAATCTGGTTTGTGTGCCAGCCTATTTTTTTGCTTGCATATATTTTGCCCCGATACGGCGACGGACTTAAAAACGCAGTCAGGTGTAGTGGTGAAAAAAGAAAACTAAGAAAACAATGGCAGCAAACTCGATCACCACATGATAAATCCAAATTAAATAAATGTAATAAAGAGCTGAAAATACTGCTACACGAAGGAAAGAATGAAGCTATCCAAAAATACCTGCAAGGGCCAACGGCGACGGAGATGACCGAATATTCGTTATGGAAGGCAACTAAAAAAATCAAGCAACCACAGGAGCATATCCCACCAATTAGACTGGAGGACAATAGTTGGGCCAGATCTAATAAAGAGAAAGCAGCAGCGTTTTCTAACCACCTAAAAGCGGTTTTTCAGCCCTTCCCAAGACAGATTTCACAATTAGAAGAGCAGCAGATACAAGATCACTTGGAATCACCAGACCAACTTGAACTACTACTAAAGAAGTTCGAGGTAAAAGAGGTACGTAACATCATACATCATGATCTAAATGCAAAAAAAGCCCCTGGGTGGGATATAATAACAGGCCGGATACTAAAAGAACTCCCTGAGAAGACAATAAGAATTATAACAATGTTGTTTAATACGGCATTAAGACTGGAGCATTACCCATTACACTGGAAGGTAGCCACAATAATCCTAATTCCTAAACCAGGGAAAAATCCAGAACAAGTGCAGTCGTACCGCCCAATAAGTCTCCTACCCATCATATCAAAGGTTTTTGAAAAGCTATTATTAAAAAGAATTAAACCGGTGCTTGAACAACGACAATTAATTCCGCAACACCAATTCGGGTTCAGAGAGAACCACGCAACGACTGAACAAGTACACAGACTTGCACGCAAAATTAATGAAGCCCTCGAAAATAATAGTATACAAGCAAACGGCGCGCTACGCGCACGTGTGGGGCACGTGTGAAATAGGATACGCCGAAGGCCAAGCCGCGAGCCGACCGCTAAGATAAGAAAAACAAATATAAACATCTGCGAAGCCGGAACGTGAGATTTTATGTGGTGCCACAGACAGACAAACACACATTAAGGAAAATTATATTATAGATTATGGGACAAGTGGTTGAAATAAAGTTTCAACGTTGAGAGTGGTTTTTTTCAACGAGCGAAGCGAGTTGAAAAAAGTAACTCGAGACATTGAAATTTTATCAACCACGAGTTGCATATACTATTTTTTCTACGAATTTTCACTCATTTTAACAAATTAATGCACTTTAGAAAAAAAGTAAACATAAAGTGACATTTCTCTTGTCACCAATTGAATGTCAAACAGTTTGAAATCCCGGTAGTCCGAGCATTTCAATCTCTAGTGGTTGAAATGCAATTTCAACCACCGGAATCAATGTCAAAATGACTGATTTCAATGCCATGAGTAGAAAAAAAATATTGTACAGCCGTTTTTCTAGATGTGACCCAAGCCTTCGACAAGGTCAGGCACACAGGTCTACTTGTCAAGCTTAAGGTAAACTTACCTCACAACATATTTCGCATACTAAAATCTTATATAAGTGACAGGCAGTTTGTTGTCAGATATCAGAATGAGCTTACAGAACTACAGCCAATCACTTCCGGCGTTCCACAAGGAAGCGTGCTGGGCCCAATTACTTTATGTATTATTCACTTCAGACCTCCCTACACAAAATGACAGAATGACTGCAACCTTTGCAGATGATACAACAATTATGGCAACACACAACAATCCGGGTATAGCATCTAGAATACTACAAGATCATCTCAACAAAGTCCAAGCCTGGCTTCAAAGGTGGCGGCTACAAGTAAAGGAACAAAAGTCCATCCAGGTAACATTTACTATGAGAAAAGAAACTTGTCCATCAATTATGCTCAACAACAAGCTATTATCACAAGAAAACTGTGCCAAATACCTTGGAATGCATCTTGACCGTAGGATAACATGGAAAACGCATATTTGGAACAAGAGCAAACTTAGAAAACTATACTGGTTAATAGGAAGGACATCTCAACTAACTCTAAAAAATAAAGTGTTAATATATAAAGCAGTGCTAAAGCCAGTGTGGTTGTATGGTATACAGTTGTGGGGCACCACGTTTTCCAGCAACATTGAAATTCTCGAAAGGTTTCAATCTAAAGTGTTAAGAACAATAGTTGATGCTTCGTGGCTTATTACAAATAACATAATAAGAAGTGACCTAAAAATGCCAACTGTAAAAGAAGAAATTCTAAACCATAGTGAAGAGTACAATAACAGACTTACAGTGCATCCAAATAGACTCGCCAAAAGACTACTTACTGAACACTCTGATACACGTAGACTTAAAAGATTTAAGCCATCAGATCTAAGCAATAGATTTACGTAACCTATAACTAATTAATTAATATAATTATATAATTATGTATTCTTAAATAACACAATCCTAATTTTAGATGGTAGTGTAGAAAAGCATGAACCACTGGGTAACTGCTACATGATACGTTAATTTAGTTGTTTGTTTGTTTGTTTAGTTTGCTATATGGTTTACTTATTGTCCTTCTAGGACAGATTGTAAATAAACTAGGAAATTTAAAAAAAAGTGTAGTGGTTTTCTGGGAATTCTTCAAAAACTCAGGTATTCCATTGAATTATTTTAGTTAACACACACACGCAGAACACTCGGTTATTCCTCGTTTTGTATGACTTTAATTCAAAATAAATACAGACAAGAGCGATATGGCCGATCTGGGGATAGTTATATGCCTATCATCGTTTTTGTCAGAGGCCATAATGAATTAAAATCTAAAAACAAGAAATTATTTTGCAAAGCTTGTATTAAGATGGTAAAAGTTCTTTTAAATTATTTAAGTACTGACATTTTATATTCAGTGCCACAGAAAAATACGTCATTCTACCACTTTGCATCAAGAACAATTAAAGAAGTATAAAAAGTTTGCCAAAACAACAGACTATTGTGACTTCGTTTGCATCTACTTCAGATAACAGGGAACACACACAGTTTAATTTCGTTCTTTGCAAAATCTAACACACCACTGAAAAAATGACAAAATAGTTCTTTCAAAATGTTCTTGGATAAATATTGTCACATTCACGTTCCTGATGAAAGCACCTTGCGAAAAAAAATTTTGTTAATTCAAAGATGCTGTTTGTGCAGTACCTGAGCGAATTGGTCAAATAGATCTTTCTAAACGTAAGGAATTTTTTTTTCAAAAAAGGAGGCTATAAAATTTTAGATAAAATTTCCACAATTTTGACAGGCGAAATTGCAGAAGATTTTGAGATTGATCCAACTATTGTAACAAATTTAAAATATGCTCCAATAACAAGTGTTGACGTAGAAAGCAGTTTTTCTACATATAAGAACATTTTAAGTGAAAGGCAACAAAATTTAACAATGGAGGATTTAGAACAATATTTAATAATTAATAGTTTTCTGAAAGACTAATTTTTTAGTGCTCAAGTTTTCTATTTTATTTTTTGCATTACATTTAAAGTATTTCTATGAATTGTGTTTGCATTTGATTTTTTTAGTGTCACAGTACATACTTTTTCTCAGAATTATTGTTATTAGTTAAGTAGGTACAATGAATTACAATAATTTTTTTTTATTAATAACGTTTTTTATGATAAAGTTTTTTTTGTAAAAATTAATGCTTTTTTCGCTTTAAAACTTTTTTAAACATTTTTGGGGCTCTTTAAGGCGCTATTTTGTAATTTTTTTTGCTTATAATGCCGCTCTCTAGTTATGAGTCTCATAACTGCCGCAGCGTAGAGCGAGGATTTTAAGACATCTAAGGCTGTTATGATTTATAACATCCGTGATATGTTCAATAGTTTATCGGTTGCTGTATGGTAATGGCAACCATTACGGGTAAAGGGATATTACCGTACAGATACAGTTGTTTCAGTAGGGTAATGGTTGCCATATACGGTAAAGGACTATTACCGTACAGATATAGTTATGACTTAGTAACCAGCCTACTTTTGTAAATGTAAACAAAGGTCTAATATCCTGAAACCGATAAACAGTATTAACAATAGTGATCTGCACAAAATGTAGTCAGAGTAGGCTTGGAAACAATGTAAAACAATGTAAGATCGAAGAGAAACGATTGGGGAAAGGAAGCCAAACTGTGAGGTGGTGTTAATTTGGCTTCCCCAATAAATAATTATTAAATTGTGAATAAATACCCTTTTCCCAATTCAGTAAGTTTTACAATTAATTGTATATCATGTAGTAGAGTGCATTGATTCTTAGAACTTCTGCAGAAATCAAAAAAAGTGTTTGATCTGTGCATCGATTGTTAGCTAGTATTTCGGTGGCTGTTTCGGAGGTCCTAGCAGATTAGTTAGAGCCTCTGGAAGCTGGAGGTAGGTAGCGACCTTTATAGAAAGCAGTGGAACCCTAAGTGTGGGCAATGGCGTGAGCTGGCAGCAGTTTTTGTGTCGTAGCGGTCGAGCTGCAAAAGTCGTTCTACGGCCACGTTCAGCGGCTTGGATCGGCAGGCAAACTTAGCAAAACGGGACCAACCATCGTGGGACGTGCTAGGAACTCGAGCTAAGCCCTAATTTCTATTTCAAAATCAACAGAAAGGTCAGAAAACTTCACCTTAAAAGATTGAATTTAGCGAATATCTCGGTGGCGTCGGTTTTATGAACACTTCCGGCACAAGCGTCCTCTGAGTGTGTTTTGTTTGTGACATGTATTTACTTACGGCAATTGTTATCACCTAGGCAACGCTTTAATTACGTAATCACAGATAATTGTCGAATATAACGAACTTGTTTTTACGGATTGTGAGGTTGGATCGCTATATTTGAGTAAATTTTTTTTAGTTAAATAATATCTTGTATGGTGGCTATCCCATTAGCTAAATCACCATTACACAAAGTATTTATACTTTCAAATTACTAAAAAATAATACCACGATAATTGATTTGATAGCAAATGTATTTCTAATAATTTATACAAATCACAATAATACTTGCTAGGATGTAGAGACCCGACCCATATGCGATATTTATTTTATATAACCACATCAAGTTATAACAAATCATAACAATATTTTGTAATTACCTAACGTTTATAATAAATAAGCTCTAATTTGGTTGTGTTTTACTTTACCACTCTAGTGCATTGAAGTGACACTCTACCGCATTATTGCGGCAAAGTATGTCATTACACTATTTTAGTAAAATTCATAGTTTGACATTACATATTGATAGTAGAGAAAAGTTTTTAAAATTTTGTGTTTTATTTCAAGTGTCAATAGCAGAACGCACTTGTTTATGAATAGTGAAGATTCAAATTTAAGAAAATTATAATATCCTTTATCACCAGTCATTATTCTGTTGTCTAATCATATATTATAGGACTAGACGATCGAAAATACTCGATTGTGCGAAACGTTTTCTGTAACGGTGCACGCCCTGTTTGGCTTTAATTTGTGTATGTTTCCTGCTTATGGCGGGGTGCTTCGGCGGGGTTACACGGCGTTTACCTAAACGGTGGTACTTGGGCTAAATTTACTCAAGTCGTATAGAGGCTGGAGACCTTCGGTTCTCACACCGAAAGAAACCAAAGTCATGGAAATCTATTATTCTTTATTAGGGCCGAGTGTAAATGTACATCTACTTTTACAATTATTGCGATGTGTTGAAGACTAACTAACGTCAGCATGTTGTCGGTGGCTCGCCTAGCGGTAAGAAAGGTTGCGTGCTCGTCTGGTGCCTCTTGTAGTAGAAAAACAATAGTAGGAAAAGAGGTTAGGGCGGTTTACAATCTGGCTAACAGTGTGGGCACGGCGGTGCCAGATTATGCACTGCTTAGAGACGAAAAATGAAATAAATAGTCGGTGTGCATGCAGTGTTACTAACAAGTCTCCTTGCAATGTCGTACTGTGTCGCACGTAGAGAAGTAACAGAGAGGCAAAGAGTTGGTACGCCAACAGTCTTACTATTAAGTCTTCTTGTAATGTCGGACTGTGTTGCACCTAGAGAAGTAGCAGATAGGCAAAGAGTCGATGCGCCAACAGTCTTTAACAAGTCTCCTTGCAATGTCGGACTGTGTAGCACCTAGAGAAGTAAGGGTTAAACCGTGGTGATCTGCTGCAGTAGTCTTCCGTATTACGCGTAGAACTACCACATGCACCACTCGGCTTTCTTTCCTCCTGCAGTCCGTTTTATGCAACTTACGAAAACCGCTCCATTCCGGGTCGCGGAGTGTCCAGCCAATGACAGAAAAATTTAAATTACGTTGCCATAGCGACGCGACGTTAATTGGTAGTTGCCCTTCCAAAACCCACGACAGTTTAATCCTTTTTTCAATCAAGTTTTAAGTTGTGCTTTCCCACGGCCTATTCGAACTGCCCTCGACACGTGTTCCTTTGGTTGAAATCGCAACCTAATAAATTCTAAACTAGGTAGTTTAGGCTGTTTGTTTCCCAAATCCGCCTAAGCTCCTGGTCATAAATTTAAATAGTAGTTTTCGCCTCTCGTTATGTTATGCGCTGGGATATTTATTACATCCCGCGGCATTCTTAACAGCTGCAAAAGGTGTCGGATTACAACCTATTTAAATCAAATTAAAGCTTTCGTTTAAGGGCTGTAATTGTTTACTACTACAATACTTACAAATACATCTATTTATAAAATACGAGTTTTTTATTGTCCTTCCTAGAAATTAAATAGCGTAAATAAAAATGTTTTTAAATACGCGACCCTCATAGTATTGGTGTTTCATTAGGAAATACGGCGACTCCAGAACATTTTCGATCGAACCTGTTACAGTAACTACAGCAACTAAGGATCACGCATTCTTGTTGGTTTATAACCTTATGAATGGTACAGTCTGTAAAATATCACTAAAGATAAACGTATGTTGTGTCTGCTTCTTTGGGTCACGTTTTCATCGGGAGTAGTTCCTTAAGTCGCCACCGCGTTGTTTATAACGTAACGATAAACATCTGCCTACAAATCTGAATCCATCTGCGAGCGCGGCGCGGGTTCAAATCCGATCGTTTGCATTTTTTTTGCAAATTGATATAATCCGCATTTCCTTTTACTGTTTTAGTATTATTACCACCAGTAAGATATTTCTTACCTATTGTGTATAAACTTTTGAATACTGCTCAACCGTAATTCGAGTTAAGAACATTTTTTTACTTATACTTTTGCCTTGCACCACGGTCGTCATAGTCTTGTCTACAGGACAGGCTACATGTACATTGCTAAGATTAAATGAATGATGTATCTGCGTATCATCTGCTTTATGCATGATATGAGCATGATTGTAGAACAGAAGGAAGATTAGATGTATAAATAATGTACAACAAATGGCCCAGAATGGAACCCTGTGGTACTCCAGCATTTACATCACGGAAGCTAGAGACCTGTCCTGCGTATCTCACTGCTTGTTTACGCCTCTTCAAGTAATTAGCGAGTAGTGCAATTGAACTATCACTTAAACCAGTAAAATGTAATATAGCGAGAGGAATTTTATGGCTTAAAGTATCAAAGGCCTTAGAATAGTCTAAAAGCGCTAACAGTGTGAGTTGACCCCTATCAGTAGACTCGAACACATCATCAGCTACAGTAAGTAAAGCTGTACAACTATAACCTGGTCTAAAACCGGATTACATATCAGGTTAAATGCTATTACTGTGTAAGTGAACTTTTAGTTGTGTTCGCGGTTTCATCAGCACTGATTGCGTTTTCTCATAAATACTGAAAATTTGATACAAAGTGCTCCTACCATAACCTTGAAACTTTTAACAGCTACGAACTTGATCTGATTTCCTTTTTCAACTTCTTCTGAGGAGAATAATTTCACCATTATTAAACCCATTCTGTGCCCGCACTATTGCGGGCCACCTTTTATAACCTATTATTGTAATTATATTGCTTGCAACTACAAATATTGAGAACTATCAGTTTGTTCGCGTTTCGGCGGTGCATCAACTACATATTATTGCATGTCCGTAATAAGTGCTCGATACACGGTGAATTGATTTTAATAGTTTATAGCCAGAGGCTTACATTATGTATAATAGGAGTATCAAGCGACTATAATTTTCGGCGTACTATTTAAATAATTTGATTTAAATTGGATTACAGGCAAATATTGAAGTAATAATAATAATAGTGTTAAGCAGAATTGCAACAAGCACCAGTTAGGCAAAGTAAAAGTTAAACAGTAAAAACAACTCTGGCAACATTTTTATTTGTGACGGCGAATGAGATTCGCTTGTCAAAAGAAAAATACATTCAAAGAGTAGACTGAACACTTTTTCCAACTGTTAGTAAAATTAAAGACCCGTGGAAGTTGCACACATCTCTGTTGGGAAGAAAAGGTGTACTCACGTGTAGCTTTGTAAAGAAAACAACAAAATCAATATGTTTATAAAACAAAATCTAATCGTTTTCCAGAAAATGGCGGGCTGTAAGGATGAAGACCAATCATTTGCAATTAACTTCGATAACTGAAGCGATAACTTCTGGCTGGAAATGTAAATTGTTAAAATAATCCCAAACGATTTATTCCAAACGTTTACACAAGTCGATAGCCTCAATAACCTCCAATTGAGCCAGTGATTTTCAGACCAGGAAAAATATAATTCTTCTGAATCTAACACAGCAACCTGAACAATATTTATCGGGAAGGCAAATCAAGGTTCTGTAATTTGAAACCACTGTGAGATCCTATAGAACTAAACCTAGAGATTATCGCTGAAAATCAAAAACTTGCATTATATGAAACTAGATTTCATAAGATGTTCACAAAACGAAAAAACATTATAAAATGTAGACTTCGATACGAAAAAGTAACAGGACTGCTTTTCCAACATTTTTATCGTGAAGGAATAGCATATTACAGTGGGTAAAATTCGAACCTACGCTTCCAAAAGGAATCTGATTCGTGTCAGGCGCATGGATCGCTCAGCAGGGAAGACTACGTAACACACATGCCTGTCGTTGTACTATGGAGGAGAGAGTGGCGCCGTAAGGAAGTCGGATAATAAGGTATACAGTGGTTTTCTCCAATTCAGGCACTGATATTGAGTCGAAAACAAAAATGTGAACTTAATCTGAATTTAACTCATCGAGATGTATTTGTAAGTTATAACTGTAAGTAGAGCATTTTTGAAGAATCTCTGAGAAGTCAGTAACTGAGGTCCAGATAATTTTTTCTAAATTCATAATTGCAGCGTGTGCTCCCGAAACAATAATAGAAAATACGTGCTTTTCATGAGCATCAAACAGAAACTTGACGTTGACTAAGCCAAGATCATCTTTACATTAAAGACGATTGACTGTGGTTACATTCCGCAAAATCCTTCTCCCAATGAGAATTCATTTTATAATTTTTTAAAGCATTCTGCAGTTAAAAATTGAGTGGTAACTGTACTACATAAAGTTTCATTTACTATGTAAAGTTTCTTCCGTTCTTAGGAGTGTATAATGTGTTTCAATACAAGGTTATGAAAAACTATAACTTACAGACATTATCTCTGTCGTACATAAAAAGCGTCTTGAAAATTTTAAGGAGAAAAATAGAAGTTAATCCAAAGGCCAACGGGACAACCTAGGCTACGTTTTCTGGACGACGTGGAAGTAAACCTAAGAAGCAGCGGCGTAAGAGAACGGAGAAGGAAACCGTTGAATAGGAGCGAATGAAAGCAGGTTCTGGAGAAGGACAAAGGCTATAGCTCCAGATAAGAAGAAGAAGTAGTATCCACTAAACTAGACATGAAAGGAAAGGTGCTTGGTTATCAGTAAGGTTGATGGTAACATCCAGATTATTTGGAAATTAAAAATACTTTGTGGTTAATAACAACTATAAAAAGCAATACTATTCACACACATATACACATCAGTGCACAATTCCATACAAAAATACATATAGCGCGCAACTAACAACTGGTAGCAGGTAAAAAGGTAAAGGTTCAGGGATATTTGAATTCCCCCAACTGGGGGCGGACTCTTATAGGGACCTTGCGTCCCTCATTAGCCAATAACGGGAATTATAGGATGGATGAGAGAAAGGCGGGGTGGAGAATGGAAGAGAGGCTAGGAAAGGTGGAGAAGTACTGCCCCGGCATTCGCTTCAGAGAACGTACTCTGTTAACTCAGGAAAACCACCTAAAAACCTGAATCAGAGCAGACGGCCAGGGGAATCGACCTCCCGAATGCTAAGCAGTGGTAGCAGCTGAAACGACTGGTATTTAGAAACAGTTCGGTGAACGAATCAAATGACTGACGTGAAATAGAATTACCTCAGTGCAATGACTTTCGTCTAATTAATCACTCCGATAAAATGTGTCGAATGGAATGCCTTGCTGGTTGCTCTGGTCGTATTTATATTGGCTCCGCCCGATAGCGTCAGTGGAATGGTCTTGACTAGGTTGGAACTCCATGTAAGTGATAGTGCTCACTGCTATTCTCCCAGGGTCTTCGCTTTTATGGTTTTGGAATCCCCAGTTCTGTAAGGGTTTTCTACCTGGACCTTCGTAAGGTCTGTGGTTACTCAGGGTTCCATTCCGTGTTTGTTCGGCATCCGTACTAGTCTCCACAGCGCAGTAAGTCGCCGTACTTGCATTGCTAATTGAGCGCACTGACACTGCGTTTGCGGCTGTTGTTCGTCATTCGCGACACTTTTTATGCTGTGTTTATATCATATGTCACTCACTCGCGTTTAGCGAACCTTCCGAGCAAGCTACATGCTGACCTAAGACGGACAGCATTAAGGTCGTAGGCAAGGGGGGGTTTTGGCGGATCCCCCCCCCCCCCCCCGAAATGCCTTAGCCAACCCACCGTTTTATACATATTTACTAAAATATTAGAATATATAGTTATTTTAAAATAAAATTCTTACTTATTGTCGCTGGTCCAGAGCTCGACCCTCCACCCTCCGCCCTCCCCCCTCCTTCCTCCCCCCGAAGTAAATTCCTGGCTACGGCCTTAGACAGCATATTCATCGGAGCTTTACTCTTCCAAGATTTATTGCACTACAAAAGCAAAGAGCAGTTATTTTAAGCAGCTGTTAAGGGAAACGCCGAATGAAAACATCATTAACAGCGTACTATATGTCGAAGGAAGCTGAAAAATAGAAAAACATCTGTGCCAAACGGTGTAGTCAACGAACTGGCCAAGTATAGTGGACCAATGCTAACTGATAAATTGAACGTATATTAAGATAGACTTTAAAGTCCTGACAAAATAATAGAAGATTAGCGGGTAGTAGGGGATGGACAATTAATGCCACCTTTATGCTTCGACAAATCGTAGTACATTTTAGAAACTATAATAAACTAGGTACTGTATGCTGTATAGATTGTTACTTGTAAAATTAACATTAACATTTTATGTTAGTTTTCAGCAATTGTCTTGGGTCTTCAGCTTAGACGTATATTAAGTTGCCGCATTTTGCTTGGTGGACATAAAGTGAGATGGTTTAAAGCTCACAATTTAATTCTGTATGCAAAGAGAAATATTTAACAAAGTCAATTAAAGCACAGGGTTGAAATATTTTATTTAATCGCAATCTAACAGTAGTTGAAGTTATTAAATGCATTGGTAATGAAATGCAAGAAGCATAATTAGAGCGATAAAGGCAGGCATAAAAAAAGCAGATTTCAGAGGAATTGAATTTGAAGTTTGAGTAAAACAAAGATTTAAGATGGCTAATATAATGTAAGTAACATGGTAGGTTTGAGCATCTTTGAAGCCGGACTAAATGATAGTAAATAATACAAAAGGTTGTTTATGTGCATAATGAATATGAGCGTAGAGTTATTAATAAACGTACAGGCCAGTGAGAAGCAAGCAAGCTGAGAGGGCAACTAAAATGAAGAATAATCAGTGACGTGTTTAAAAATTGAACTCGAGTGCCAGTGCATTTTAAAACTAAGTGTTCATAGCAGAGCAGTGATAAATAACGTTTTATGTGACGAGAAAGAACAATTTTTATGTATAAGAAATAAAGACAATCTCTAGGTGATTAATTTTAAAATAAAACTTAAATTTGAACCTAACCTGTTTTGCCGGAGCAAGCCCAAACAAATATTGCAATTCGATAAAATATAGAAATGGGCAATTAACCATATTATTAAAGAGTAATAAATAAATTTTATTTTGATTAACCTAAAATACTGACAGGCAACGTTTTACATTTTTAAAATTTAATGTAACTACTCAAGAGTATTGTGTGGTGATTTGCCGTATTTAATTATTTATATTTTCACTAAAGCCTCTTATTAGTTGAAGGCAGTCATTACAAACAGGCGCCGCAACGTGGAGCCTTTACAGTCATAACAAACGTTACCTATGCCTCCTTTTTAATTTGTAATTTTTAAAATCCTTGACCTGGGGAATTTTGGGATATTCGGGAAGTGATTTCCTTTGTCTATTTTGGGAAATTGATTCAAATATTGCTTCAGGTACAGTAAATAAATTTTTCTCAAGGCTGCTTCAATTGCCTACTGTAAATGTAGATTCCATCCTTCAAGATATTCGAAAATTTAGTTTAGCATCTCTGTGCTAGTTGTGCAATTGCCGAAATTTTACTGGTTAAGCCAGGATTAGACAGTATTTTAGGAGCAAATTCACCCGAGGACTCCTGACAATCTCTGTATGTAATTTTAAGTTCGACATTGCATTGGCATGTTTCGGGATTATTTCAGCATTTTTGCTTTTTTTCGTATTTTTTCTCTTTGGCTCAATTGCCACCACCTGGAACCTGGCTATTTTGGGCGTCATCGTCAAGTGATCAGTCGTGAAAGTCGCCTAGTATCCGGGACGCGTTTTTCTCTCGTACAGATGCACCCCACGCCTGGAGAAAAGCCCGTGCTACCCATCCTTGCAGTTTTGGGGCACCCTCATAACTCTTCTCTGCCATGTCATCGTTGCCTTGGCCTCTTTTGGATGTGCAAGAACAGATATTTACTGTATCCAATCTGTTCTTGGCAAACGGACTTCCCGATTCTAAAATACACCGTGTGAATGATAGATCTTGATGTAGGAAGTGTTTTACTTACGGTTTGAGGTTATGATTTCATGCAGAGTGTTGGGAAAACTGGAAGAAACTGGATTTAAAGAAACGGCAAGGCAATACAATCATCCATTGTAACCACGCTGGGTTTTTAAGTGGAATGAAAAAAACTCTTCTTGTATAAGACCAGCGAACAATATAATGCAAGTACGGTGTAACATATTCAGTAATTTTTTTAAGCTTCTATCCTTATTTGGTTGCTTAAATTAATTGAATTTTCACAATTTTGATATTACAGATTTCAAAATCATTTTCTCCCTTTAGCTTGAGCACTTTTTTGGTTGAATGTGCGTGCCATGGCGTAACTTATTTATCTGTATTTAGGTAACTTTTGTAAATGCTCCCGATGTGCCGAATGGCCCAGCGAGACGGAAATTCAAAGGGAGAATTTACCTGCAGGAATTACTTAGAAACGTTGCGTTATAATCCTGGTTAAGTGCACATCAAAGCGGCGAGCACGCTAAATATTTGGGAACAAATTCTAATAATGTCGAATTTGATTTAATCACACGACGATTTGCACTCGAAAGATGCGTTGCACGCCACCACGCGAATGTTTAGCTCGAAATAGATTAAATTCGATAGGTGCGCGCCCGGGGGAAATAAAAAAGTGGAAATCTATATCAACATCAACGCCGAACTATAGAAAACAGCAAATTTGCGGGAATTTGCGAACTCTCGTTAAGTACGGGTTGGGTCGTCCCGTTCGAGCGGTCAAGCAATTTGATAGCTCATAAAATTGCACTTTCGCAAAGGCAAATTGCTTCGCCCGTTTATTTCTACTTGCATGTTCCCTTCGAATTGCATATTTCAACATACGCAATCTCGTAATTTAAAGTCCTTCGGACATATACATACGAATAATTCACTTCCAACTCAAAGAAACAGAACAAATTGTCAAAACAAAGCAAATCAAATCTCGTACATGCGAGATACTTTGTTCGGCCACTAACTTCATAAAAGAAAGAACTGAATTGCATTTGTGATGGCCACAATTTATTCATTTACGCGAATAACGCTCTAAAAGGGACATCATAAAAGCTTAATACCGGTATGTTTTTAATGATATGACATGCTTATAATTTTTAAATTAACCATGCTTAAATATGTCAGAAGTGAGTTTGCCCAAGGTAAAATGTTTTGTGTAAAGGGTTGACGTTTAACCGTATTCTTTATTACATCACTTAGATAAAATCCAATTAACCAGCCGGTGTGCAAAGGATATTATAAAATTTAATTATAAAAGTAACCATTGTAAAGGTAAAGCGTGCTGAAGTAAAACGGGGAGCGGAGTCGCTCAAAGAACCCTAAGAATTAAAAAACAAAATTTCCGAAGGTAACAATGTTGCTGGCTGCACATCAAAAAATCGCAGACACATAAAAAAGATCCAGCTTTGATATTAGCTTAAAAGAAATCGTGATTAAGCAAATAAAAATCTAAAACGCGCACCGGCCACAACGACAACGCCATTTTAGTATTTTATCCTATAACGGATAGAACGGGAGCAATTTACACTTAATTCTTTTCCAAATTTTAAACTAAACTGTCGGACACACAAGCAAATATCTGTAGGTAATTCCTGTCAAAATACTTTGAATCAATGAATGTGTTGAGAGCGATAAGGTAAATATGTTCCCACCTTGGCTCATCTCAAAGTTGTGACGTCACGAAGTTTACGCGCGCCAAATTAACAATCATAGCGGGTTAAAAACGGCATTTAATTAAGTTGGGATTAGGCACGATGTTACAACTTACACCACGTTGCATGCTTTAGTATGGCTCTAATTAATTAATTAAATGTTTATGTTACATCCATGCTTCAGCAAGTGTAATTTTAAGGTGGCTAACGGCCTCTGTTTTTGTGTTTGAGCTGGACGCGCGTGCTTCTAATGCTTTTATAGATGACTCATTGAAAATAATTAGAAAAGCTATTAACAAATTCACTTAAGTTGCTGATCGATATCGATTTTTCTCTACATGGAGTGAATTTAAAATCATAAATAATGCAAAAAATTTTTTTTTCGATCTAATACTAATTTCCAGTTGAGAGTGTTAAAATTCTTCTTTTGTTACAACTTCCTAGTTTATGGCAAAACTTTGGTTTTTTGTTACTATGCAATTGTATATAACGGAAAACATCCATTTATAACGTACTTTAGGTACTTATTTACAAATAATAACTATAATGCCATAAAGTCGTAATAAGTAAAAAATAAATCCATTTTCTAACATATTCTATCCGGTTTTGTGTCACTAGCTTGCCTATCGTTTAGTTATTGTAAAATCAGTCGATTAATGTCGATATAAATCCTAGATATTGGAAACCAGGAAAGCACTTATTTTATCACTAAATAATATTCTATTTCGCGGTCAGCGTTATTATACAACGAACGATTCCGAGATTAAACCTTATCATTGTCGAGAATTTCGCCCACTTTTGTAATCATGCAAATAATAACAATGTTTACCCTTAGGCTCAATTATAGATCGCGTATGAAGCACAGTTTATAAAATATATTTTATCGAATAATTTAAAATAGATAACAACATCGTTTCAGATTGTCTAAACAATACAATATGGCAAAAAAGAATATGAGGTGAAGATCTATAAAAGTGTCGTCAGGTGGATATTAATTTGTGCGATGGAAATCAGACCAGATAGACCAAAACGGAACAAATACTGGACACAACGGAAGTGAAGACACTCAAGAAAGATAGCTAGAAAGACAAGACTGGACCGAAGAATGTGGAATACAAGCAATAGGAGGCTGGATAAGAACAAGACGAAAACAGTGGAATAACGATATATTAAGGATGGATAACACCAAAATGGACAGAATAGCGACAAAAGAAGTATATGTAGGCCCTACAAGAGGTGGAAAGACTGCCTACCTGGAGAAACAGGCCTTAGATCTAAGTGAAAATAGAAGTTTTTAATAGCTATTTCCATTATGCATTTAAGAAAATCTCTTTGAACATCTCGCGTTAAGAAACACATTTCTAGATATACATTTTTTATGGAATTTAAAAAATGATATCAAAATATTTGAGTTACCTAAGCAACCAGAAACTCAGGTAGGTTTTAGAACATGTAAATTGGATAAAGAAAAATCTCTTGATTTAGACAACTGTAAAAAAACATTTACAGGATTTTTGTAACAGTAATTCATTAACAGGACTACATTAGAGTTTCTGGAAGCCATTTAAATAAATATTAATTAGAATTGAAAAATATTTCTCCTAAAAGCGCCTTGCATAAAAAAACGTAAAAATTATGCACAAACATACCACTTTTCGGTAAAAAATAAAGAATTTAAAGAAGTAATTAACATTTTATGTTATTTTTCCCAATTATAAAACTTTAAAGTGTTCACATAAAAAAAAATTAATTTTAATATTAAGTCTTGGTATATGAAATTTTGAAAAATAGTTAAAAAATTTGAAAAATTAATTTTTAGCTAAAATTAAAAAATTAGGGGTTTTCTGGCCGTGAGATGATTCAGTTAGCTAAAAATAACACACTCTAAAAAAATTTCCGAAAAATAGCACTTTTCGGATTTTTACAATTTCGAAAAACTCCATTTTCCAATTAAGTAAAAATACTCAGTATATATGATAAGGGCTAAATAGGTTTTTAGAGAAGCACAAATTATTGACGTAAAAAGTGTTTTTGAAAAATCAAAAATCAAAATTTTTCCCATATTATGTCGAATTTTTGGCGGACACTGTATATGAAAGAGTAGATCCAAAACGTGCCCAACGAAGTTATTGTAGCTAGTTACGACATTAGACCGGTAGCTAAGCATTTATGGTCGAGCTAATACATTACGATCGTGTCCGCGATTACCGGCCGTATGTTGTATTCATTTTTTTGTATACCGAACAAGAACAAGCAACAATTTGATTATAAAGAATTATTCCAAATTATTTGCTTTCAAAATGCTGTGATACGTGTGCTACGTTTGGCAACACTAAAGTGTATTATTGGTCACACTGTCAGTTTTTGTCAAATTTGAGGTTAGGTTTTGTGTCAGACTGACGCACACCTAACCTGCTAACTTCGAATTTGACATAGACTGACAGTTCCACCAACAATATACTTCAGTATTGCCAAATGTATAACGCGAATAACGGGCGTTGTTAAATGCTAGCGGCCTAGGCCATAAAAATGTACCTACCGGACTAGTTGCTAAGCTGGCAGATAGTTGCTACGACCCAGTATACAAAAAAGGTTGATACCACCTAGTACTGATAAATAACACGACGATGAAGTAGCAAATAAAAAATATGTTTGTGTAGTACGGTATACCTATTGATAAGGTTAAGGCTTCACGTTGCGTTACCTATGAGTATATGTTTATAATTATATTTTAGTCAATTTAAATTGCCCTATTTATTTAATTTGGATATTCAAAATTATTTTTCCGGCTAGCTCCTGAAAATGCACTTGACTGAAAATCAGACTGGATTCCTTTTATCTATTTTGCTTATTCTGAAATTTGATGTTTCGATTTTAATTATGACAATTCAAAAACTTCTGTCAAATGGTACGTCAAACCATCTTTGAAAATTCAATCACAAATACTTGATCGTTACATTTGTTATATGACAATCTCAAATAGTAAGTACTTCCTTAATAGTTAATGCACTTTTAATCTTTATTTTATTTCAGTTCTTATTTAATACCTCGACTCATTTACCTTTTATTTTGGACTTATCACTCTCCTCTGCGGAAACCAACCCGTTCTACTCTGCTACTGATCACAACCGCTCCACTCAAAACCGCGGTGAAGACCTCCACTGACAACTAAACTGTCAAACTGCCTAGGATCAGGATCTGTATTAACCCAGGAAAAACTAGTTTGCATAAGGAATCAGCCCATACAGCTTCCTCACAGCATGGATTCAAACAGACCCCAGTAGTAGTTGTTGCTCTTCAATATTCAATCCAAACCACTCTCCTGAAGTACGCCACAGCTCAGCACTAAAAATCCCGACCAAGAACAAGACACCAGACCTCAAGCCCCATAAACATGCTCACTCTGCCAACGCCTTCCCTGCGACTCTCCTTCCGTGTAAATAGCTCGTTGTAATCCAACTCAATCGACGCACAATGTCAAATGTAATTCCACAATAAACTTAATTCAGTATTTCTTCCTTTTTATTTTCTTCTGTAGATTAGCACTGCTCTAGTTAAATATTCTCACCATATTTTTTGTCTTCCTCCATTTAGTATGTTCATCTTCTTATTTTTAACATTTTCTTTTATTTCAGCACGCGAATGTTGTATTAACTGCAACTCTTTTATACTCCAAACATTTGTAACTTTTCAAAAAGGGTTTATTTAATAATTTCTAGTTACAAAAATCGATTACATCTTTTCAATTTTCAAATTTGTTATATCAATAACTTCTTAACGATATTGCTTATTTTCTCCATCCAACACTTTATAAAAGCTTTATTTTGATTTCTACCCACTATGTGCAATAGTCTGTCTCGAAAAAGTATTTGTCATCATTTTTCAATTTCATATTTAGATATTACATTAAGTTAGAATCCTGCTGTTTGTCAATCAGCCTCATATTATTAAATTATAAATTATATTTTCTTTCTTTACTAAATGCATATTAATAATTTAAATACCCAATTCATATCCAAATTGATCTTTATAATATTTAATTACTGTAATCGTTTAATCCTATTTAAACTGATTTTTATACCCGTGTATCCATAGCATAACACTATATACCTATGGACGGCAGAGTTTTCGGTAATAACGGACGAGCACATATTAAAATTAACGGTATTGAAAAAATGAAAGACAAGATGCGTCCTGAGAAAAACAAAAACTTTACCCCTTTCTAAACATAGCAGGAAGCTGACCGAAACGAGAACTGAAAACTAATATGAGGGGAAATTTGGAATAAAATATGACGAAAGAACATGGAAAATATCTAAAATCTGAGGAAAGAAGAATTTGTTATAGAAAAAAATTGAAAAGGAGTAAGTCATTGGTATGGACTAATTTGTACAAAAAGGCCAAGAACTAAAAATCGCTATTGAATTCTTCTCATTATTAGATGTCGTCGTCTCTCCTCATTGAGGAGATTTAGCTATTAAGACTGTATGGTTGCCAAACCCAGATTGGAGAATCCACATTTTCTGCTGTAAAATCAGAAGCTTTATCACTGAACCACCTCTACTGGTTGTAAGGTATTAGATGTGAATGTTTCTATATTTTGACAGCTCAAAGTTGTTGAGCTTTACTTATAACGGGTGTTCATTAATTATTCCGGTCAAGTTGCCTTTGAAATTTTGTTGTATGAATAATATGTTGGTGGCACTGTAAGTCATTATGACAAGAGCTCACCATTATGTCAAATTCGAGGTTAGCAGGTTAGGCTTTGCGTCAGTTTGTGTCAAAACCTTTCCTTTTGATCTAGAAAGGTCAGGAGGATATTGCTGTTTTTGTATATTCTCTTCTCTATTCTGTTTCTGCTCACAAAGATGTGGCCGTGCATTTGTCTGCCTTACCGAAGAGCCACCTGTTCGTCCTCTATTTTAATTTTTCTTCATAATCAGAGAACCAGTAGCCTAAAGGTAAAGCGCCTGTGCTCGCAATGGGCAGGTAGTGGGTTCGAACACCACACCTAAACATGACTTCATCATCGCGCTCCGACCACCATACCAACATATTTGGTGGTCACCGCTGTAGAAGAACATTCTTCCCTAATTCAAGGGGTTATGGTTATTAGCACGCTCCCAGCTTACATTAAGAGGAAGAAGAAGAAGACTTCATAATAATTTCCGATAATTGCAACCAATGTTAGGCAAATTGGTCTGTAATTGTTATAATTCGCAGTTTCTCCTTTTTTGCGTATAGGAATAATGTTTTTCTCCCAGTCCGTTGGAATTTGTTCTACTCGCTACTCGTATTCCCCACAGCTGGTGGAATATTACCTTTTGGTCATCTTACAATTGGTTTTCCTCCTTTCTTTAGTATTTCCTGTGCTATAGCGCCCCAGTCTGTGTGCGAATTTCCCGTTTAGTGCTTGTTTTACCTTACTTCTTATTCAGTTATCTCTTCATTTTCATTATGTTTTTTTGCGTTTCTGCTTTGGTATCCAAATATTCTTCACTTTTAAACTTGTTTTTATAGCAGTCTCGCCAAGCTGCCAGAACACGTTTAGTTGTAGTATCCAGTTGTTTATGATCCATATCCGATTTGCTTGGTTTCCTTTGAACCTCTTTCTTACAGTCCAAATTTATTTTTGATTTTGTATATAGTTCTGTTATATTCTTTTCCAAACTTTTCTTAGGAGGTCGCTTTTGCTTGCTTCACAACTTATCTATATTGATTAAGTTTTTATATATAATTTAGTTTATCTACGTCTATGTCTTTTGAGTTTACAACGTGATTTGTTCTTCTGTTTGATTATGTTCCGCGCTTCTTTATTCTACTAGCGTTTTCTTTTTGTTCGGTCGTTTTGGTTTACCATTTTTGTTTCGCATGTTTCTGTGGCGGTTTAAAGTAGTGCTTCTTTGAATTTCTGCCATTTTTCGTTGAGATTCCATGGAGCTTCTGATCATGTTTCTTCTGTTTCTATACCATGTAGTAAGTTAACTTGACTGTTTTTCATATTCCTATTGTGCTTAAATTTTCTAGCATCTCGATTTTAATTCTGTTATATTGATTCGGTAGCTCCTTCCTCGGCTTTCTAAAGAAGGCCTTGCTATCAACATCCTGATTCGTGCTTAACTCTGCTCCTCTGATTATCTTAACAATTTGCAATATATATCTCACGCATTTGGTTACATTATGTAGTCTACTATGCTCTCGTGTTGTTCAGCCTGAAATAGAGGTGTGCGATCTAGATCGATTTTTCAGAAGATCGATTCTTTTACTCGCGATTCTCGATCTTTTGAATCGATCTTTCTATTTCAGATTTTTTATAAGATCTTTTCTTTTGCCGACAGATCGGGTTTTCGATCTTCGATGGCATAGCGGCACAGGAAATTCTGTCACCGCGGGGAGTGCCAGCAGCTTTCTGTTAAAATAATTGAGATTACTTTCGGCAAATGACCGTTAGCGCCATCTATGTTTAAAAAGTAAACAAACGCTATTTTACAAGAAATTATAGAAATCTGACAAAATTAATTTTACGTTAAGATGCTTTATATAAAGTGTAATTATTAACGAAATATGTAACATGAATGAAAGTTTTAGCAAAAAATCGATCTTTAGGAAGATCGATCTTTTGTACCACGATTTTTAATAGTATCGATCTTGTGGATTCCGATCTCGATCGATCCAGAAGATCGATCTTCTGGAGAGAATCGCACATCCCTAGCCTGAAATGTGTTTCTATGTATCTTGCCCATTATTATTTACTTTTCATCCAATCCATGTTCTCCCATTGTTCCTACCTTCACATTATTCCTAATATGAGGGTTTCAATGACCAAATATGGTGAGATGTCGATTTTTGCTTTACATTTTTGCTACTGTGTCCTATTTCCCCATAGAATTGTCCGTTTTCGTTTAGATTCCCTTTCTCTGTTGGACCCTTATTTGTACAACTCCCAAATTTTCTTATCGTTTTAGTCTCTTCTTTTATATTATTCTAGAGCTTAGTAGATATTCTTCGGTTCAATTTCATTCATATCATCATCATCATAGTAGCCAATTTTCTTCTACTGCAGGACATATGCCTCCTTCAAGCTGTTCATCTCTTCTCCTGTGCTACACCGTTCCAATTGTTTCCGATAAAACGTTTTAAGTCGTCAATTTATCTCGTTGGTGGTCGTCCTTGTAGTTTTTTTTGTTGACTTTTCTTCTCCATTGCATCATTTTCTTAATCTAATTATCATTTTTCATTCGTGCAACCTGTCCCGCCCAATTCCACTTCATCCATGTTATTGTTTGTATAATGTCTTGTACCTTAGTCTCCTTCCTGATCATTAGTTTTTCTTCCGATTTCTTAAGGTTATGCTGAGCATTATACATTCCATTTTTTGAAGTTCTGCTTTTAGATTTTGGTGTCAAAGTCCGATCCATAAGTAAAGACGGAAAAGATCCACTTTTTTCTTTAAGGTGTTTGGTATTGGACTGCGAATTGTTTTGTCTAGTTTTGCACTAGCGACCAATGCCTGAGTAATTGTTCTTTCTATTTCAGATGTTTGGTTTTCTTTTCTCCGGACGTTCGTATTGCGTAGATATATATAGTTTGCGACTATTTCCACTTGAAGTTAAATATTTTTCTGTAGGAAGGTTGGTCATTGTTTTTTTGTTTTTGTTATATTCAAGCCAATCTTTAATGAGTTATCTTGTAGTTGTTTTAACATTTCCAACATTTCATCTCTGTCGTCGGATTTCAGATTGTTCATCTTTGTCCATCAAATTTATCCCTCTGTTTTCCCACATCAATTCTCCAAACATGTATTCCAGAGTCACTATAAAAAGTTTCTCTCGTTCGATCTTGTAATTTTCGGTATTGTTGTGCAAACGGATACAAGAAGTCACCTTCTTCCGTATGTTCTTGAGAAGTTGGATATATCTGTCGTTAATTCTGCACTCTTTAAAAACGTTGATGACTGCCCATGTTTTGTTTGAATCGAATGCTATTTCGTAATCCACAAATGTAATAACTATGAGTTTGTTCTATGCGATGCACTGTATCCTGCTGTAACCTCAAACCCCTCAATCCGGCTTGTTCTAGTGGTTGACAGTAGTGTAATTTATTATCTAGTCTAGTGATTATCACTCTTGTAAAGAGTTTATAAAGGTGCGAGAGGACTGATAGGTCTGTAGTTTTCTAGTTCTTTAGTATCCAATTTTTAGTGTAATAGAATGAATATGGCATTATTCCAGTCCTCTGGCATGTCTGCTTCATATAAGCATTTATTAAATTGCAAAGTTATTATTTCGAGTGTTTTAGTGTCAGAAGCTTTTAGTATCTTTATGATAATACCCTCTTCTCCTGATGATTGCCTGTTCTGAAGTTGTAAGACATGTAATATTTTGTTTGTTATTATGTCGGGTAAATTCTTTGATCTGACATTTTCTATTGGTGAATCTCTGTGTGGTTTATTGATTAATGGTTATTTTGGTCGTGATATTCTTGATTTGTAAAGTTCTTCGTGATAGCTTCTTGAAATTTCCATTATTTTTGCTCTGTTGTTGGTGATTTTGCCTTCGTTGTCAAACAGTTTGAAGATTTATCTTTTTCCTGTTGATAATTTTGACTTCAGCACCTTTGTCGTTGCAGATGTTTATATTCTAGCGTATCTGCTTCGTTTCTTCATCGCAGCTGTCTTCTCTTTTTTATTAGCTTTACAGTTTCACTTGTTAGTTTCTTCCCTTTCTCAGTCGTTTTGGTATGCCCTATACTTTGGCTGTGTTAATTCTTTTTAAGATTATTATTGATGTCATTACCTTAAATGGATTCAAAGCTCTTGTTTTGCAATAACTCCTCCATCAGTTTTGCATACGTTTCTTTATTTTCTCTTATATTATTTACGATTTTTCATCTTTCATCTATCACATTTAACTTTAGTTTACTTCGGTTTATCCCTGATCGCTACCAGTTGGGAAATTGTTTATTGCCGATATATCTTGTGGTTACTATTTTGCAGTTTGATATAGTAAAATCTATTTCGTTTTTAGTCGTACCGTTCGGGCTTTTCTATAACCATTTTCTATTTATCTTCTTCTCGAAGTAGGTATTCACTGCATATCGTTTGTGTTGGTTCAGAAAGTTTGGTAGAGTGTTTCTTCTTTCGCTTTTTGGTCCCTATGCCCTAGTTTCATATAGCTTCCTCATGGTTTGTTTCTTTCGTACCAAGTTTTCCATTGAAGGTGAAGTCCCCAATTAAGAAGTTATAGTTCGTTGGTGATTCTATAACTTCTCTAGTTATATCCTCTTAGAATTCTTTCACTATGTCTTGACTATGATTTTGCATTGGAGCATAGAGTTAGATTATGTTAACGCGAATTTTGGGTGTCAGTTCGATTGTTGTATATATGACTTTTTCTGATATGCTTTTGATCTTTCGTATTTGTGATTTCCACTTTGAATTTAGTAGGAGCCTTACTCCATCGTTGCTGTTTTTTCAGAGGCATAAGAAAGTTCCATCTGATCTTAATAAGTTTAATTTCAACTCTTCTAATCGATTTTCTGTTGACATTGATCTAATCTTGAATGTTGTCAAGTTTACTGCAAGCTGTTCATATTTAGGTTGGCGAATATTTGCCCTGTCTAGAATTCCGAGGACAGATCGACTTAGCAATGTGGAACTTTGGACTTCTATTCCTACTCACCTGGGGCATTTTAGTTGTAAAATTCATCGTTTTTCTAAGAGTGGGTTGGCGAGTTGCGTTTTGGCCGTTCAATATGGGTACAGGCGGTGTTCGGCAGTCGCCCAATGTGGGTGCCGCTGGTGCCGTACCTGTTTGATCCGCGGAGGTATTTTATTTCTCTTGTACCTAGTATATCTACAGAGCATTCCCGTATCCGCCACCCGGGTACGCGCTTTTTCTGTTTATCATGAGCGACAATGAATTGTTGAAGTTTTCTTCAACTTTTCTTCTGGTTTGCTTTTGTTCACTTTCTCTCTGGAACGAGAGTAGAGAGAACTTTGAATTTAATGGCCGACTACTAGCTGCACTAGGAAATCGACTTCTTATTTGATCAGTGAATTGTATGTATTTATTTAAAAAATAAAGCGTTAGTCGATGCTACTTTGTTACGTTTATTGGAAGGAATATGTCACCCCATACAAGCCTCTAAGTGTTATTGCTCTCTGATACTGATTTTCCTTTGTAACGATTAGCCTCGCATCTGCATTTTGAGGAAACGTTTGAACTAATCGAACGAACACAATGGCAGACCCGTCCATAAAACGTCTCGATCTCACTGGCTGCCTGCGAGGGTGTATGCATTGCCATAATGCTGTCAATAATTATGTTAATTAATCTGCTTGTTTTAATTTGGCGTGTATTCGGCGCGGTTTCTCGCGCACACCTGTGGCCGGCTTTGATTGACAGGCAATACAAGTGTGACACGTTCTTAGGTTGTGATTGTACATTTGTGCATATCAATTAGCCCACACAATTTATAGTTCCTCCCTCGTCGCCATGTTAATGACGTAGCGCGGGCACGTCCAATACCTCCCTTGATCGTAGGAGTAATACTATTTATTAACGATTTATTGAACATACATTGATCGATCGCTATACCGAACCAATAACCATTAACTGTAATCATTGTTTACGAGACTTAATATTGATTAAAGTATAATGCAACTTACGCTTTACTGGAATTTAATTGAGCGGAACTCACTATGTATGTAAATTTTATTCTTAATTTTTAATATAGTTGGTGCCTCAGTTATTAGTTTTATTCCACGATTTGCGTCCAAAACAATCGATTCTGATAACCTCTAAACGGTCCATGTTTACTAACAGGCGAGATTGTACTTCAATTGTTTTGTTAAAATACACCGTGCTTTAACGCCGGATTACACGAATTAAAGATTTCATTCGTTAAACAAAGAATATTGCAGCCGCGACCTTAACGAGCGGCGCGGTTAAGAAATATCAAATTCCAAATTTCCATTAACCTTATCGCGGACGCGAATGGGTTTTTATTGTAGAAAATTACAAAATAGCGCATTTTGCCGCTATTAATTGGAAATATTTTCTGTATCTGAGTCGAATTAGCGCAGAAGTGCAACAAGCGCACAGCAATGGGCTCGATATTATTAAGTTTGCAGCGCAAAAGTGACGGATTTGCCCCAGCTCGGCGTTCATACAGCATTTAGTGAGAAATCAGTCAATGCACGTTAAATTATGCAGTTTAGTTCAATCACGCCAATTGCTTCATTTAAATAATCCACGGCCCACTATTCTTGCTATTTGCCAATCGGCAATCGCGGCTAATAACAAACAACTCGGATTTATTTTTGCTTGGGGCGTCCGCGTCCGTCAGAATGTGCATTATTTTGTCAACAACATCGGCGATAATTGACAGATTCGGTGTGAAAACGATCCCCCGGCTATGTAAACTAACCGTTTAAAACATGCAACTGCGCCGCGCGTTGCATCAACAGTTTTATCTTAATTTATTTCGAATTTGTGCAAATCGCCGGACGCGTGCGTTTTCGAATTGCCTCCCTTATTTGCTCGCGTTAATTCACCGAAAGGTTAATTTGCGGTTATTTGGCGCTTTGCTTATGAAATTTGCCCCCGTTTATGCCGAAAAATCGTATGGTGTGTAATACTTTCACTAAAATGCTGCACATTTTAGTAGATTTATAAGAACAACAAAGTATAGAAATTTATATAAGACTATTAAACCAAAAATTAAGAATTAATAATGAAGAGGGCGAAATAAATAGTCATTGGAGAAATCAAATGAAGGGACAACATCCAAAACTAGAAAAAGCAAATTTGTGCATTACGTAATAGCAACAGCGATATAATACGAGAGAGAAATGATATACTCAAAATAGTGAAAGAAGTATATATGAAGAGCTATATAGGCTACATCTAAAATCATAAAGATAAAAATAGGCGGTAAAACCAAAATAATAATCCTAACATCCATAATGTAGGTATTGAAGAGCTACCCGAAATAGAAGAACAAGAACTAAAAAATGCACTGAAACAAATGAAAAAAAAACAAAATATCCAGTGAAGACGGAATTGTAGAATTAATAGAATGAGGTGGGCAAAAACAAAAATACAAAATATGCGTTAAATAAATGTATGGATCAAGCAGGATCTAGAAAGGGATATGGAACTAAAGATCACTGATTCACTTGTAAAAGCTACTGAATACAATATCCCTCTTCACTTACTTTTATAGATTTCGAAATGGCCTTTGGATCGGTAGAAACATGTGCAATAATGGAAGCACTTAGCAATTGTAGAATTTACCAAATATACATCGATTTCTTGAAAAATGTCAATACAGCCACTGTTACTTATAAATTACACGAGGAGATAAACCCAGTGCAATTAAATCGTGGAGTTCGATAAAGTAACTGTCCGTCACCCAAACATTCACTTTGGTGCTGGCAGACCTGTTTCAAACATTTAAGTGGGAAAATTACGGAGGAAAATGGTAGAAACCTAAACCACCTCAGATACGCGGATAACATTGTCATTATTGCTAGGTACTAACAGAAATGACCTAGACCATATGCTAAAAGCTCTTAAAAAACGGGCAGCGGAAATTGGTCTAAAGGTGAACCTAGACAAAACAAAGACGATGATGCCAATGGAAGAATGTGTAGACAATACGGGTTGTAAACATAAAGATTAAAAACGTCAGTATATATATTTAGGATAAGCTCTTAAGCTTGATCGAGACAGTGAAATAACAGAAATCCATAGATCTCGCCTGATATGGTATTTTGAACTCGCAAGACTATTGTGCAATACTTATAGTTTTTTTTTAATATAAATGTATCCTACCCATATTGACCTACGGAAACGAAAACATATGCACAAATTTGATATGGCAGGATATCTAGCTCGACCAAATGAAAAAAATGTCTCCTATCATAAATTTCCATCAAATATGGTGGTAAATTTTTGGGGTTGGATAAAGGCTATTACGTAAAGAGAAAATATGTGATCTGTCAGATGGTGTCAACCAGCGCCAATTTCACCAAGGGGCCATAATTTGCACATTACCTACATTGAACTAGCTGGTAAGCTTTATAAAGACGAAGTTTTTGCTAATCAACGCAGGCGACGACAAAAACACTACTTTAGTGACGACCTTGGGATTACAGGAAAAGCAGAGGAAGACCCCCAGATAGGTAGTACAAAGAACTACAGAAAGTGGCCGGGTTGAAATGGACATAGTATAGAATGCACAAAACTGAAAAAAGTGGAAGTCCAACTCTGGACCGAAATTGGCTAAAAAAAAGAAGAAATCTAAATCTTCTCAAATTTTTCTGGTTTTGTGAACAATTTTTAGAAAATGCTTCAGATTAATCAATTCTCAAGAAAGTTTTGAAAATGTGTGTACTTTGCAAGACTGGATATCTAAAAAATCGTTTATTTAAAATAAATTGGTTACAATTAGAATAATATTCAGTTGAATGTAACACGTCTACTTATAATTGTCACAGCGTCCCATAACAAATTCCAAGCCAATTACCCCCGCCTTAAAGTAAAAGCACCGCACACACCGGTTGCTGCGCAAGCACAAAAGGCGCACTCCAACTCTGTAACCCGAATCCGGGGCAAGTTGAGCATTGTAGCGCCAGTTGCAAGCGTATAAAGCACCAGCCTCTACACCGCAAGGTAAATGAGGTTACAAATAATACATACATAATACATTAAAGTAAAAGCGTATGGTATGAGTTTTGATGTAGTAATAGATGAAATTGAAGTGTAAAACTTAATAAATTTATTTATGCCAGTTCCACAATCATTTAAATGTTTTATGGCGTATTAGATATAAATACAACTACGTTTGCAAATTCATTCATATAGAACACTGGAAAATGTTGCTGTCAAATTGCAGTGGGCCATCTGAAACAATAAAATTCTCTTTAAAAAATCATTACTATGCATAGAGGTTAGGACATTAATAAACAAAGGTAGCCCAAAAGTCACGGCGTCATCGGCAGTCGTTGTCACTTCGTTTGTAGATGTCATTTCCTAGTAATTTCTTGATTGCTATAACGCAAAAACGTGGAAAATTAATAATGAAGGTTTATACACTCCAAGAACGCCGGAATCTTGTGAAAGTGTTCTACAAACACAATTCATCAATTGTGGCGATTTGGTGTGTATGGCCTCCCATGTCACCGATTTAACACGCTGAATTACGAAGAATTAGTAAATACCAAATTTTTAATGCATATTACTAAATTTACATTATTTTTGTGACATAAGACTATCGCTGTTAAATTTTAATTTTCAATTAAGAAAGACTTATTAATCAAACTTCTTGAAAGTGTTTGGAAAATGTTCCATCAACATAAAGGGCAATTATTGGACGTATAGATTCATATAATAATTATGAAAAAGAACAAAAGGTTGCATCAAATAAGCATACATTTAAGGATTTTAGATATATTTAAATGTGGAGCTTATGCTCAACGAATGTTGAGGTACATAAACAGGAAATAATGATAGAACTATTTATACAAAAACAAAGAAGTATGAATAGCTAAATAAGAAAAAGGATAGGGAAAACAGTAACAGTGGAATGTCAAAGGAACAGAAAGAGATGAAGAAGAATATAAATGGAATATTAACTATTTATAAAACCACTTAGGAAATGCTTCATTTTATGTAACGTGTGCGATTTTGTGGAAAGAGATCTCACAAGATTTTTTCTAATTTTGACAAAAAACGGTTTTCAAACTTTAAATCGATGAAATTAATAAAAGTCATGTCCAAAAAAATTCAATTAATTGTAAATCAAGTAGGTACGTTTTCGCTTCTTCGCATGTCAATTTAATGTAGAAATTAACTTTTCATTACTAGTTGGGAAATATTTTTCGTTTCGTAACTAGTTACTAAAAGTGTGATGTTTTGAATCTTCCATAAGTTTTAAAAAGTGCCACTTTATATGTCAAAATTAGAAACTAATCTTTTACGTAACATGACCGGAAAACCATCTTTATAGGACGCGTAGGCACATTTCGGACCGATGCCGAAGCGAGACCTGGATGAATTACTTACATTTTTTAGGCACCTTCGTTTCTTGTTAATTTTACCTAAATATTGGAACATTACAATAACAATCATTATACCTTTATAAAAATCTAGAGATATGTGTATTTGATTTCCTTAGTAACTACAATCAACAAATATTTCAAACCAATCAAAACGTCAATTTTCCAAAATAGGCCTGTAAAGAAATATATTACATAAAAAATCGCGAAAGTGACATATATCGTGCGAGTATGTTTGAGAAACGAGGAGAAGCGTAGTGAAGCCGAGTGACTTAAAACACGAGTTATATATGTTAATTTTCCCACCACCACAAACAAATAATTTTTTTCAATTTAATTAATGGCAGAATCATTGTGGCTACTAACAGTCAGTAGTTTTTCTGTCGAAATGGCATATTGACTTAGGTTTCAGTAATATATTGTCAGTAATGTTTAGGTTAAAATGCATATAGGTCAGTAGTTCTTAGTTAGGCGCCTTAATGTCAATTTGACGTATTTGTCCATTATCCGGATACGGACAGATCGTTGTCAAGTTGACATCAAGGCACCCTAATTTTTAGGTTAAAATGATATATTTCCGAACAGTCAGAAACATTCAATGGACACATGATAATTGAATTTTGCAATTCGCAATCCAAATCTTAACTTATCCCCGGTGTGTTATTCTGCAAATCTCAAAATAACGCAGGGACACTACCGGATGGAAAAGTTTCCTCGAAGAAACCCACAAATACATCGAAACCGAACCCATAACATAACCAATTAACCAACCAAAAGAAGAAGAAAAGACAGAACACTAAAAATCCGAGACTATACAGCTCACACAAAAAATTGAAGCCGAATCGAAATGCACGAGGAACAAGAGAAGTGAGAAATCGTACCGACGTACGCAGAAAGGGACGAGAAAAGAGTTCGAAAGTAGAAAACGTATCAGTTAAAGACCAAATTAAGAGAAACTACTAGGCTAGTTGAAGAAAAATAAAATTTTTATAAAGGACAAATAATAAGACAAATAGGGCTTCACAAGTTTGGCGCGAAATTTGTTACGACCCTTATTAAGTAATGTGTAAGTTTTGTTGCAGCAGTATTAAGTAAAGCGTAACATTTACGGAAATTCTCGATATTAACGTTATTACTATTATTATTTTCAGACAACTAACTCAAAAACTCTGGAGAGTGGATAGTGGCCACTAAGATGTATTTAATTAATTCCATAATTAGAAGCAACGATGATTCAATCGGTAAGGGCGCCAGGCTCTGTTGAACCATGCGGGGCAAGTGAGCTACGACGAAACAAGGTGAAAGAAATAATGAACACCTAAACAACAAAAGAAATAACACCGGCTAATACCAAACAAGAATTTCTTTTTTTACAACAATGGCAAAATAGCATTCGGGGAGTAGAGTAACATACAGGTGACACTATGTCAGAACGAGAGATACTCGATTTTATGCTATCAGTTAACCACTAAGCAATTAAAATTTACACTGGGTTCACAAATGCAAATCGGAACCAGAAGGAAAAATTATTTATTCAATTTACAAATAGCACAGGACAACATTAAGACATTGACTTAACTGATCGCGTACACAATCGACCCAGTGAAAGTATTCTCAATCCTAAACGTTTGAGATTGGCGCTCCAATAAAGCTACATATTGCTGTCATTTATAAATTTCAACGTTAACCTTCGCTATAATTGCCGGTTAATTCGTGCAGATAGATGAAATCAAGTCGTCTGCCATTCTTATTACAACTGATAATATTACATAGAAATGAATGAGTTGTACAACGCGCAATAAGGCAGTTACTAACGGTTGCGTGTCAACAATAAAATTTACCCGGACACAAAAAGGAGTGTTCAAAGCTCACACTCGGCGATTTTCACTGGCAGCGTCAAGTCGACGAGCTTTTGAATTTCCAGCCAAGATATCGCATCTCTAAGTATCCAAAATCGGAAAATCAAGTAGCAGGTGTTTTATCGTTCGCTAGTCTGCACATGTAGTTATATTGAGTGCCAAATTCCAAGGCGCAGAGGAGAATCAAGGGGCTGCTGGACATCGGATCAGCAAAGGGGATCACACAGAAAACAAGATAAACAGGAGAAAAGGAAGAAAACAGAAAAATAAATTAAACGCAGGAAAACGCCTGAAACAATAGCCGGGCATCAGCTCACACAGAACTAATCGCGAAAATAGCTTACTTACAGGTATTAAACGGCCTATAGCAATTTGCGACGAAAACTACCACATTACGAAATACGTAATTTTCTATTTGTACATGGTAGTTTATTGTGTTCTATTATTTCTGTCACTTTCAACGTGCAACGTTTCTTCTGTCGGAATTGTCCACACGGCCTTTCTAATATGCTCTTCGGACGCGGCCTTTCTTCATCTGAGTTAGATGAAGTCAGCGTACGTTGTAATCAGAAGACGCGCGCGTTTCGCAGGGATCAGGTCACACCGAGTCTGCTTGAGATTTGTACCTACGCGGGCGTGTCTCCTATTGAATGTTAAAATTTTCTTATCTTTAGCCCTACTCTTGCCTCTTTACCCTCGCTGTAGTCTCTAAACTGTTGAAAAGCTGAGAGCTCTGGCACCCTTTCTTCCGTACGCTTATGGTACAGCTTATATTCATGAAATAAAAATTACTCGTGTTTTTTTAAGCTTTAAAGTGAGAAAAATTATGAAAACTAATACAAAAATGTTTCATTTAAATAAAAAAAAATGGAATGACTGGTTTGTTATGGTGGAGCCATGGCTCTTTGGCTCCGTATATAGAGCCGCCACTGATTCGTCAAGTATTTTCTAGTTGCTTAGTATTATCCAGAAAATTGTGTGCTATACTTAAAATGATGTATTAAAGAGTAATTTCAACTATCAAGTCAATTCTGTTATGATATTTATAAGGAGTTATAAGTTCTAAAATTAATTAATATAACCATTTTAGAGTTTAGAAGATGCTACCATAGCTGATAAAAGAAAATCTGCATAGTGCGAATCAATTATAAAAATGATTGTAACAGTTTTTAAAACTGACGAAAGAACTAAGTTTGGAAAACTACTTTACGTGTAGGGCTGCCCCCGTTTTATTTTCAGGGATTCTCTGCAGGCTTGATTTTATTTGTAGATTAGCTTTCTAGTCGATTGTAATTCAAATTGTTCGGTTTTGCATACTACCAGGTTGTCGAATCTTGCAGCTTGTATTGGATAGTTTTAATCAATAGCTTTGCTATATTTATTACTGTTTAGATAATTGTTTGACTTAAATGCTATTGCTACATTAGCTACTGCGTATTACTTCATATTTCCTTTTATGTGAAACTTTACAGTTCGGATGAAACGAACGTTGCTTGTACTCCCAGTATTATTTTAATATCGAGCGAGACTTCAATTAAGACGACATTCGTGGAACTCATCGTCGGTATAATAAATTACTAGTGAGACAATCATTATTTGTATAAAATAGACAAATGTCTGTTATTTACGAGACAAATGTATCCTTGAAATACATATTATTATGGAAAATTGTCTTTGCGACGCGACGTCTCTATTCAAAGTTCAATTCCCACGTATCCGACGATTCGTTTTGCTTCTTTGACTAGTGTAAAATTATAAACGTCCTGCGTTGTAAATATCGAAACTGCCAGCTGATATTCTTTGCTATTAGGTGCAAATGCAAGTTTATTAATATTAGATTGAGTTTTTATGCGGCCGTAATCTATGTTGTTCGTCGATGCGACTGTAATGGAGTTTACAAACGGTTTATGAACATGTTCGTTTAGTGCTTTCACACTTCGCTACTCATGTGTGGACGACATTTCATATAGTAAAACATGTAAATATGTAAATCAAGTTACTCTAACATTTGTAGAGTGCTGTAACTTTAAAAGCTATTTTATTACTTTATTACTATTCTAATTTTCAATTTAAATGCCCTTTCTATGTAAATTCTCCCCGGTTTGATATATTTCTGTAAATGTTGTAAAATGTAAAGTGGCTATTGTGTTTTCGAGAAATAAAACCATGTACAATAACAGTTTCGCAAATGTATTTATTACGTGGCATAAATTACCGGCAACTCCTCATTAATTTCCGCGGCGTCTCGAAACGTGCAGTAAAGAAACTACTGATATTAAGTTTGGTTATAAACAGATATCCATGCGGAAACGCAGCCTGTCTTTCAGATACAACGCGTCGTAGTTGGCAATTTAAGCCGTTTTGAATGCGTCGCTCGCTTGTGTGGCTCTTCAAGATGCAATTGTGGAGGAAATTATACACATGCTCCGGGATTCTCACTATTAACCGGCTTAGGGAGAAGTTCTCAGCCATTGATTGCAAATTGCAACCGATGCGCTGCTGCAAAAACTAATAAATACACAGGCGCCGAGTTACCTGTTTCCAGATACATTCATGCTAGAAATTTGAAACGCGTTTTTGAGCACTTGAATTTTATTTACTTCAAATTTACACCTGAAGTTGTATCTCGCTTTTGTGTAGTTTTCGTCGAGAAGGCCCAAAGATTGGCAATAATTAAACTCAAAATCTAGAACTTCCCATCTTGGTAATCGATAAGCCTCCACAAAGGCAATTGGACGGTTTGAAGTTAATCCAATATTTTTATATCCATTTTAAGAAAACCCTGTACGTTATCTACTCTTTCGTACACATTAGTCTACAGGTTTTTTTGTACATATTAGTTTTTCCTCACAAGCTTGCACAAAAACTGTAACAGATTTCAGAGTGTGAGAAAAAATACGAGTGCTGTTTTGTTAAAGTTAGTAGCTGGCCATAGATGCCAATAAAATTAACATTTGCATACATTTAAAACCAGTTGCAATTTTGGCGTTAAAACGCATATAGAGAGAAGTTTTTTGTTGTCCACTAGACATCATTAAACTGACGCGGAATACTTTTCGAGTAACGATTTTTCCGATTAAAAAGAAGCTTGACATATGATCAAAGTCACTACAATTTAGTGGCAACCATAGTCGTTCATAGATTCACCAAGAACTAGGTATTGGATCATCCACTGTAGATTACATTTTGTACTAACAGCTGGGTGTGAGGCAGCTTATTATACAAATATTATACAAATTAAATGCACAGTATTTTATTAAAACATCAAGTATATTTGCTCAGTAGATATATAATAAGCGTCAAGTAAAACTAATACATGTTATGTAAGATAATAAATGTTCAGTAAAAATAATAAATGTACAGTAAAAATGTTAAACGTTCAGTAACAATCATAAATGTTTAGTAAAATAATAGATGTTTAGTAAAATAATAATCCTTTGGTAAAAATAGTAGACAATCAGTAAGAAAACAATAAGCGCCCAGTAAAATAATAAATCTTCAGTAAATATTATAGATGTTCGGGAAAAATACAGAGTATTTAGTACAAATAATAAATGTTTCATTCAAAAGATCAAAGCGACAGTAAGAAGTTTAATTTTGAATAAAGCAAGGCAACAAATTAAATGGGCATTATTATATTAAAACCAAGTAATTTTGTTCAGTAAAAAAACCTTATTTCTAGTAAATAAAATAAAGAGACCGCAATATAAAAAAATGTTTAGTAAAATAAAATATATTCAGTAAAAATAATATATGATACATAAAATAAATGGTCACCAGAATAGTAGGTATTGAAAGGAATATTATTTATATATTATTACATAGGTATTTATCAAAACACTCGCCAGAATGTTACTGCAGTTAACCTGGATTGCATAGAATGTCTACAGTGTTTCTCACCAACTATCAGACATAGCCAAATTAACATTGGAAAATTATTGGGCGATCAACTATTGCTGTGTAGCCATCGCGGTACGTGACTGGTCAAAAATGACAAACGTCAAATTAATACAAATTGTTTGCATTTCTGACTAATCGCTTACCTCGATGCGCACACAGCAATAGTTGATCTTTTCACAATTTCTCAATGTTAATTGCCCTATGTCTGATACTCTGCGGGATACACTGTATATATACTTCCAATGAAGTCATTATAAAAAGATGAAGAAACGACAAACACGATACAAGCTTGTATATTAATTTTTATAAAAAAGTTACAAAAATAAAATACACTCTTAAAATACAAGAATAAAAATTTAAATATTTTCCGCTAGTACGTAAATATATAACATTATATTATTAGAGCAGCAAAGCTCTTTGACTTTCGTTGGACGACCTCTGCGTCGTTTTTGTCCTATTGGCATGGTTTTTGCTTTTGGAGGTGGGCTTACTGTTTTCAGTCTTATTGCTAGTACAACGATGTGTTTGCACATCATTATTTTTAGGAATGCTGGACAGTCACAATGGCCATCAAGCCCTTAATTTTTATCTTTAGGCAAAACTCTTCTCCAAATTTTGAACATCACAGATTTAAACTCATCAAATGAAAAGAAATCTAGGCCAGCTTTTTTTTGTCGCACCAAATTCTTCTACATGAGTCGCATAACCAGCAGGAATAATGAATCTATTATTGTCATTACTTGTACCGTCTGTCTCGTTTTCCAGAATTATATTTTTTCACGTCTGGGAGCAAAACACGGCTTCTACGATACCAAAATAGTGAGGGAAATAATGAATTACTCCCTAGAGAGGAGAAAGGTCGCTAGGGAGTTTTTATTATGACTGCGCAACAAGAGCTCACAATTATGTCAAATTCGAGGTTATCAGGTTAGGTTTTGCGTCAGTTTTGACACAAAATCTAACCTGCTAACCTCGAATTTGACATAATTGTGAGCTCTTGTCATAATGACTTACAATGCCACCAACTATAAAATTTACCATAGGCTACTAATTTTAAAATAATTCTAACTAAATAGCTATTAACATATCTAGGAATGTTATGAGTATCATAACTGCCGCAGATGTTGCATTGAAATCCGAGCTCGCAGAGCGAGGATTTTAAAACATCTGAGGCTGTTATGATTCATAACATCCGTGATTTGTTCAATAGTTTATCGGTTGCTGCATGGTTATGGTTGCCATGTACGGTAATGGACTATTACCGTACAGATCAGTTATGATTTAGTTACCAGCCTACTTTTGTATATGTAAACAAGGGATTAATATCCTGCAACCGATAAATGTCAATAAATGACGTTTAAAAAACAGGTTTTTCGTTTTAAATCTCTCTGCAACGTGAAAAAAATAGTATATGCAACTCGGAGAGAATGCTATTTTGCTTCAGTGCAGTTTCTGACTCTTGGGCTGCGCCCTCGAGTCAGACATTGCACCTCAGCAAAATAGCGCATTTCTCTCCCTTATTGCATAATCTACTATTTTCTGCTGTTTAGCCCACTTTATTATTAACACAACACCTAGCCTCAAATATCCAACCGGTAAAGGAAGTCGCTGTTACTGAACGTTTATTATTTTTACTGTGCAAATTCAAATAAATTACTGTGCATCTTCTATTTGTTTAATATGCGTTTTAAACTGTACAAAATATAATAAAATACCGTGCATATTTTACCGGCCATTTTTAATTTTCTAATGTGCAGTTTGCAATATTTTACTAACCATTCGGGTTTTTATACTTTGCAAAAATTAGTTGATTACTGAACACACATATTTGTTTACTGAATAAAACTGGATTAAATACTGAACGTTTTATTAGTACCCTTAACCTAATAACCAATACAAGCGCTGGTAGACTGGTGCAGATTTATGTTCGATCAAAGATCCTGCATCCTGCAAAGCATGTGTCTCATATTAAGCGATGAGTCGGTGGTCCTCTTGAAATAATTCCTTTTGAAGATTGTAAAAGTATAGCTTTTAATTGGTATCTTGTGTTTAAAGGTTCTTCATCTTCATCAAGTTCCTCCAAGAACGTTTCCGATCAGTAGCATAATTTCAACCGTATTGGCAGCCTTCCTGAAGAGTGTTCTTATGCGTATTGCCATTTATTATTGTTGTTCTTCTTCCTTCCCCTGTTTTACGCTTTCTGCCTGTTCATTCTTCAATCTTGCCTTTTTCATGGCCGTTCTGGACTTCTCTTTCCGATATCCCGCAGTTCTTACCATTTCGTCTGTAATTTTGCTAATGTCTTCATTCCATTCTTGTTTTCTTTTGTGTGCCCATTTATTAATGTTTTCGACCTTGTTTTATGGATTTTTGCTTTGGTATCCTTTCTGATATATTTATTCCGCGAAATATTGTCAATTAGACCTCCCGCTATCATATTTACTTTAACATTTTGCTGCCAATCATTTGTAACATTTTCATGAATTGTGATGTCTGATTGAATGATTTCGTCATCCACATCAAGTTTACATCTGCGAGGTTCTTTTGACGTTGTCATGAATTTTCAACGGACTTGCCGTTGTGTTCAAAAGATGCATGTCTTTCTGGAGGTCATCTTCATTTCCTACGATTAAAACCACGACATCTGCGTAGCAGAGTATTTAAATCTTTATTTCCCATTCTATAGCATCATCAAGTTCTTACTTTTTAATAATTGCATCCATAAATAAATAAATACTAGAGGGCGCAAGGAGTTTACCTTTTATTGTCCCTTGGATTTTATTGTCTGTATAAATTTTTCAATAATTTTAATATTATTATTATTAATCGGTGTTTCTCTGTTCTATAGAAGCTGGACGTGATCAAAAGTTTTTGTAAATCAACAAAGCAGAGGTAGTGGTTTTTTACATTCTAATGATTTCTCTACTACTTGTTGTAAAATGATCACTATGCCCGTACATGATCTTCCAGATCTATAACCTTGTTGTTTTTCTGCTAGTATAGTAATTGGGTTCATTTTGTTAGTGATTATTTTAGTTGGTAATTTTAATGTTATGTCTAATTAGTTAATTCCTCTGTAGTTAGTACGATCTCTTTTTTTAAGTAAACATCAATAGTATATTAAAACACAAGTTGCGTAAGGCATAACTTTGTCGCACGTGTCCAAGTTTAGAAAACGAAAGGCAAAGCGACGGGTTTTCTAAAGAACAAGTGTAATAACAGGCCGTTTTTTATACTATTTCATCTAATTTGCATAAAAATAGTCGACAGGATGATGTTTCAACTTTTTTCATATGAAAGTACACTGTTTTCAATGTTTTTATGATCACGTTATGACATCGAAGTAGATTATAGATATTAACGATACAAGTTTGATTATGAGCATCTTAACGAAACGAGTTTTGTTAAGTGCGATAAGCAAACGTATTTTGTTCAATATTTTATCTTCGTCAATAAATTCTGGTCCAATGTATGTTTCGTTTTGAGTGGGGTAATATATATCTATAAACGCACTGAGTGCGGTAATAAAACCCTTAACGATACTAAAATTAATTTGTTAAATAGTCTATAACAACACCGATGAATATAATAGTTATTTATTATACAAGTGGGATAAACGCATCATTAACATACGTGTATGTAAGCACACAAGTATATTAATGATGCATTATCACACATCTATAGTACACAATTTTTTCCACAACTGCCCAAAATTGAGAAAAGTGTATTAAGAAAAATGTCAGATCTGTAATTTCCAAAATATTTTAGTAAGAAAATGTGATTATGTCATTCATTTGACACTATTTCCCTTAGGTAATGAAGCAATTACACCACTAGTGGTGTAATGGAAGTTCATTACACCACTAGTGATATAATGAGGTTTATTACTTAACTGGAATAGTGTCAAATGAATGGAGTAATAAGTTACTTATCCCACTGGAGTAGATAAAAGTTATTTAATGTATAAGTGGGATAAGAGCATCATTAATATACGTGTGTGTAAGCGCACAAATATATTAATGATGCATTATCACACATGTATTGTACAAAATTTTATCTACGACTGCCTAAAATTGAGAAAAGTGCATGAAGAGAAATGTCAGATCTGTCATTTTTAAAAATATTTTGGTAGGCAAATGTCATTATGTCATTTATTTGACACTATTTCAGTTAGGTAATGAAGCCATTACACCACTCAGTTAGGTAATGAAGCCATTACATAACGGAAATAGTGTCAAATGAGTGACGTAATGAGTTACTTATCCCACTGGAGTAGATAAAATATTATACTTTTTCTCCAGCTATTTGGTATTTATTTTAGGTTATGAACTTGTTTATTAATTTTGTTAACACTTCTGTCAAGTGTCCAGTAATAATTATACATCTGTCTTCGTCTATTTCTGTTAATTCATTATTTTCATTTCTTTGTTGCCTCAACATTCTCCATTTGTGTTTGTAACTCACTCATCACTGTCCATTCGTCTGAAGGATACTTGCCAATGCTTTTCTTTAGTACTTGTGACTAGTGATTTTGGTGCATTTTTTATTCTTTTGTATTTTTCATAAGATTCCTGATGTTTTGTATTTCAGGTAAGCTTTTCTCTTTTCTTCCATTTTCTTTCGAAATCGCGATTTTATTAATTTTCTTTCTGTTGTGATATTCTTATTCATAAGGCTTCTTGGGCTGCTCCTTTTATATTCTTCCTGATCTAGTCTTAGTTGGTTATAGGATTTAAAGTAATTTACCTACTTAGTCTTCTATTATAGCGATTTCGTGTAGATTCATTCTACAATGCTTCAACGTTGAACTTTTCATGTTTTATTGTATTATCTGTGCTCTCCTTAATCGTTATCTTTAATCTTGTTTTGCTTAACTGTAAGCCAGGTTTTCTGTACATTCCAGGTTTTTCTTTGTCGTGCTGGTCCACGTTTTTACCCTGGATCGTTGCATGTAATAATACTTGGCAATTGCCATATGGTTTATGCTGCACATTACTTCTTCTGTTTATGTAATCAGACTTGCATCTTTACGTTAGCGACTTTAGCCGTCCAAGGTATTTTTAAAATAGGGCGATATTTCTAAGGCTTCTAGCTTTTTACATGCGGCATCTAGCCCATAAAACAACCCTGAACATGTAGCAATGAATCTATGTAATGCGTAGTGGAATTATCAGATTCGGCCTGTAAAGATATTTTCATGAATGCTTTTCTTCCTTCTTGAATTCCGCTGCAAATTTCTTGCGTATAGTCGCAGTCTTCCGTAGTAGTAACATTTTCTTTGATATTGTCAGGGACAGTATTTTGATAGCCATTTTCTTTTCTTGACATTTTAGTTTTAATCCCGTGATTTCGGTCTGCAACTGTGGTGATGAGTTTTTGCAGATCTTCTAGATTGGTAACCAGTAAGCCAGCCCACATCTTCAGCGTACTTAGATTGTTAGTTACAACGCCATTTACTATGACACTCACTGATTTTCCATGTAAGGCTTCCTGAAATTTTTCCTCAGACTATATCTTAAAAAGCACACCGCTCCGTCGCACCCCTTTCATAACACACACTTCCTCCGACAGTTCGTTGTTGACTTAAGCACTTTGGTTTGGATATCACTCGCATATCCCATCCATCTAATCGTAGTTGACAAAGGATATTAAAACGTTTGCCGTATTTGGTGCATAAACGTACACATAACAGTGCTCCCCGTGCACCATATCCGTTTCGGAACCCAAACTGAAAAGTTCTACTAATTAGGAGGTATAGAGATTGATCTTCCTTCAACAGTTTGAAGATTTCTACAGATATAAAATCCGGTCCTGGGACTTTCCCGATTTTTGCTGACGCTAGGGAGATGTTCGATTTCTACTGTTGTAATATGTGGGCTATCCTCAGCAGTGAGATGTATCTCATTCCTGTCATCTGAATATCGTTTTCCATATAATTCGTCCATTTCCTTAGTTTTGCATGTGTACTTGTTAAAATGTTGCTACTCTCGGTTTTATATTTCCTGTTATTTGCTTGATCTAGCGCGTACTGAAGAAATCGTACTTTGCCTCTAACTCTTCTTCTTCTTCATTGACGGTTCTTATTTTTGTTCCTATCTGATGTTGAATCTGACGATATCTGTTCGAGTTCTTATTTTTGTATGAACGTCTTAGATCCATAAGTTGAAGTATATTATTTGTAATCCAGGGTTTAGTCTTCACTATTTTTGTATATTTCGATTACATCCAACGATGACTCTAGGTCTATTTTCTATGTCGGCTATTATACGTATTTAATTAAACTTAATGCTTGGTTTCAACACAACTTGTGTTTTTATTGTCGTGTCTAGTAGTATACTCTTATCTATACGCTTTGCCACTGTTTCCTGGTATACGTTTTCTGCCTTACTAATACGTTACTAATAGATTGTGAGCTGAGTGTATGTTTTAACATTCTTAATTATGTTCCTAAATTTTTCGTTGATGTTAATGCAATCTGACTGGTGTCTTGTATTGCGATTTGCATTAGATGTTCATGTACCTAGGCACCGTGGAGGATAAAATAAACGGAGTGACTAATCGTACACATAGTTTGTACGACTAGCCTGGACGCTAGTCGTACACCCTATGTGTACGGCTAGCCCGCCCGTTTTGATCGTACACACAGTATGTACGACTAACCTGGACGCTATATTTACCAATACGCAGTGCGCTACCGGTACATAAAGTAAGTATGATTAGCTCGCAGGCTATTCATACACGCAGTATGTATACTTATACAGTTAATCCGCGCGCCCTATTTGTTAATCGTATACACATCAACAGAAGTGAATATAGCAACTAATAACTTATTGAAAAGTTTGCAACGATGTAAAATATGATGAATATGACGGGGAAATAAAATAAAGATCTAAATGAAATATTATTTTCATTCGTTTTTAAATTCTAAAATATTAGGAGTTACACACATTACAGAACCAATTACCTTTGGGCTTTTGTTTAATGTTACCACACTTTTTGAAACATCGAGAAAAGCACGAGGCACAAGAAATTGTAGTAGTTTCATTTGCGGCATCGCTACACATTTTTTTTGCAGCTTATCAGTTATTAAAGAGTAAACTGGAATAAACTGCAGTGGAAAAATCTTCTTAAACTAAAGATATATTCGCCCCCTTTTCAAAAATTTCGGACTTTCTGAATCAACTGACAAAATAGCAGTGTCATACTGAATGGTGGATTCATATAAAAATCCGAGCCATTCAAAGATCAGTTCTTTTTGTGCTCGAACTGATTTACAGCTGAATGCTTTTGGTACAGTAGAAGGTTGCCTTCTTCGTTTTACTGCAACTCCAACTTTTTGTTAGTGCTGATAACTGCAGATGAGGGAGGTGTAAAATCCAAAATGCTCAGTTGTTGGCATGGATCACTTGCATATAAATCTTCTATATTACCAGTTGCTCCGTGGTTCATCAAATACCCATTCTTTTTCCAACGATCATGCACTAAAGTTTCCTTATATGCATTCATTTTGCACTTAATGCAAAAATGTGACAGCACGACAAAACCATTTGATTAAAAAAACTACATTCACAATTGTTCATCTTGACTCTTATGATCTGATTTTCAGTTTTTTTTTAAATGTGTGATTCGTTCTCGACGAATTCAAAATTTTCTTTAATTTTATATTTCCCCATGAATGAAAATTTCTGGACTAAATATTTCCAAGCAAATGGAGGGATTAGTTTGTGATACTTCCATTGATAGATATCGTGCTCGAAATCAATTATTTTACTTTTGAGAAGTAAGTCGTGGACCTCCTTGTCTTGTTGTAATACGCTCGGACTTTAGGAAAATTTAGTTTGATCAGTTCTCCATACTCTTGTTCACTAAGGCAGTAGGCAATTTTCTGCATCAAGGTCAAACATTGGTCTCTTTGAGCAGATGAAATGTTCATTTTTCCGTAGTAATTTCCCTTCTGAAAGATCTCAGGGTATGATCCAAGCACAGCAACAATGTGGCATCTGGAAAGTTTTGCTTGAAAATATGACGTTCTCTCATGTCTTTGTCTGTGAAAATAGTTTTTGTATTTTCCCAGTTTCTGTTTTCGTTTTGAATAATTGTATCACTTCATCCAAAGTATTTTCGTCCTCATTAGCTAACAAAAAAGGATTCTATTTCACTATGTCCATTCCCGCCAACTTCGAGTAGCAGATATTGAGTTGTATGTACCATCGCACATAAGCATGGTATGATCAAAAATTATTTTCATCTAGTATGGCTATGGAATAGATTCTAATTTATGAATGCAACTATAAGCCACTAAAAATAAAATGTCAAGTTTAACATTTAAGTATAAATGTAGTTCTGTAGTTGCATGCATAAATTAGGAACTATTCCATAGCCATACTAGATGAAAATAGGTTTTCATCATACTTTATTTCCGGGAATGATCAGAACATTTGTTTCATAGCTTTGTCGTGGTAGTCAATTTCTATCAGGTTTTTGTCACTATTTCGATGAATCTTCAGTGAGTCACCTTCCTGAGTGAGTTTTGGCACTGTATAAACAAGTCGCATAATGGTACATATTAATAAACAGTTTGAATTCATGTTTCCAGGAATTCTATGTTGAGTGTAAATTCTAAATTGCTGCTTGACATCGAAATGAAATTGAAATAAGTAGTGGAAAACTTCCTTAAAGAGGTTTATTCTCTCTTTCTCTCTCTTTCTCTCTCTCTCTCTCTCTCTCTGGGGGTCAATCGTTTTGATTGGTTTGATTCAGCACTCTGGTCTGAATCAAACCAATCAAAACGATTGACAACCAGAGAGTTGAATATATTATTTATTCAACTTTTCTCCTTTTCAGCTGTATAATTTGTTTCACTACATCTTTGATCTTTGTTCTCTTCCGGATATCTTTTTATATACAGTGTGTCCCAGGATTGATGTTACAAGAGGTGAGATGGACTAAAAATTTTTGAATTTTATTTTAAGGTTCTGGGATGCGGTCCTGCTTGGTTGGAAAAGAATTTTAAGAATATTTTCAGTTTTTGAAAAACAAGTAGGCCTTGACAAGGAAGCGAAAACTGTTTTATTTTCGGGTAACTACCCTTTGTGTTCATGATACGGCAAAATTTTATTGAGAAAAGTTGTTTAGAATGATAAATTATAGCCCTACACAAAATTTCAGAAATATCTGTTAATTTAGATTAAACCGTTATTTTTTTAATAACAAATTGAATTTATTAAAAATGACAGTTTAATATAAGTCAACAGATCCTTCTGAAATTTTGTAGAGGGTCATACTCTATCATTCTGAACAACTTTTCTTAATGCAATGTTTCCGTATCATGAACAAAAAGGGTAGTTTACCTGAAAATAAAATACCATTTTCTAAAAAATAACGGGTTTTTCTAAATCGACAGATCTTTCTAAAATTTGGTATAGAGCCATAATTTATCATTGTGAACAACTTTTCGTAATAAGATTTTGCCGTATCATAAACAAAAAGGGTAGTTTACCTGAAAATAAAATAGTTTTCGCTTCCCTGTCAAGGCCTACTTGTGTTTCAAAAACTGAAAATATTCTTAAAATTCTTTTCAGACCAAGCAGGACCGAATCCCAGAACCTTCAAATATTATTCAAACATTTTTAGTCCATCTCACCTCTTGTAACATCAATCCTGGGACATACTGTATATTTATCATGGATCTTTGCACTCTTTCCAGTCTTCAGTGAGAGTATTGTCTCTACACTGACCTAGAACTGTTCTGTCTCGACTATCTCGAAAACCTTTTGCAGTTGGCTGAGTTTACTTCCTTTTTTTTTGTTGTGTACATTATTTCGGCATGGCATCAAGTAGTGATTTTGTAATAGTTTCATTTAGTTGTTCAGTACTTATGTTCTGGGAGGCGATTTCTTATAACTACGAAAAATTCTTTTCGGGGAATTGTTTTCAATGATTTTTTTCAATGAATTGTTTTCGGTTAATTTTTCTGCTAATTTTTCATGTTCTAATTTTAGATTTTATATCACGTTTTTATAAGGTGCCACAATGTTTTTTACCTTTAACCTCACTTTGGCGAAAACCCTCTACTGTATTTTAGCAATAATTCAGAGGTAACTGATAGATTTGCTTAGCTTCCTATGAATACTAACTTGCATTGCTTTTCCAATAAGGTTGACCACCTTTCGGTATGTTCCTTCTCGTTCGCATGGGCTCTCAAAGTGATGTGCAGGTGGCCTTTAGCGATGCCTTCACAGCGGAAACTGAGCTGGATGGTCGTCCTCGCTGAACCGATCCTTCACGCTCAACTCAGCCCATTAAACTCGTAGTCTATGGACATCCTTTACGTCGGCAAACTCGTAAGTTCAGGCATGAAAATGGAATCCCAGCTTCTTCAGCGTGATGTCCTCAAGGTCATATCTTTCAAGGTGCCTCGTAAATGCACCCGTGCTTATGGGCTGCGTTTGGGTGACCACTGTGCGTCGGACCTTTCGTGTGTATCACGAAGATTATATTTTCTGAATTTAGATAACGTTTTTTACTTTTAGTTATTTGCCGCTCTTCTGCCACGCATGTATTCACTCAATAAAACGATAAATTCACACTCTTACTGGCAAAATTGTATTTATTTTTCTTAAATTTGAGAAGTACAAGCGTTTTGATTGTTAATTGGGAAAACAACGAATTTATTTTAATTTTAAAAGTATCTCCAAGGTAACCAATTCAATTATTTCATATACATGATAAATCACACTACCTAATTTACATACCTGATCAATATTATATGTACATAGAATTCACCTTATTTTTAAGAGGTAAGTGTTTGAATTATTTGATTCGCAGTCAATACGTACGGAGTTGGTTATCATAAATTTGTAATAGTAAATTATGTAGGTCATAATTTAGTAGCATTACAATATGTGGCAGGCAAATTTAAAAACAACGTTTTTATATCAAAGCTAAAGTGGAAAAGATCATATTGACATATACATGATGTCCATAAAATACGTACCCACGACGTGACCACAGATTCTTGCACTCAAAATAAGAGGACCTAAATCAACTTACCTATTATACCCAAATGGATTTTGTGAAGTCAGTAGTCTCTTTTAAAGTTCCGTAAAAATTATTTTGCTTATAACTATAGGCTTGGATTGACTTGTATGATATTCGTTATTACTCCATCCCTCATACGTATAAGTCATCTGTTGAGATGATATTGAACTAATGGATCGGACATAAGTGTCACGGCAGAGATCAGACAATAACTTTGTAGTGGCAAGACTGGCTTCTATTTTTTTTCAGAAAGATACATCCATTAGTAATGTCTGTGTCTTTGTAATCTTTAATGTCTGTTACAATTTTTTAGGAAAATATTGGAATGACTGCGGAGATACCAGATATCAAAAATTGCAAAGATAAAAAATGCCGATAAATACCTCTTTCAGGGGAAAAAAAATTGAAGTTTCGGCACTTGTAAATAAGTTACTGCGTGCTCTGTATCGTGAAATCCATGTTTCGTCCACCAATGGTCCAGAAATAATAACCAAAAGATGAGGTAATAGCAGTATGGAGTGTTGTAGGTAAAATTAATTGTTTTAAAAGAATTTTGAAGCAGAATATTGACTTAACGAAAATTATTTATTATGCTGTCGCCAGATATTTTAGGGACACCCCCTATTTTAAAAACTTGAAGAGTTTATAAACTGTTTAACTATTTGAACTTGCTACTTGTTACAATTCATTAAAAGTGGCACTTCCATTTGTGATTTGGTCACGAGTATATCGTTGCCAGTTTGCTGTGTAAGTTTCGTAGCTACAGATGATGTCAGCTTGGCTGTCGAAATATGTATTTAGCAGTTGTTAAATATTTGTGTGGTGAGAGGTTTTAACGAATTGTGATATTTTCAAACCACAACTTCCATCAGTGTTTTATTGCTACGTTTTATTTATGTATATGTTTTTAACATTTCGTGAATATTAAAATATTTTAATAAATTGTTGCAATTTTGGTTTACCTACAAGTAATAGGAAGCGTGAAACTTTCAAATCACGTGTTTTGTGCTAACTGTCTTAGTAATAATTATGATTCACATTCAAGCTAGCTAGCGCAGTTGGTAAAGTGTTAGGCTTGCATTAAGCAAGTCCTCGGTTCGAATCCCACGGTGGGAGTTCTCCGTAGCCTTGGCAATCGGTATCCGGGTTCGATAAGAATATTCACAGTTAGGCACCAAATTAACTGTGCTCTACTCAGAACCACAGACCTAAGAGATAGAGTAACAAGGTCAACACATCACCAAGACACACGCCTAACACACGTTGCACAGCTAGATGCTAAAGCGTATAAAGCACTAGCCTCTACACCGCAAGGTAAAATGAGGTTACCTACCGAGTATATATACATACATAACGCAAACGCCTTATTTTATATAAACGCGTTTTTAATATCAATTTGTATGTTTGTGCAATCAATTAAGATACCACAAAGGCGATATTCCCGGTTTCTTAATTCCCCATTTAGAATACCCAGTATAATTTTCGTCTAAAAGTGTTTGAGGTATTCTAACAGCCGAAAAAATAAATCGCGTCACACGGTTTACTTATGCTATAAAAGTTTTGATTGATGAAAGGCGCGCTTTATATAATTTCTTTTATAATTTACATGAATAAGAGCAAAGAAAGAAATGAAAAATTTAATTTCGAATGTATTGTTATGAACACTTTAAATTCAAATACTTTTCTTCTTCATTTCATTTCGTCCTAGATCTTGAGATTACGGATTTAAATTAAAAGAATTTTAAGCATAACCCGGAGGGGAAATCCAAGTTTCATTAAAATATATAAAGCAATTTAAAGTCAGTTTTTACATTTATATTTTAAACTTACACAAAATACTTTCCGGCGAAGTGCCGAATTAACTTCGGGGAGAAAGTATGTTTTAATTGCATTAAAATATTGTATATTTTTCAAATTTAAGCTCGGGCAGGGCTGTGGTGGGCTTTTGTTCCTTCCAGCGCCGCCCTCCTTATTCTTTCTGCCCCGAAAGAAGGACAGAAAGTTTCGCGTTTACGATTTGGCGGATTTCGCAGCAGCGAAGCTTAAATTTTTTATTTACATTGAAGGAAAAGCCCATTAGTTTTAAAATTAAAATATACATCACTCGGCCAGTTTTATAAATCGCAAACACCGAAGCAAAAACAAATGGCACCCCCGTTCTCTTGCAATATTACACTATGAAATTTATGGTGAGTTATAAAGAACGCAGCTACACTTGCCATTAGCGCGAGCAGTTTAGCTTTTTATGGTGGACCACAATGTTGAATGTTATAAAGACGTGTTGACTTTTACTGATTTATACTCGCCGTGTTTCTGTTTTCGCGAAATTGTCACAAAAATCCAGCGCGCCCTATTGTTTCGCGTCTAATGTCGAATGAAACCGATGTTTAATTCATGCATGTTCAAAAGCATTTTTTGCGCCGGTTGCAATTATTCGTTCGTTCCCGGCGAACAAAAATAGTAACGGATGCCTACGTTACGTATTTGAATCGGTATTTCAATTCAATAGCGTAAAAAGTAATAAAAATGTAATGATATTACATTGTTTTCGCTCAGAAATGATGATAAAATACCAGAAACGAACTTTGCAACTGTAAAAATGTAATTTTAATAGAAATACGGGTTACTACGCTGCAGATGCGATGTATTTTTTCATCGGACTTTCAGCGGGGAAATGTATGTTGTAAAAGAAACGCGAACAATGTAATGAAAACTATAAAATATCCGGAACGCGATTTCGCCCTTTAAATTGTTAAAATTACTACTTGTTTACAGTTTGACGCTCTCGGCATTTGGCGAGGGCTGCAGCAGTGGCGGAGACACGGCCTGGGGTACGGGACCTGTACGACCCGCCTTTTCGACCTCTTGTCGCCAGGTAAGTCCTTTTTCTTTACTTCCTATAATCGAGTATGTATATTTGCCACCTCCACCTATTTCGCCGCCACCACCACAATCACCACTGGCGTCTTTGATTCTATATTACTGCTACATTTGATATAGTATATCTACATTTACAAGCCACATATAAACGTTTACATAAAAAAGTGCTCTAAATAACTAAGGTGCCATACGGTTTTAAAACACCTTTAGAACAAGTTATTCGTGGTTACACGAGCACTCTTAGCATTTAGCATGCGAGACAGAGTTGGACCACAAACGAAAAAAAATTTTTTTTAGAACTGCGTTATGAATATAGAAATCCGATTGCCTTTAATGAACTATAGAAAGTCAACCTTATTTCGAAGTTCAAAATAATTTCATTTAATATGTTGCCTTAAACACCGTGAAGTGTTTAAGTTTAAAATCACTCCACAAAAGTTAAATCTTTAAGAGTACTTACCTTCTGCAAATGCGTAGTTCGACTGCTATGGTGCAACTCCGAAACAATTCCAAGATTGCAGTAAAGATTACTGCCAAAACACGCATTGGTGGAGAGTTTAATGCCAATTGAACAACCATTCCAGCGACTTCTTAGTGTTCGTCTTGTTCTTTGTCGAAGTATAATGAGTGGCCATGAATCCCCATTAGAGTTAGCATTAGATCAAGATACCAGGTGGGTTAATGTCACACATTGGTCATTTTAGTTTACCAGCATTGACCCCCCCCCTCTCCAACCGGGCAGCAAAGCCAATTATGCCAACCGTTCGGAACAATGCGACCGGCTAGCGTCCAGATTGTGCTATATTCTTTTAAACCAGGTATGGTTCGAAATCGTATCCACCCATTTTAATGACTGTCCGGGTCACCCACCGAAACATTTCCAATGCGGGTTTATCCCCGGCCGAAACCGGAACCGCTGACCAGCATACGGCCTAATCACTGCTCCTACGAATCCGTCCTCATCTCAGTCAGTCGAGCACCTCGGCATCAAGTACCGAGGTACCTCGAGCTTGTGCTAACTACCCTTAATACCCTTGTAAACATTTGACGAGTAACCATCGAGACCGAACTCTCTACCGCATATTTCTACTGTGGCTCAGCATTTTTACCGTACTGTAGCACTTCTCCCTGCTTGCATTCGTTGCCCACGATATGCGTCATCTTGGGAAGGGGTGCCTCGCAGGCGGTTTTTTTAGTAAACTCGGGGCGGTCTGCTAGGGGTAGCTTGTATCGAATATTAGTCATCGGACTAGGGCGACCTGACGCGTCTAGGATACGACACCTTTATCGACTGCCAGAACTCGTCTCGGATAGTAGTACAGACAGCCGGTCGGAAACCTCTAACGACAGCTCCAGTAACTCCCTCGCCTCGGATATTAGGCAGTATTGCTACTATAGCCCGACACCTCAATCGGTGGCCCCGCGTTTACCAAGGCGATCCGTTTATTTTTGGTTAACAAGCTGGAACAGTTCCGCTACGGAAAGGTAAGAGTACCGTGCATGGCTGTGTAGACTTCATGCCCCCGTACCTGCTCGCTTGGGTCCCCTTTATTTCGCCTGAATACGAGGCTTTCCTTGGTATATGAGTAGGGACGCACACGCCGAATCCGGTTTGTTAAAGGTCAAGTCGGCGAAAGTTTTGCCTTTAGCAATAGTTGTTATTTTGACAACTAATCTGCCATCTTAGTGTGTATAGAGCACAAATATCTCCGAGAAAAAGGCTGTATCATGAAGCGCATAAATCCTGGGGATAAACTTCCGGTGAAGATCTGACCGCCATATGCAAGAAGTTTGCCTGAATCGACCAGGAGCGCGAGGGATTGACAAGCTATGAATACGTAGTGCGGGAAGAGTCGCTAGTGCGTGACACGCTCTGAAGACGCAATGTCAAAACGCGCGCAATTAACGCAAGCACTAAAAAGTAATACGCCTTGCTAAACTACAGGAGCGTCAACACGCATTGCAAAGAAGCTCAGCTCCCTAGACGGTCTATTGCCTTAAGAGTGTCGAGGTGGTACAACCCTCAAAGGCACAATGACTCCCTTGGCGCAACTAGAATAATGGGCAATTTCTGGACACCCGGGAAGACGAGGCGAAAACCATAAATCCTTTCGTTGTTGCAGTGGGGTAGAAGAATAGATACACACGGTCGGAGCAAGAACCCCCAGGCACGCCAGTTGATAATTGCGCAATATAGTTGATTTCTTATTTGTGCATTGATTTGTATCTGTCGAAAATAATTAAATATTATTCAATTGTTGTTGATATTCGCGCCGTATTTATTATTCCTATTTACGTGAGTGAGATATGCACATCTAGAGAAGATGTGATGTTGACTGTTTTTAACATTTGTGATTCAACAAGTCCCTGGAACGATTTCTTAGAGTAATATTTTAATTTTTTCCTACTTTATCGTTGTTTTTTGTTTAATTTGCTTAGTTTCGTATTGGTAGGTGTATTGGCTCATCATTCCGCGAGACTAACACCCGTATTCATAGTCGTTCGCCAGCGACTCGCCAGCGACTCGCCGGCGAAACGCCGGAGTTTTGCCACGCCCCTTACGAGAATTAACCTTGCATAGTCGCTCGCCGGTAAAACCAAGGATGCGCGTTACTATGGTTTTCGGCGTAGCGCTGCATGCGCGAGCGACTATGCAATGTTAATTCTCGTAAGGGGCGTGGCAAAACTCCGGCGTTTCGCCGGCGAGTCGCTGGCGAACGACTATGAATACGGGTGTTAGATTCATATTAGAAATAGGACGACATTAACTAAATGTACCAGTTTGATTAATTTAAGGTTACTCCATGGTATTTGAAATCTTTGCGCCTCTTCTTATCTTTCTGAATAACATTTCGATAGCTCGTTGTCATCCTTTGGTATTAGACTCATATGGCAGCTTGTCGAAAACCATATCTGTAGAAGGCAAGAATCTTCTTCGTCTCCAATTTATAGTAGAACACTTACTTGTTTTATTTAACTTTCGTTTCGTTGCTAGAGATTCTTGTTAGTAGTTCCTATGATGCTGATGGCTAAGGTTCGCATATTAAATATACCATTTTCTTAATTCACGGTCACTTCACAGAAATTTTCGCCACTGCTTATCTAAAACAGTTACATATTTCAATAGCTAAGCTGTCATCATTAGAACAACTTTGATACACTTTTAGAGTTACACTAAAGATAACAACTTAAGTATTAAAATACATATTTGGAAAAGGTAGGAAGGTTGTAATTCAACGATCCATGATAGATGCAGATTTTCTACATTTTCCTTCGTCAGCTTATAGTCGATCATTTGATTTTCGTATCATTGTTAAGGGTTCCTGTTCATTCGTTTGGTTACGTAGACCTGTATGGTTTGCGTTAGATTGGAATGACATTGCAATAAATACACTAGGTTTTTTACTTCCTTTTACAATAAAGTAAGTATTGGATTCACCCCAAAAATTCGAAATTGAGTTTTCAACAGATCTTCACGTTTCAGAGTCCCCTGAACCCAAAAAACATATTTTTTTCATTGGTCTGTCTTTCTGTCTGTCTGTCTGTGTGTCTGTCTGTCTGTCTGTGAACAGAATATCTCAAAAACGGAAAGAGGTATGGTGTTGAAACTTCATATATAACTTTTGTGTACTATGTAGATGCGACAGCAAGCTTTTCAAGAAAATCGCATAACTGGAAGTAGGTGTTTACTCTTGTGATTTTTCAGTTTTTTTCGATTTTTTCAAAAACGGCTCTAACGATTTTTTTTAAACTTTACATTTTTTTTTTGCATTTTTAATGCGTATTGATGTGAGATAGGTGATTTTCCAGTTGAATACTTCTAAAATGGGTTTCTTTTGTTTTTTTTTCTATTTTTTTTATTAACTCCTATTTTAAATAGAACACCCGGTATATTATTATATTTTTGAATTTAGCTTAGAATTCTAGAGAAAATTTGTCTCTTGAACTAACACTATTTTGTACCGTTTTTGCAGAATTTGTAATTTTTGAAAATTTTTGACAAATGCTTAAAAATTTAAAATCAAATTTTTGGCTAATTATAAGATCACTGTAAAAGGAAGTTGTGTGCGTGTATCACACCAGATTTTTTCATTTAGGTTCACTCCGCAGAAATTAAAATTGAAGTTGATCGGTTACCCTCTGGTATAGAAATAATAAATACGTATACAAATCAATGCCGAATTACGTACAAAAATAAATATAATGTGCAATTAATAACTAGTGTGCCAACAGTCAAGACAGATCGCGGTGAACGACCACGGTAAGAATGTCGAGTAGAGAGTGCCTCGTAGTGAATCTTTGTCGTTCGCCTGTTCTTTCCCCGATCGTGTTTATATTTCTTCTGTCCGATTGCGTCAGCGGATAATTTATTGGACCTCTGACTCGACTATTAGCTGGATGGGAATCCATTGCAATGGAAACTGCTAACAGCCATTGTATTTCCGTGGGTTTTGCGTCAGCGAAGGAATGTGTGGCCCTTGCTCGTCTACCCGAATGTACTGGTCTCGTTTCACTCTTCTGCTTACGCCAACAGAATCTTTGTGTCCTGGGGGGGGGGGGGGGGTTCTATTGGTCATGGTCCTTTTAACTAACATCCGTCTCTGATATGGGAATCCCTGCCGTGTTAATATCGAGCATGCTGACACTGTTAGCGAATTTTATCAATCACTCTCGACCTGTTTTTATATTGCGTTTGCAGAACTTGCCAATCACTCGCGATTCTTGCCAAATTGGAAGCGAACCACCTGCTGGCATAAGTCAGAAAATTCACCGGTGATTTCTCCTCCAGGATTTATTGCTTTGTATCCTCCAGCTTTTATTGCAGCACTACATGCTGTGTGCGCCCGCTACAAAGTTTTCTCACCACTGCATATCTTTATTTTATTTATTTATTTTATTTATTTATTTAATTCGCACTCAGCCAACAGCCGTTAGGCCAATTGTAGGCGTCGCTGTGCAGTTATGTGGACTTCCAACCCCACTAACGACTGTCATGATGTTGTTATGACCGCCGGGACCAACTTTTTTCCGTGATAGCCGTACCACGAGGCGCCGAGAGATGACGCCGTGGAACTCCCATCCAAGTTCTGACCAGAGAGAGCGTTGCTTAACTCTGCTGATCGAACGTGGACGCTTGCTTAAGCTACACCACCCATGACCTTTGACAAGTTAACCTGTTGTCGACAATGGAAATTTGAAACAGTTTCAGGATTACACTAAAGATTATAGTTTAGGTGCTGCAGTAAATAGAGTCTAGAGCTAAACTATCTGAAGTATAAGAGTTTGTACGAGTAGTAAGGGTTTGAAGTTTGTAATTTGACAAACCACAATGGAGTAATGGCTTGAACCTTCTTAATTTCCAGCTTATAGAACACTCGCGTGTTTTATTCTATTTTAGCGTCAGAAGTAGGAATTGCAATTCACCTTTCTTTCGAAACTAACGTCGAAGCTTCGCATTATGGTTAATAATTTACAAATCTCAAGTGACAAGTTTAAATAATGGGGCACATTTGCTTATGTTTTTACCTTTGATAGGATTATTCTTCTGACGCTATATGTTAATATGTTTCGAAGAATCTGTACGTTATAAATTAGTTGTTGGTGACAAATAAATCACTAGAATATGAACTTTAATAGACTTTACATTAATAGTGTTTTACGTTACGATCGTCGTACATTACAGCAGGTACGATAGTAATGAACTAATGATAATAATAACGTCGTTGCTTGTAATTACTTCGAAACCACTAGATTGTGGAAATGTGATTATCTTTCTAATTTCAATTTCTTTTATATTCTATTCCAGTGATATCTAAAGTTCTTTCTACGGTACGGTTTGAAATCTAGCAGCTTAAAGGAATTCGAACTATTAGCTACCTATGAACTAAATGATTGAATTTTTATTATTTTTATACCTAGAGCACAGTTGTCCTTTCTGAATTTCTATAGCACGTATAACTAGATACATTTTAAAAACTGTTGTGCCGATTGAGCAACAAAGTCTGCGGCGAATTACCAGATTGCATAAATGTGAATAATTTTTCTCATCTTAGATGTTTCATACATTTTATCACATCAGAATGACATCTAAATTGTTGACTGGGAATCATTTGCTTGTTTGTTTGTTAATGGACAAGGTCTAGGGCATGCAGAGTACACCAGGTACCTTAGACACCGACTGCTAGGGTCATATGGTCAAAGGCCTACTTAGAATTTTGCCGAGGGAATCATTTGTGTTCGAATTAATCGTCATTTATCTTTTCCATAGTATACAACATAACTCGACATTTTTGTTTTTTTTTATCTATATCGAACTTGTTTTCCGATACTTCCACGGCCATTGTCACTAAGCAGCGAACAACTTTCGGGATTTAACCGTTTCATTGTTGCTATAGAAGAATTCAGTGTTTCGCCTACAACAGATGCGAAACTCTTCTACTGATAGAAAAGAAGAAGGCAAAATATATAGTCAAGGGTCGCTGCGGTTGAGTGAAGAGGACTAGAGGCGGGATTTGAAAATGAGCGTTTTCCACATGGAAGGAACAGGACAAGCTTCGTTGCTATTGAGATTATTGAGGTGCTCTCAATGGTTTCCTGAATCTTTCTGCTAAAGAAGAATGGAGATTTGCAGATAACAGAAGAAGTTTCATCTTACGGCTGATATCGCGTGGCCTGAGATAATTTTGGTTTTTAGAAGTACGACTTTACTGAACGTCCAGTTTCACCAGTGTACATAAAATTTGAGAAACAAACGACCCTGTAAACACTTTTTATGCAGTCTTCAATTTATCCTCGGATAAAGGGAGAATATTTGAAATTTTGCTCGGAGTGTTGAACATTATTTTAATCTTTTGTTTTGGAAGAAACTTTTCTATGCGGTAGATATAGAAAAGGAGGACTATTGCTGCGAGAGGATCGGTTCTTTTGGCTGTCTTGACTTTCACCATAGACTTCTAAAACTGTAGAAGATATTTTGTACACACTTCGTATGCTATATGTCCACGTATTCATATTGAATTGTATGAAATTATTTACAACGTAATTTTCAACTTAAGCCGCATGTCTTCCAAAATATCAAGCAGTCTGTGCAAAAGCTAGTCTTAACGAACCCTAACTTTATAGTTTGTTGCTAGGTAAAACGTAGTATATTAGTTTCCTATGTTTTAAATATTGGTTGAATGAAGTATCTGTTTTTTATTCAAATTAAACGTTTAGTATTGATAGATCGAGTTTATGGTCTTGGATTTTTCAAGTACACTACAACACGCGGTTTTTATTGTGGATATAATGTACTTTGTTTTACTGTTTAATTCGTATATCAATGGAGATTGAAGATGTCTACTTTTGGACTAATTAACTATACTATCTTCACACATGCACACCGGCATAGGTTTAATTGTGCTGAAATTTGCAAGAAAATCCACCGAGAGTCGTTCAGCGGTGCCCTAAAAAAGTGCGCTGCTTTAAAAAGTCTCGGCGTAGACGGGTTCTAAATCCTGTAAGTATCAGAAATTGTGCAGGTACCTATATAATGCCGAGTTTATTCTGTCCGAACAGAAATTACCTAAGAAATAAAAGGGAATGTACTATTTCCGTCGGTTAATAAAATAGTTTATGAGCTACAGCGTGGCGAGGTCGTAAACAAATACATTTAAAATAAAATACTTTTATTAGAAAAGTAAGGAAGTTGTTACGTCTGCGGTTTAAATATGTAAACCATAAACCTGCGCACCTTAAGATTAATCACGTCGTTTAATTTATTTAACAATTAAAACGAGATTGTTGCTGGAAAGCTAATTGGAGTTCACATGCGTTTATCTGGATTTGTAGCCGCTATTATTATTGAATTTATTTTTATCGCGTACTGATGGCATTTTGTAACTTACGTGACCACACGAAGAAATGCTGTAATTAATTGCCAAAGTATTATTTAATTATGACGATTTTCGGGCGTGGTCTTTTAATAAAAAAGTTTATGGGCATATAATGCATCCATAGTGTGTAACTCTCATCCAATATGAAGATGTGTCTTGATGTCTTTATGCATTTTTTCAATCGCATTATTTGGCAATGTGGAAGAACAATAACTTTAAAATTTGCAAACTTGCCCCTTTTTATCCTGCTGTGTTAATTTTTCAATTGGAATAGACGTCTCCACCACCTACTAACTTTAATTGTTTTTGATAAATATGCTGTAGATTAGACTGTTTAAAATAAAGGTCGTGAGTTCATATCTAACATATCTCTTTGGCATTCACAATAAATCACAGAATAAGAATATTTAGAAAAGAACTTATAACAGTGTAATACCAACATAATATGCTCGTAGAATGCATGTGTAGAAATACATGAAATTGTTCAAATCAAAGCCTCTGTTAATGAGATTTAGATTGTTCATTCTTGTTCTTTGCAGTCTTTAATTATCTACTTGTAGGAGATAGACTTCCCAGTTTTTCAATGCTCTTCGCAGTTAACGTTGTCGCTGTGCAATACCTCAGTATTGACAGATTACAGGAGTTTTCTTCTTTAGATGCATTAACAATCGTTCAAATGCTTCCTAGATTATTTCAGAACCGCTATTAATTTATTCGACATTAAAATTGCTTAAACTATAATAATTACATATTTTTTTTCATTTGTCAGTTAGACTCAAGTACTGCATTCGCTAAATTTGCCGAAATGGTATACTGAATCGGGGAACTACGTATTACCTAAATTTGCCCAATTACTGAATTGATTTGATCAATTGCCAAAAATGTTAAGACTCAGATGCCGAATTCTATCAGTTGCTGAATACAATACTGCAATTAACCAAATTAATTCGGCAATTGGGCGTATTTAAGTTATACGCGTTTCCCGTATCGAGTATACCATTTAGGCAATTGAGCGATTTCTGCATCTGAGTCGAACATACAATAGAAGTATAGTGTAGGAATGTCACCATTTTTATCTTTTTTTTTTGGTTTTGTAAAGATGCTGCTGTCTATATTTCAATCTGTGTTTACGTAGGCTTTATATAAAACGCTTCTATTTATCTATGTATCTTTAGTTTTTCGTAAGCAGTCGCAGTATTTTCCTTATCTATTGTGATCTTTGCATATTTTCATTTTTATTTTATAATGTCCTCAAATTGTAACAAGGAGTCCCGCGCGAAACCGGCTCGTGAACGGACGTGAAGCTTGTGTTTTACGAACTTATTGCGCTTTAAACAAGTTAATAGTTAATAATTACAGTTCTTACATTAAATAATACCTGCACGTAAATAAATTCTAGTGCTACATCAGAGTGTGACACGCCGCAATCTTTCCGATTGCGGCGTGACCTGTGCTGGGTAAGATAAGATAACCTTACCATTCTTCCGCATTAAACACCTGATTTTCGAACATTTATCAAACCAAGAACGCCTGATGTCTGAAACAAATAACTTTCGTTTAAAATCACCAACTATAATCTATAAAGGACCGAACGATATCGATACTCAATCAGAAATGGAATTCCAGGAAAATCCGAATAATGACAAAAATTCAAACAAACGACCATTATCGTCACCGGACGACAATGATTTAAACAAACGATACTTATTCAACTCACAAAAACTTGTTTCTCAAAACAGATATTATTCACTACAATCGACGCAAGATAACATTATACAAAATGATCCACTGAACAAATCAATAGAACCAAGCACAACAACAAAACCTAAAATCCCCCCAATATTTCTACCAAACGCCACACACTATCAGCACGTAATCGACGATGTGAAGAAAGTAATCAAAGAAGACTTTTCCACTACTTACAGAGGTAATCAACTAAAAATCAACCTAAACAAAATAGAGGACTATCGAGCACTTACAAAATATTATGATGAAAATAAAGTACACTACTACACCTACCGCGATCCTGAAAAATCTAATATCTCAATAATAATACGCGGTATCCCTCTATCAATCACGGAGAAGGAAATTAAAGATGAATTAACTAATCTGAGCTACCCAGTATTACAAGTAACTAGATTACTTAACAGCAAAAAGATGCCTATGCCACTTGTAGCAGTTGAACTGAACAATACAGAAAAAGCAAAAGCCATATTCAATCTGAACAGACTGCTACATTGTGTAATTTCAATAGAGCCAAGACGTAGAAATAGTGACACGCCGCAGTGCACTAACTGTCAGCTAATTGGACACACGAAGAACTATTGTCATCTACCTCCGCGATGTGTGAAATGCACCCAGAATCATCATTTTTCTAAATGCGTTAAACCAAAAGAAGCTAAACCTGCCTGCGTTAACTGTGGTGGAGATCATACGGCCAACTATAGAGGTTGCCCTTACATTAAAAATCTCAATAAAAAAACAAGTCTGCCTACAATAAGGCCTACTAACCCCAATTCTACTATAACCGGAAACATCACTGCCAACCCAAACTATGCTCAAGCCGTTAAAAATAATTGCAATCCCCTCAACCCTAACCTAACTAGCTATTATAATCTAGAACCAAGCAATTCCGAATCTTTTACATCAAAAATCCTTCAATCTCTTCTCGAAATGATCACCCCTCATCTTGACCAAATTAAGAGTTTTATAATGTCCCTTATCCCATTATTGTTCCAAAATGGCAGCAAATAACCAAATCACTATACAAAAGTTAACGCTACTTAATTGGAATGCCAACGGATTAAAAACTCAACGATCCATTTTCATATCATTTTTAGCCAGACATGGTATAGATATTGCATGCGTTACAGAAACGCACCTAATACAAAATGAAAAATTATCTATTCCGGGATATCATGTTTTTAGAAAAGACCGAGAAACAGGAATTGGATGGGGTGGATCTGCCATAATTATTAAACAGAACCTGGTAGCGACCCCAATTGAACTAGTGGACGTTAATCAATTAGAAGCCGTCGCAATTAAATTAACTTTTAAGAATAGTTCTTCGATCAATATAGTATCGGCTTACAAACCACCCTCCAATAAACTTATACTGAATGATCTCAAAAATATATTTGAAGGCTCACATCCTACATTACTAGTAGGTGATCTTAATAGTAAGAACACAATTTGGGGCTGCAGAACTAACAATCCAAATGGAGTTAAACTTAATAATTATGCGTCCCAACTGGCACTACAGATATCTGCTCCGAATGATTATACTTATTACCCATACAGACAAAATCAGCTACCTGATATTCTGGATATAATAGTGAATAAAAATCTAGCACTTCCAATAAGTCAAACTGTATTAACAGAACTCGATTCCGATCACCTACCTATAGTGTTCAACCTAAACTACACACCCTACTACTACCCAAAAATTCCAAGGCTAATAAATGGACCCATCGACTGGAAACGATTTCGATACATAATGAACAAACGTATAATTTGCCCTACAGATTTACGTTCTCAAATAGACATTGACAAGATGATAGAATCTTTTAAAGAAACTGCATCTTCAGCCATCAGACAAGCCACCATTGTCACGCGCTCACATGGTTCCTCCAGTAACCAAGCTCCCCCAAGACGAATCCTAAATCTTATTAAAGAAAAGCATGCTACGCGCAGATTGTGGCAGCGCTCTAGAGAGCCTGCAATCAAACGCTATCTAAATGTGTTGATACGATTAGTAAGTAAAGAACTGGACCAGTTTAGAATTGACTCTTACAATCACTATATAGAGTCCCTTGAACCAAGTGACCCCAGTATGTGGAGAGCCACTAAACGGATTCTAAAACAACCAGTAACTATTCCAACACTAACAATTAACGACCGCAAAATTCCGGAAGATAGAGATAAATGTGAAATCTTTGCACAACAGCTAGAAGAAACATTTACCACCACTTTCCAGGACAACAACCCTAATCACACCCGACTTGTTGAACAAGAAGTCGAAAGTATAAATACGGATGAGATAACACTAACTAAGCCTGTATCTCCCTCAGAACTCAAGGGATATATAAACTCTTTAAAGTCTAAGAAAGCGCCTGGAGCAGATATGATTCCTAACATAGCTTTAAAAAACTTGCCGCACAAAGCTATATGTTTTTTAACTGCAATTTTTAATGCCTGCTTAAGAATAGGATATTTTCCCTCTGAGTGGAAACACGCAATAGTTTTAATGATTCCCAAGCCAAATAAATTACATAGCAACCCAAACAACTATCGGCCTATCAGCTTGTTATCTACAGTATCCAAACTTCTAGAACGAGTCATTAAATCTCGCCTGAATCACTATCTAGAGCAAAATAACATCCTGCCTGAATTACAATTTGGGTTCAAAAACGCTCATTCTACTAGTCACCAAATTCTGAGACTTACAGAAACTATAGAAAGAGGATACGAAAATAAAAAGCACACACTAATTGCTTTTGTGGATGTGGCACAAGCCTTCGATCGGGTATGGATAAGTGGCCTACTGTATAAAATGAAAATTATGAACATTCCCTCATACTTACTGAGCATCATTAAATCGTTTCTGAATGGAAGGACCTTTCATACAAGAATAAACGTATACACTTCCTCAGTTCGCAGAATCAACGCTGGAGTTCCACAGGGATCCATATTAAGCCCCACATTATTTAATATTTTCATGTTTGACGCACCTACCACACGTAATGCAGATCTAGCTATGTTTGCCGACGACACAGCTATCATCACACAAGATTACAATATTAACCAAGCAGCAAGCGATCTTCAGAAAAGCGTGGATGATCTTAGCTTGTGGTTTAAAAAATGGTGCATAACAATTAACCCCAACAAATGTGATGCCAAAATCTTTACCCTCCGTCGGCCATTAGACCCGCCGAACATTGTTGTCAATGATACGTCCATACCCTGGAACCCCAAAGATAGTGCAGTCAAATATTTAGGAGTATTTCTCGACCGAAGGCTAACTTGGAGCTATCATATCAATAAGAAGCTGACTGAATCATATGCAAGACTGGCAATGCTTTATCCTATCATGAACAAAAAGTCGTCGCTGAAAATAAAATGTGGAACCTTAATTTATACAGCCATTATTAGACCGATTTTCACATATGGCTGTAGTGTCTGGTGCGCAACGTCTAAAACTAACATACGTAAACTTCAAGTCCTACAAAATAAAGTGCTAAGAATCATAACAAATGCTCAATGGTATGTTAGGAACTCTCAGCTCCACAGAGAAACGGGTGTTCCCACAATCGAAGATTTCATAAAGAAAACAGCTAAAAAATTCTACGACAACATTCAACAGTGCAGTGGTGCAGTGTATTATAACATTGGCAGTAGTCAGGTCCATACTAGATTAAAAAGAAGGTTACCTATTGATATCTTAAATAGCGACAGTGAGTAATATGAAGTGTCAAACTTTGGAGTAATAACTGTTATAATATAGTAGTGATAATAGTCTGATAGACTCATTAGTGATAATAAGTGCTAAAACTGTTCATTTAACTCTGCCATGAAATAGCATACGTGCTGAACTGGCATAACGTGGATTAAAAAAAAAATTGTAACTATTGTGAAGATACATACATCTCGCTAAAATTAAGTGAACAGACATAGTTGTTTGACGATCATTTTAGAGTTTTATGATTTTAACTGTATTTGTGACACCTTCTCTGCCTCGATTGCAATCTATTTCTTTTGCACTGATTTTTACTTTGCAATGCACTTCTTGAAAAGTGCAGAAACTGTAATCAGTATTTTAGTTTACATAAATTTGCTCCCGGAGTACTTTCGAGTGATATAATATTACGATGATCTTGTGCTTCGGAGACTAATATGAATTGAATAATAATATTAAAATTTGGAGACAGCCACCCTTATTGAGATTTACTAGCTCAATAATACATTTTTCGAAAACTGTCATCAAATGTTGACATTTTCGTTAAATTCTGAGTAAGCAAAGTGATTCTTTTTTGTCACTTAACAGCGAAATACTTTTATGTTCTAGAACGCAAAACTCTTTTGCGTTCTAGAACATAAAAGAAATGTCAAAAAATTTGTAATTTTTCAGGAACTTATTTGTGATTTTATTAATTAAGTAACCCACATTAGTTTTATATTAAGTAATTTAAAATTTCAATAGATACTAATAACTATTATAAACTATTATAAACATGACTAATTTATGTTGTACTACATGTAAATTGAAGGTGCCGATAATGCAGTGAGTTAAATTTATACATCACTTTGACGTTTGTTAAACAATTCAGCAGGCCGTGGTTCAAAAATTAATTGTTTATGGAATATAAAATTGTCCAATGAACGTTGACAGTTACCTAATTTTTTTTTATTCTCATACTACTTAGTTTTATTGCAGTTTTCGAAAAATCATTGTTTGCATCTCGAATGCGAAATGCTTTTGCGTTCTCGAATGGGTATTTTGCCTCGCTAAAGCTCGGCAAAATAACTTCCATTCTCGAACGCAAAAGTAGCATTTCGCATTCTAGATACAAAAATAGCCATTTTGTTAACACACACGATATTATTTGGTTAATATTTATTAAATAAAGCTAACATTTGGAACATTAATTCAGAATGGGACTTAAATTACACAACTTCTTTTCATTGGAAAATAACGATGAACCACTTTATTTTCTGTTCGTTATCTTAACATAGCATAGTCTATTTTCCATAAAGGATGGAAATGCACATATGTTTAATCCGTTCCAATAATTTTTATTGTATAGTTGATTTTTCACGTGCTATCGTCGTTTAGCACATACCTGATAATGGGAGTGTCAGCATGCTTAAGTATAGTGAAAATAACGGAAGGAGTTGCAGTGAACCCGTGGAAGTCCGTCTCTTAGCTGTAGCAGAGAACTTCTGAGTTGCAGAGTGTGTCATAAAATAGTTGAAATAAATTAAACCATATACGAGGTTGATTTGACGGGACGTGAGACTCGAAATGAAAGACATGAGTTAGAGCATTAATTTTTTTTATTTTTCAACATATTTTCCTCGTACATCAACACACTTGGACCAGCGACGCTGAAGTGCCATTATGCCTGTTTTGTAGTGATCTTCTTCAAGGCTCTCAAAATATTGCTCCGTTGCATCAATTACTTCTTCGTCCGTCTTAAACTTCTTTCCGGCAAGGAAAAGTTTGAGCTTCGGGAATAGGTGAAAGTCACTCGGAGCAAGATCTGGCGAGTAAGGTGGGTGGGGGATAACCTGGAAGCGAAGTTGATCCAATTTATCACGAACAATGCGACTGGAATGGGAAGAAGCATTATCATGACAAAAGAGCATTTTTTCGAACCATTCCGGGTTTTTTTGAGCAATTGGTGCTTTTAGTTGGTCCAAAAGGGCAGCATAATATGCTTCGTTGATGGTTTGGCCCTTTGTGAGATAGTCGATGAGAAGTATCCCCTTCGAATCCCAAAAAAATTGTAGCCATTACTTTCCCGGCCGATGAAAACGACTTCCGCTTCTTTGGTGGAGGACTGCCATGATGTTTCCACTGTTGAGATTGGCGTTTTGATTCGGGAATGTAGTGATGAATCCAAGTTTCATCGACCGTAACAAAGCGGCGCAGAAAATCAACCTGATTTTGGTTAAACAGCTTCAAATTGTCGCTTGATGTTCGCACTCTTTCTCGTTTTTGATCAGCATTCAGCAAGCGCGGCACCCATCTTGCTGACAGCATAGCCATGCCCAATTCTACGTGCAAAATATGATGTATGCGCTCAGTTGATATGCCTACGATCCTAGCTATCTCGTCAATGTTTATTCTTTGATCCTTCAAAACAATATCATGCACTTGATCGACAGTTTCCGGGGTTGTTACCGTTTTTGATGGTCCTGGTCGTTCATCATCTTCAATACTCAAATCACCACGTTTAAATCGTGCAACCCAGCAACAAATCGTTGCTTTCGAAGGGGCATTGTCACCCAATGTTTGCTGCATATCGGCCAAAATTTCAGTCGTCTATAGCTTCTTAAAAAACAAATATTGAATCGCACCACGAATAGCGTTTTTATCCATTTTAGGATTTGCCATTTAAGCGTCGTCTTTAAACCGTTGCAATTTCTTAACTGAACGCCACAGATCAACGAAACTTCGCTTGTCAGCATAAAAAAGACGGCTGAACTCGAAAATGATGTTAATTTTTAACGCTAGAGGGCACTAGTAGTCGAGTCGCACGTCCCGTCAAATCATCCTCGTAAGTGGAGAAGTGATGTCCACAAGGGCTACAGAATTATGAAGATAAGTAAACTGTAAGGTACACTTTATATTAAAGAAATCTATATAACTGTTATTTAATATGAACGAAAAGAGTTGTTATACATTTATTACAAATGCATGTCTCGACCTGAGTAAACTTATGTCTAAAAAATATTTACTGAGCTAGTGTGTAAAATTATATAACAAAATATAATTAGAGCACCGGATAGTTTAATAAAATGTAGTAAGTACCCATGTTTCAGGCCGGTGTAGGAGGATCGATTTCTAAATTGTGATCTTAGTATTTTACTCACCTCTTTTTTCTTATAGCAATTGAGAGACTGAATTTATTCCACTCTTTATGTCGAATTCAATTTCTCTCTTGCTGTGTATAATAGAACTCAAATATTTCTGCCTGATTTAAAATATGGGCTTTTATTGTAATTTATGTTTGTACCTGATTTCTTACTACCACCATTACTTTTTCCTGCCTTGTGTCATTTGCTATCCAATTTGTTCGCTTTTACAGAAGAAGAAAAGAGTCAAATTGTTTTTATTTTATTGCTTCGTCTAACGAAACATCGACTGCGTGTTATACACTGTGTAATGATAAGTAAGCTGGTCTGCACCAGTGGTGTTCTCAGGCTGAAACTATCTTCAAACAATATACGCAAGAAAAACCAATTTGTTGAAATGGGGTGTAAACCTAGAATGATTGGCCATTTCTACACACATAAAATAAGAATGAAATACTGCAAATTTAGCTGGGGGCTACTAGCATTTACATTTAAAGATACATAAATCAATATTAACATAGAACGCCAATATAACTGTCTTTAAAGATGCTGACGTTAAACTGTCAGAAGCCGACCAAATACGCGATTGGGTGCATGAAAACCTCACGCAATTCACATATGTAAGCACCTTTCTTTAAGCAACTGGCAATCGCTGTAAGTTACAAATATTTCCTGTAGTTATTGAGTTACTTAGCAATTGGGCTATCAGAACTGCTGTGTACCCTCAAACTGGGCTCGTCTTGGATTGCGACACCAAACCTTGACGGCGCGACGCGTGCAAATTTACCACACACGATGGGGAGTTTCTGGCGGCCTGGTGCCTCATTGACGACTGACGTCACGTACGCACAACGAACGCCACGAATATAGCTGGCTGCTTTGAAACTTGTGTACTCACTCGGTACATGATGAAAATGTCACTTGCGATTTCGTACAATACACTGAGAGCAGTTCACCCACATGTAGCTTGGGGCAAGGCCCTTTGGCTAAAGCCTTGCTCCCCGCGATTCCACGATATTCGAAAGCTCCCGATGGGTCGCTGAACACGCACAAATTTAAGCGTTGCATGCATAGGACGAGATCCGTGCACATTTAACTATGTTAAATTACAATGTTTAAGCCCAATTAACAATAAAAAACATGGAAGTACAAACTGGCTATAAATGTACAATACAGGAAAGGGACCCTGATACCCGTTTGATGTATAGCCTTTTTTTAAATATCAATTGAAAAGTGTGAATTCCAGCCTAAAATGAGTCATCCCCAATGTAGATTTCTTATTTATTTGTTTGTTTTAAATCCAAAGCTGGCTACTGTAATTTTGTGTTACTTTTCATTTGTCTTCGAGTTGCTTTACAATAAATATGAATCTAGTTTTACTGGTTATTGAGATTGTCTAACAGTGTATCTTGTAGTGATAAGAATTAAATTGTAGATACATTTAATTTAAAACCTTTGTGTTCATTTCTACAAAGAAAAGCTAATCTTGTTAATTTCGCCGTGGTTATTTACAAATCTAGATGATTGGCTAAACTAATTCTTCGTGTACCGTAAGTACTTTTTTAACTTTCAACGAACTGCATTACTCTCTATTTGTCTTGTTGCTAGGGAATATCTGATTTCAAATTAATAACTCCTTGGGAAGGTTGATAACTTGTTGAAATGTTATCTTATCATGTATTTTTTCATAGTTAATTTGCTATGCTCTAAATTTATCTGCTGGCATTAACGATTCTCTGTTTGAGTGAATTCAGTGTTATTTTTTGTTGATCAGTCATTGCAATAATGCTGCAATATTTTTGCTATTTGCAATGACAAATTCATCATACTCAGATTTAATGTGATTTTTATTTTTTTATTTGGAATGTTTATTATGAACTCTGTACAACTTCTTCATGCTTTTTTCTTACTTACATTTATTCTGAATGCACAATTGAGTTTGTTCGTTCTGCTATTGTGTAGCTGTAGATAATATTCCTCCATTCAACTACTGAATATTCTGATATGGTAGTTTCGCTAGAAATATATATGAATTCTATATATCGTACATTTCTGTCAGATTTATATTTCTTGAACCATTAGATGCTGATTTATCCATTATTTCATTTTTGTTATTTTAAGTAACTAGCCATTTGTAATTAATTGTGATGAAACTATATTTAATCGTTTCGAATTTTAATAAACCCTCTTTACCATTATTAACGTTGAATCGCACAACTGGAGCCTCATTTGTTTATTTTTTTATAGGTATTCTCTTGTATCTCCCCTCGACTATTATTTATTAGAGCTTCATTTGTTCTCAATGTTATTACAAGTCATGTTGCTAGTCTTAGTGTATTACATATTTTTGAATTAGTATAAAATCTCTATGATTTATAATCAACATTTTTGGGTTATGCATGGTCATAGAAACGTTAAAAGAAGGTGGCTGGAAACTTTTAATTAAAGCAAGCCCAAATGAATTATTAGCGTTTTGGCAGTCTACGCTTTATGTAATTCTCTAGTCAGAGCTTTAACTTTTTCTGTTGGTTCCCGCCGTTCTAATTTATAGTAATGCCTTGTCGAACTTAAAGCATTCCCTTTTCTTTCGGAATGGAAAACTAAATAAAAATTTATTCGGAAGTTAAAATTTAAGGTTCCATTAGTATTTGCTAATATAGAAGTTGTTTGCTGGTCCATTTGGCAGTGAGCTAGTCAGTAAGCTGGAGTGCAAATCACGAAGAAAAACTTTTAAACAGTCGTTGTACGAAACGAACTCGCTGCGAACTTCCACCATAAAGAATGGCGATCGATAAAATTAATTTTTGTTATTAACGATTATAATATATTGCTCGGAAGCAGGTTAAGTTTTTCTTTAATTAATTTCGAGCGTCTGCAGCGCGCGCGAATTAATTTAATTAAGAGATCTTTTATTTAGCATTTTTAGCGCCGTCTTCCGAAGCGACGCCGTTGCCATTTCTGTTGGGGCACCGTGTAAGCGCGGCCTCGGACGTAAATTGCACCTGAATTTATGTAGTTAGTAAACTGAATAAATTGTCTTATAAATGTTTGATTCGAACACTTGTGCAAAGTTATAAAGTCCGCTTTTTATGGGAAGAAATAAGACCATACAAGCATGTTTCATGAAAGTTATGGTAGTTTAATAATCGAATCGCGTTTTCTTGTTAGCGTTAATTTTACAGTACACTTGCGGTTAATAATTACAGAAAATGACCACCCACATCGATATTTAACTTGCCACTACTTCACCCTGCCCTACGCAAATTGCATTTGTTTAATGACCTAAAGTTTTGCCTTATTTATAATTGCTGACGTGATATATGTGTTTGGTTCGGAATCGTTACTTCTCGTCTGCAGGAAACGTGCTAACAGAGTAAACGGTTCAGGCTTCAGAATGCTCCCCTTATTCTCGAAAACTACTAATAGAATATTACTTCTCGGTCTCGATTGTTGTAATTTCACTAATGCTTTTGATAAATAACATAGGCTAATCCACTGCGTTATGGAAGTGCAGCAAATTGTTACGATGATGATAGACACCAAAATTGCTACTTCAATTTTATAAATTTAGTATGAGAGCCTATGAAGAAATAGAGGGTTTTCGTGCTTGAGGGTAATTTAACAGTGTCATAAAGGGTATCGTTCTATTTTGATTTTTTAAATATTTCTAGACGTAAAGCAAGTTTCTTCATTGCAGCAATAGGTTTGTGTATGTTTTTATTAAAAGTAAAAGGGATTTTCCATTAAGGTATACGAGTTTAAATTATTCAATTAATATCTTTGTAGCTTTTGGTGGTTTAAAGAGTTAACTTCATATCGGTAATTTCATCAAAACTTTAAAACTCATTGAGGACTTCTGCAGATGATGAAACTTCATGGTGGTACCATTCCGATCTCTCTTTGTTTGATGTGTACTTGTTTATGCCTGGCAGTTAAAGTAGGCACCTCGCTTAAATCTGTGACTAATCAATGTCATAAAGATTTATTGGTCCACAGTCATTGTTTTACAAATGCAGCTTCTGTTGCATTGGCCGTTCTGCTTCGAAATATTCATCCAATAATTCTTCTAATTAAATAGTAATGGGTTGTGTACCAAAACATAGATAATCTGAAAATGTTATAAAACATTGGCCACCAACATGTATTACTCAGTTAAGAAAATATATTTGTAGTGATGATATTTTAGGATTTATATAAACTGTTGGACTGTTGCTTTTACTATTCATAACACCATCTTATGTATCCAACTGTTAGGTCGGTTTGGCTGAATGTAGTACAGTTGTATGTAATTGGTTCAGTATTTTCCTGTTATTTTTGTCCTTTATAAGATTATAAATGTTTGCTGACATTTAAGATGAAGTCTACAAAATTGTAAAAGGAACGCTCCAACAATAGATCACATGACTACTTTTGATGCAAATGGAGATATTCCAGTAATTTTTAGGATCTTCTTGTATCTACCATACCTTCAAGGTATGTTGGCACATTTAATTTTGTTGCTATTGTAAAAACTTCTGTTGATGACATGTGGGATCACTGTTTTAACCAGGAATTACTTCGCCTGTACCTGTTTATTTTTTTCCTTCGACTGCTATTTAAAGATATAGACTTCAGATTGTGTTAGAGTTTGAGGAAATCTTGGTATCAAATATCGCTGAAATCAGATGGTTGTATAAAATCAGTAGTAATCTAAATGATGCAACTACCATGATAAAATGTATTTCTTTTCTTATTTCACGCAATCCTTGTATCATTGCGCTGTTGCTAGGTTGAATTTCAAACATTTAATTTTTACAACATAAGAAAACTGTCGATAATTTGATTGAACGTATATAAGCGCGTTCCTTTGCGCAATCACTTCCTGTAGTTATTAAGTTACCTGGAAATCGGCCTGGAGGACTGCAACGCAGCCTTGAATTGGGCTCACCTTGGAGTGCGTCACCAAACCTTAAACGACGTGACGCGTGGAATTTTATCACACACAGTGCGGGGGTTTGCCCTGACTGCTAGCTGCTGCCGTAATAGCGACTGGCGGCCCAAAACCACAAAGGACAAAATTACCTGGCAATCGGCGTACTCACTTAGTTATTTATGTGGCGTCTACTGGACACGCAAAATTGAGTGAACTGTCATCGTTGTATCTTGATCGACGGCCCACAGATTTTTCATAGTCAATGAAGATCAGGTACAGATGAAGGATATATTCGTAATGATACAGTGTGAGCTTTTGTTAAGTAAAAACACAACCAGTATTAAACTTACAACTATCTCTGTACAATACATTTTTGAACACGACTGTACCTGTAGCAAGATATACACACATGGTGGGCGATTAAAATAGATTTAAGCGGTAATACGTCTCGATATTTTGACAGACTATGCTAACGCACGAATTGAAAGTGACGCTAGTTCGACGACAGGCAGACACGGAGTGCCGAACGTTGTAAACCGAATCGTAATGAGATGAATACGTGATGGCACTTCCGTGTCCGTCTTTATATATCTTTCCTAGTTGTGTAAGTGAAGTGTTCTTTTTTGCTTGTGGGTGGTCTGATGGACCCTTTGCCACTGTGCCCCGTTCCTGAGCATGGGAATTGCTTTATTACTCTTTTACTGCAACATGATGTTTTCTCCTTTTTGCTCGGACGCTTTGCATCACCTAAGGGTTTTATTGCCGGACTCTTTGTATACGGGCAGCCAATGCGAATGTCCCGATTCTTGCGCCACCGGTATTGGTTTTCAAAAGAGTTTAGCGACTACCTGCTGTTTGTTAATGTTATGGATATCTGAGTTTTAAATTGCGTATGAAATTTATCACTCGCGACACTAATTTCTCAGTTTATGGCACTAGTCATTTAGTTGGGCGTAGCGTAACATCCAAAATTATTCCCCACTGATTTAGGCCGAACAGCTTATCGCTAAGTTTCTAATTTCTTTTTTTACTCTCAAATAAGCAGTTACTGTTTTTTTCTCCTTTTCGCAGAGGTTCCTCTAATATTTCAATTCCCCCATAGCTTCATTTCTCTTCATGTTCGTTATGGGTTAAATACATATTTCATATTCTGGTAGGTCTTCTGAATTTACATTTGTTATTTTCTTTGTTAGGTCTAGTCATGTTTCTTTCGTATGGATAACAATGTAATGAGCAATTGCGTTGTAATATAATGTAATTTGTAATGCATTGTCTTGAGAGTAACATTGGTTGTATTATCTATTGCCATGGTAACATATTCAGTGTTCAACCAATTGTAAGTTAAAAAATTGTTAACAGAGAGGAATTTGTGGGTTTTTCATGTCTGGCCAAGTTGATTGATTGGATGCAATTTAACTGTGTGTGGGTTTAACAAAGGAAATTATTAGCAATGCAAGTTATTTAACCACCCAATAACTTATAACCTTGACCAATTTGTTAAGCAAATAGAATCTGTTATATTGTTTTAAATGTATGGCGATCATGTCTTGGTTGGCGTAGAAGCTATACACTAATTTTTAATTATTTCTATGAATAAATATGTAAGTCGCCATACGTTTATTATTATTAGAAATGCATCCAGCATCAGGTTCTTAAGATGTAGAACTTGTGCAGCTTTAACTGTTATTGCCTTCAAACCAAACTCCTCTTTTAGATTTTAATTCAAAAATATGTATATTTGATTACAGTTTACCAAAAACAAAATAGAAAATATGCTGTTAGTGTGGAAAATATTTTTCGAAACAGTAAAATAGTGACTTAGGTTGTTTAAGTATTGAAGAATAATACCGCAAAATGGTTTCTGGAGTTTTACGATTGTATTGTAGCCGCAGATCAACATACTATTGATGGATTTTTAAAAATTAATGTGCCATTAGTATATAGCTCTGTTGCATTATTAGTTGAATTGGGTAACGTAAAGTAGACGCTTTAACCGGCAAATATAATCCTTTATCTAATACACTTGTCTGTCCGGGACGCTGGTCCGTCTGGGACGCTGTTTCAGCAGCCAAACCGTAAGAGATAGAGAAAAAAGTTATGAAAGTTATATGTTTGTAATGATCATGTCAGGTCAGGAACCGAATTTCAGTCACGTGACACTTCCGGTTTTCGAGAAATCACGTGATTTCCGTCCGTCCGGGACGCTGGTCCGTCCAGGACGCTGTTTCAGCAGCCAAACCGTAAGAGATAGAGAAAAAAGTTATTAAAGTTATATGTTTGGAATGGTCATGTCAGGTCAGGAACCGAACTTCAGTCACGTGACACTTCCGGTTTTCGAGAAATCACGTGATTTCCGTCCGTCCGGGACGCTGGTCCGTCCAGAACGCTGTTTCAGCAGCCAAACCGTAAGAGATAGGGAAAAAAGTTATGAAAGTTATATGTTTGGAATGGTCATGTCAGGTCAGGAACCGAATTTCAGTCACGTGATACTTCCGGTTTTCGAGAAATCACGTGATTTCCGTCCGTTCGTGACGCTGGTCCGTCCGGGACGCTGTTTCAGCAGCCAAACCGTAAGAGATAGAGAAAAAAGTTATTAAAGTTATATGTTTGGAATGGTCATGTCAGGTCAGGAACCGAATTTCAATCACGTGATTTTAAAAAATATTATTGTTTTTATTTAATACGCGTTCTATTTAAAAAACGGTATTTTTTGTTTTATTAAATGAGACATTTGTCTCACTGGTTGCTAGTATTATGTTCTTGTTCAGCTGCAGAACTCATGTGTATAGTATTTTTAGATATGTCTAAAATATATTGCGATGGTTGCATATCAAGACATAGTTTTTTTTGTGAAAATTAATTCCTATGCATGACATTTTGTATAGAATGATAAAAATATTTAATTATAAAAATACAAAGATGAATTTAAGAATAAGAAAGAACATCATAATTATTCAAAGGTGTATTTAGTAAATTAGGATTAAAATCCAGCCTAACAATTCAGATTAAGAAGCATAAAGGTCCTAACATATGATTTAAACATTATTTGAATTAAGTTGGAAAGTTAATGTCGAATAATTATTTGAAGAAGTCATTCAATATGTTAGGTATAAATAAATGTACTAGTATATTATCTAGGAGTGTTAAATTAAAAAATAATGCATGAAATATATTGCTATGGAAAAGAGTATTATTAAAAATAACAACGATTTTTTTATTTTAAAATGTAAAACATTTTGGGAAAAGTTAAAATTAAAAATAAAACACTTTTATAAAATGAGTTTTATTAATTTGGTTGGTGTATAAATGGGTATACATGGTGCTAAATTAATGAGATGAAAAAAGAGGAAATTTTAAAATAAACTGTATAATGGATTTATGGAGAAGGAAGTGTATGGGAGGAGTACAATAAGAAGTTAAACTGTTACAATCTACAAAAAAGTGTTTTCTTGGAATTGGGTGTTGTACTAAGTTTATTGTTGGTTTATTACATAATGTGAATTGGATAACGGGCGTTGCATTTATTGGTAGTGGGCCACATCGAGCTTCTTGTTGGAGTGAACATCTTGTGAATTGGATGAAAGGCATTTCATTTACTGGTATTGTACCACATCGAGCTTCTTGTTGGAGTGGACCTCTTGTGAATTGGACCTCATCGAGATTCCTGTTGGAGGTTGTGGACATCTTGTGAGATATGGAAAGGAGGTATTGCAGTTACTGGTAGTACCCTTATCAAACTTCTTGGTTGAAGTAACAAGTATCCTGTCATATTTGGATGGAGGACGCTTGGAGTTACTGTTACTTGATTGCATCTGTACTTTGTGTTGTGTTAAGAGGCTGTACTTGCATGGGTGTCTTAGACAGTGGCGGTGATATGCATAAGCGGGAATAAGCGTTGCTTAGGGGCCCGGGCCCTTAGAGGGCCTTTTGGGGGGCCCGGTACGTTCTGAGTTCGCTTATGAATCTCGATATTTTCTACTTCATTTGGTATAGATTGATAGCACTGCAACCTCAGTCCCCACTCTCAGTAAGCAGTCATCAGTGATCAGACTCGATTTGAGAGTTTTGAAAAACTAACAAACATTTTTGAATTTTTAGAACCGAAAAACGTTTTCAGAATTCAAGAAGGTCCGATGTGATTTGCTTCAGAAAATGTATTCTGATGTCTTCAATAATAATCTCGCCATTCTGTTTGTGAACGCTATCTCCTTACCAAAAGAGGATTTAAATGATAGCATGAGTGTTTCAGATTTGACATGTTTATACCTACAGAAATATAATGTTCTCGAAAGCGGTTTTGGCGAGATTATTACTGCATTAGTTTTATTCTTGACTCTACCTGTAACATTAGCCACTATAGAAAGATCATTTAGCAAGTTGTAAATAATAAAACCTTATTTAAAAAATTCTACGAGCCAAGATAGGCTACATGACCTTTCGGTTTTGTCAATTGAGCAAAAAGCATCGTCTAGGATGGACATCAAAATCTTGTGGAACAAGTTGCTGTCAATAAGGCCAGAAAGATACATTTTTTATTTCAGTTCAATTTATTTTTACGGCGTTTTACACATATTAACGATACAAATAAATACTAAGTATTTGTTACCTATTTTGACGTGGGTTGTTAACATTTTATCTGAATATTATTTTATTTGACTAGTGTTATATACCTAGGTAGATATTTATCCATCAGTTTTTTTTGTATTGCTGCCTATACCAACTTGAAGATTTTATTTAGTTTTATATTTTTAATTGATATTTTGTTAGATATGTTAGCTATAAAATGTGTTAAATGTTAAGCATTTACTACTCTATTTCTGTTGGTTATAACAGGATGTTATTTTATTTTTGTTAAATGCTTATTTTGTATACTATAATTATAAATATACAATTCATTAAGTATATAAATCTTTTTACAAGGGGGGCCATTTTTATATTTGCTTAGAGGCCTAAGGTGCTCTTGCACCGCCACTGGTCTTAGAGCTTCTGTAAGCAGACGGAATATGCTTGGATCAGTGAAGAGGCAGATTGAAGTGTTTGGAGAGGTGGTTACTGCAGGTATTTGTTGAAAGAGCTAAAAGTGAAACATAATAAAGTTAATAGGATGATTAAAAAGGAATTACTTACATTTTTCACGTTTATCAAATGATAAGAATTGTAACAAATATGCTTTTGACTGATTTTTCACTTTCATAGTCTTTGGACATTGACAATTGGCGAACTGTCATATAATTTTTGAAGTAAGCTTTTATTGAACAAAACCACTTTTCAAGTGTAATAATAATCTGAATAATGCATGAACCCGACCTGACTTAAAAGAGTAATTGTTCTGCTGGACCTAGAAATATTTAATAAAACCAATAATCAATCATTTATATCAAAGGGCATATAATTTACATAAATTCATCTAAAACAGAAATTTGTTATAATCTAAAAAAATTAACATCATACAGGGTTATAGAAATATTATTTGTTCAGTATATGTATAGAGGTTTCCAATGTTCTTTGGGTTTTGACTGTCTTATTCTGTGCTGTGGAACGTAGGTGTTCACTTACAGAGAATTGGTCCAAAGTTGCCTTATCCTTGACAGAAAAATGCTACGTCGCCTAATTGATATTGGATATAAATACGACTTTCTACGTGTGGATATTAAATTATAAATTAATAATATGATAAGTTGCAGGGGTGGGGAGTTGCCAGAGTATTTGAGTTTTATACTTCTGCTGGAAGTAATATATTGAACAAGTATCAATCTGCGTGCGCAGTTTCTATTATGAAATTTGTAATTTATTTATATATTCTTGTCTACTATTGTATATTATTATTGGCAGGCGGTTAAAATAGCTCCAGTAATTGCATTACAGTTTATTGCTCTTTCAATTGTTAATCTCGTATATATTCCTTAAGCAGTTTTGCGTAATGCGATCGGTGCAGGGATAAAATCCAGTCAATGTTGTAACGGCTTTACGAGGTATTTAAAAGAATTCCTTGTTTATGTGTTTATGTGCCATTAAAACAATAACCATAGCGTTCCTTACGAGTGTAAATAATGGTCGCAGTTTTTCCCGCGGTCTAATATCTATAACTTGTAAAATAGGTAATTAATTTCGCCGTAAATAAGTCCACGGTTGCGAGGCAAAAGGGACATTTCGATTAAATTGATAGGAACGAAATATATAACTTAATTGTTTTGTTGCCGCGAGCTGTGAAGGCGAAATCTTTTATTATTTAAACTCCGTTACTTCACGTGAATTTGCTCCAGGTGCAATCGCTCCCATTTCGTCAGCCGCAGTAAAAGCTGGCAGTAACTCCGATCAAACAAAAAGTCATTATGATCGCTATTTGCTTTGTTTGGGCCGCCATTCCGCAAATGCCGCATTTCTTTTCTATTTATCAATACGCTTAAATAATTTCGGTGGGCGGCGCTCAAAGACATAATTAAATACGAAAGCTACCCCTGTGTCATGTTTGCCTCCACGCGGCACAATTACAATATAAATTATACATACACAAACACAGCTTTTATTATAGAAATAATGATTCGTGGTATGAAAATAAAAGTAGACCATGAATAAATGAGTTCGTTACAACATAACATGTTGTTAGAATTAATAGAAATGTATAAACATCATTAGGCTTACATAAAGCCCTCGTAGTGGACATGCAACACAGACTTTGAAAAATTAAAGATCGCTTTTAACGCAAGTGATACTCTATTATGGAAATTCGTGTACTACTTCTACATATTGCAGCGCCTGTAATTGTTGCAGATCCAGTACAAGCGTTCTTAATTAACCTCATCGATTTAAAAGTAATTGTCTGTCCGGCTGCCTTATTCAGTAAGTAATAGTGGTTTTAAATAAACAAAAGTTTCTTAAAGGCACTGTACGATAGTAAACTGATTTTCCTGTTTTGTTTTTCAATATTGTGCAAAACAAATGAACTGTGCTATTTTCATTTTTTTTCCTATAGCTTGGAAATATTCTATTTATATTTATACCTTCGTTGTTGATCCCATAATTTGCATAATTAAATATATAAAAATAATAAAAGGTAATGCATCTCTACCGTGTGAGATACATAAATGCATATGTGATTGACATATGCTACTTCAAGATGTGCAGCAAATTATATAAACTATGAGTATAATAAAATAGTAACTGTAATTATTTTGCGAAAACCCCAACATGCAACGTCTCTTTTGTCGGAATTGTACATACGACCTTTCCACTATGCTTCTTCCGGGACAGTTCTTCATCTGAACTAGATGAAGTCAGCGTAAGTACGAAACTTATAATCAGAAACTTAACACGCGCGCCATATAGCAGGGGCCAGAGCCTGCTTAAATGGTAAAATATCCTTATCTTTGGACGCAATTCTTGCCGTTTTTCTTCCGCTGCAGTCTATAAACTGTCCAAAAGCTGAGAGCCGCAAACAACACTTATCGTGCAACTTATAATCTTGAAATAAAAATTGCTAGTGCTTTGTTTCAGCTTTAAGATGTGAAAATTATGAAAAATAAGTGCAAAAATTTCCCCTTGGCTCTTTATCTGGAACACATAATTATTCATATTGTTTTTTATACAAATCTTTTAACCAATTTAAAGTCCATAAGACTTATATTTTATGAAAAAATTGGGAATGCCAAAGGAACCTTCATGGAACCTGTGGTTTTGTGGGATAGCGAGCCGCCACTGATCATTACTGTTCTAATATTTCATTAATAGATAATTTTTGCAAGAACCTATCTGCTGGAGTGATCTAAGTATTAATTTCATTTACGAGCATCGGGAGATTTATTAGCAGCTGCGCGTTATAGCTGATGAACTATAATAGCTTCAGACATGAACTAGTTGATTATGGGACTGAAGAAGCAGCAATTATTGCATTCGTGCATTGCTACGGAATACTTTAAACTAGAAATAATAAAACTGCCATTGTTGATTATTAAAAGGCCTGCACTTCCTACGGCCCATTACCGCTGTAAGTTGTTGATCGAACCACAACGTTGCCAACTTTAGCGATTTCTCTGTAGATCACAGATTTTTTAAATAGAATTTTGACTATGGCTAGGGACAATGCCGGTGAGAGAGAATGGATTTTTAAAAAATGGGTGCACTAAGGCCTCGATGTGGATACGTTGTGGTAGGTACTATCAAGTTCCGTACATGTTTTATTACTTATGTGTAGTTTTATTACTTTACCTCATGGAATTTAATTAATTCAATTCCTGTGAAAGGGATGTTCTGCTCTTACCATAATGTAGCAAAGTAAAACAAAGCGAAGTGCCATCTGTTCGATAAATATGGACTAACCGTTCTGGTGCCCACTAGCAAATGCAAAACAAGACATTACTGCGCCTAATAATACATAATCTCTGGCACAAACGCACGTACAGTAAATTCGACGTCAAAAGTCCTTTCTGTTCGTTGCTTTTGGTCAAACGAAGTAGGCTGGCAACGCAAAAGATTACCGCACCGATGCATATATTTTGCTTGATAATCGTAAATACTACATTACTATTATAAAGTAAAACGCTTGCATGTATGCGAATGTAATTATTGTTAAGTGTCTTATGTTATTTCAATATTTTATCGTGGCGCCGCACTGGTGCCTGCTTACAAATAAAATCACAGAAATACCAAACGCACGTAGAGTCGCACAACCAAATCGGCGATGTCGGGGCGTTAAATTTTATTTAGAATGCTGCTAAGCAGCAATGCCGCAGCGGTGTGAATTCCGAAGAAAATTGCTACACTTGCATCTACGTATTTCACATATTCAGCATAGTTTGGATTATAAGCAGTACAACTATCAAGTAACTAATTGGGCTACGACGTTCTGCTAAAATTCTGAATGAAGTACTTATAAAAGTTGAACAAGATGGAGTAATGTGTACGTTATATTTTACCAAAAAGGTTTTTCAACGACTGAACTATAAAAAAAGCTAAGGGAAAAATGTATTTGTTAATTAGGATCTTTGTAGTACCTGAAAAATTAATTTTAGTTGTCATATATGATTGAGGTACACTATCAGGTGAATTGCACTGAAAAACTTAAATATTCCTGCGAATTATCTGAAAACCCTCAGAAATCAGAGGAAAATCTTACCTCGCTTTGGTCCGTGTTATTAGAGTACCTTGTGAACAAGGATACTTAGGCATATTTGCCCTATTTACTGTTTGTGCATCCATATAGACTAACGTTTCGCAAGACATTGCAGCTTGCATCATCAGAGTCAAAGTTGCTCTAAGAGCTGGAGGACGGCAGGAATGTATTTATAGTCCTCTGTGCCAGCCGTGCAGAATGGCGTAACGTTGATTGGTCGTTCAAGTCCATTGCACTTCTCGGCAGCGATGCGTCTCGACCAAATCACGGGTGGCTTGTAAGAGTTCACGAGCCACCACAGAACATAACCGTTACACAAACCCTTGCTTGAGTTCACAAGGTGTTACGCACATTAAGCTAACAAATGCTGCGTGTTTATCTACAAAGACGACGCATTCTAAGCTGAAATTTAATTCTAATATTGACAATTTAAGTAATTTTATTGCAAATCACTAGCCTACTGCAATCAAAAATAAAGGCGAAACATTTAAAAATTATAACTACTTTTATCGAAAAAAGTTATTAGAAAAAGTTATTCAGTATCACAAAAATAGCCCAAATTTGTATCGAAAAATGATTATAATCATTATTACGATTTCATGCAATAAACGTTTCGCTTCTTACCTTCACACCCCTGTACCTTTTTAAGTTATTTTCTGATCGATTTCAAATTTTGGTCAGTTGTTTTAATATTTTCTAAATAAGTTTAGTTCAAACGAGTAGTAATGCAATCAAATATAAATGCGAACAATCGTAGTAGATTAGTTTTATCGAAAAAAGTTATTTAGAAAAGCTGCTCAGATTCAGAAAAATGCGGTATAATTGACCAACATTTGAAATCGAGTAGAACATAAATAAGCAAAATACAGGGGTGCGAAGGTGACACATGAAACATTTATTGTATGAAATAATAATAATGATAATAATATTTTTTCGATAGCAGTTTGAATTTCGACTATTTTTGTGATTCTGAGCAACTTTCTCTAATTACTTTCTTCGATAAAACTAGGCCTCCTATGATTTTACAATGTTTCATACTCCTTGTTTACTAAAATTATTAAAAAAAAAAACAAAGTAACTTTTTTAAAGGGTAGTGTAACTGACCAAAATTTGAAATAAATAAAAAATGAATAAGAGACGATACAGGGCTGTGAAGGTGATACACTGTATATAACCTTTTTTCTAAAATAATAACAAATATGATTAGAAATAGGGTTGGGCGATATATCGATATATGGATAAATAACAATATTGTTTCCATATCGATGTATCGAATATTGAAATATTGAATATTCCATATAGCGATATTTATTGACTCGTTATTCAACGATTGTTAATAAATACAACTTTTCTGAGTAACCACTTTATTTTCAACTTATCATTTGCGTGTCAGTGGTTGAACTGACCACCGAAGAATTTAAAATGACGCACCAGCAACCCTCCGAAACTGAGCGAGTGCGCCCGAAATACAAAACTGGCAACGAAAATACACAAACTTAATATTGTACAAAGAAATAGAAATATGTTACATTAACTAGTCTAAACATACCCCCCACCTTGAAGAACTAAACTTCAAAACGCTGTACAGTTACAATAATGATTAATCAATCATACATATATACAAAAATCGAGAATCTTTAATAACACAACATAGAATAAAGTCTTTAAAAATCAGTTAATTGTCATTAATGGGTAACACACACAGTTTAGCTACCGCACGTTTTTGTACGCCACCAACACTTTTCACAGTTACCACTCGGATTATGCCATCAGAGCCGGGATGCACCTCCACAATTCTGCCAAGGTGCCATTTCAGAGGAGGCACATTGTCCTCGCGAATGACGACCATTGCGTTGGGCGTAATTAAATTTGCGCTGTTGGATCGCCATTTAGTTCGCACTTGTAGTTGGCTAATATACTCCTTGGACCACCTAGCCCAAAAGTGCTGAGCTATCTGCTGCGCCCTCTGAAAGTGAGATAGTCTTGCTGGCTTAGTGTCAACAACATCTTGATCTGGAACGCTGAATAAGCTTCTCCCTATCAGAAAGTGAGCTGGAGTGAGAGGATTTAGGTCAGAAGGGTCATTTGACAATGGGGAGAGAGGTCTAGAATTTACCACTGCTTCAATTTGAATTAAAACTGTATTTAATTCTTCATATGTTAATAGTGCAGTACCAATAACGCGTTTTAAATGATATTTTATTGTTTTTACACCTGCTTCCCAGAGACCTCCGAAATGCGGAGAGCGTGGTGGTATAAAGGACCAGGAAGTACCCTCTGAGGCTATTGCATTATCAAAATCCTTACTAGTGCATTCAGAATTTAAATCTCTTAAAAATGATTTTAAACAAGCATTTGCCCCAACGAAATTGCTGCCATTATCAGAATATATTTTAGAAGGCTTACCCCTCCTTCCAACAAATCGTCTTAAGGTAGCTAAGAAGGCTTCTGTGGTAAGTTCCGATACAACTTCCACATGAATTGCCTTTGTCGAAAAACAAATGAAAATGCATATATATATTTTGATCATCTTGCAACCTCGCCCCTTGCGGTCTTTCGTTAAAATAGGGCCACAATAATCTACGCCACATGTTTGAAAGGGAAAGGCAGCTGTTACTCGCTCTTTAGGCAAAGATCCCATTAAATATTTAGCACGATTGGGATTTGCACGAAAACATCTTACGCAGTTATGAACAATTTTTCGCACTAAGTTGCGTCCCGAAATTGGCCAATATGTGTCCCTAAGAACTGACAAAAGTAATTGCGGACCCGAATGTAGCGTACGTTCGTGCAGGTCTTGCGCAATTAGCAATGTAAGCCGATGCTTGGACAGGAGAATAATGGGGTGCTTCTTATTTTCAGAAAAATTGGAATTTTGTAATCTACCGCCTACCCGCAAAATTCCTCTTTCATCAAGGAAAGGATGTAGGGCGAGTAAATTACTTTTGGAGTTAATATCCCTTGATTTCGACAGTTCCTTGATTTCTTGCTTAAATTCGTCGTGCTGGGCAATTTTTATCAGAATTTCCAAAGCATGGTTTAATTCAGTCACTGTAAGGCAACCGATGGTTCTATCACGTTTTAGCTTTAATGAATTGTTTTTAAATCTCACACAATATGCTATACATCGCTGCAACCGCCTTAGAGAAGAAAAACGCGCAAATAAATCGTTTTCAATTCGTGCCATTAATTCAATTGTAGTTGCAACGCGGCATTCAGACAAATACTCAGTGGAAGTCTGATAATTTTCAATTGCCCTACCGGGCCAGCAGCTAGGTAACTGCCTTAGCCAATTTGGGCCGTGCCACCAAAGTTTTGAGCCAATTAATTTATTTGGTCTAATACCGCGTGATAGGAGATCAGCAGGATTGTCACCAGAGCTAATATGCCGCCAGTCAGACTGGCCTACCAAATTTTGAATTTCCGAAACCCGATTGGCCACGAAGGTTTTTAGGGTATTTGGAGCTGACTTAATCCATGCTAGCGTAACTGTCGAATCGCACCAATACACGGTAGCGTCAAACTGCATTTTTATGGCTGCCTTGAACTTATCAACAAGCCTAGCAAGTAAAAGAGCTCCGCACAGTTCTAAGCGCGGTATGGAAATGGTTTTTAACGGTGCTACTCTAGATTTAGCACAAGCTAATTTAACATGTACGTTTCCTAACGCGTCCATACTCCGAACGTAAATACAAGCGCCATAAGCGACCTCAGACGCATCTGAAAAACAATGAATCTCAATGCTCGTTGCGTCGTGGATGATTACTTGACGCGGTATCTCTATTTGCTGCAAAGCTTTTAGTTCATCTTGAAACTGTAGCCACTGAGAATGCAAATCCATAGGAACAGATTCGTCCCATGATAAATTATATTGCCATAATTTTTGCAGCAAGAGTTTTGGTATTATGACAGCAGGACCTAGGAGCCCTAAAGGATCAAATATTTTAGCTGTAGCGGATAAAATATACCTTTTGGTCACGGAAGTTTTCAATTCATTTGCCTTGATGCTATAATTTAGTGTGTCTGATTGCGGTAGCCATAATAAGCCTAAAGTTTTTGTGTTTTGATCGGGACACAACTTCAGGGCGCTAGAATCTCCAGCATTGGAGGCAGGTATATCATGTAAAACTGAAGGTTCGTTTGATATCCATTTTCTGAGATCGAAACAACCACGTTGGAGTATCAAAATGATTTCATTTCGAATAGCAATTGTTTCTTCGATGGAATCTGCACCCGTAAGCAGATCATCGACATAGAAATCATTTAAAATTATGTTAGATGCTCGAGGAAATTCGCTTATGCTTTTATGCCCTAACTCTTGAAGACACCTAATTGCCAAGAATGAAGCCGCGGCAGTGCCGTAAGTAACCGTGTTCAAACAGTAGTCCGCCAATGGGTCAGTAGGGCTTGATCGCCATACAATGCGTTGCAAGTCCCTTTGTTCGGGCTGAATAAACACTTGCCTGTACATTTTTGCTATGTCAGCCGATAGAGCATATCTATATTTGCGAAATCTGATTAAAATGGAAAAAAGGTCATCCTGAATGACCGGACCTACAGCTTGAAGATCGTTCAAAGAGATGCCTGTGGTTGATTTCGCGGACCCATTAAACACGACACTTAACTGGGTTGTTAGGCTTTCTTCTTTTATCACGCCATGATGGGGCAAGTAATACGAAACGACACTATTTTCTACATTTTTTATCTTGCTCATGTGACCCATCATCTCGTATTCACTCATGAATTTGACATATAATTCCTTAAGTTTAGGATTTCTCTCCAACTTTCGTTCAAGGGCGTAAAATCTCTTAACAGCTAGTAATTTTGAATCGCCTAATTTATTCGATGTTTCCTTTAGCGGAATGGAGACATAGAATCTACCATTCTCGTCGCGAGCAGTAGTGCTGGTGAAATTCCTTTCACAAAAACGCTCTTCGCTTGAAAGAGCCTTGGTTACGCAACATTCCTCTAGTTCCCAGAATTTTGCTAATTGTGCTTGCACATCTAGACTACTACTTGCTATATTTAAATTGCAATAAACATTGTTACGATTATTAGGCTGACAATTTAAAGGACCGGCTAATATCCATCCTAGCCTCGTTTTTTGCAACGTTATCCGATTTCCACCTAGCTTAATTTGCCCCACACAGATTAATTGCCAAAAGATCTCGGCACCTATCAGAATTTCAATTTCACTTGATATATTAAATGTATTGTCAGCTAATTTAATATTCGGCGGAATTTGCAATGAGGCTGAGTCGAACGAGTAGCTTGGAATATTTCCAGTTATTTTTGGGACTACTATACAAGAAATGGTGGTTTTAAAATTGCCATAGCTTGAGTGCATACTGAGTTCCGCTTTGTGTCGAATTTGGGTGGACAACTGGTTTATACCCGTTACCGCTAAATCAATATTAGTTTTTTGTAAACCTAATCGCTCACACAAATTTTCAGTTATAATATTTGACTGGCTACCCGAATCTAATAATGCACGACAATTATAAAGAGAGCCAGATTTGCACTCAACACGAATGATCGCCGTTGATAGTAACACTTGCTGCTCGTAACCATTCATAATATGACTTGTCATCGACGAAACTGCATTAGATTCTTCCTGACTTATCTGCGCTGTTTGCGAATGACTGGAGCTTGACGCTTCTACACTATTTTGAATGACTCCGGAGGGAAAACTTTGATTTTCTGAATTTTGAGTATTTAAATGTAGGAGTGTATGGTGCTTTTTCCTACAATATCTGCAGCTTGATGCCCTACAAAAATTACTGGAATGGAAGCCCTTTAAGCAGTTAAAACAAAGTCTTTTGTTTTTTGCCTCTTGTATTCGAGACGCTATCGGAAGTGCTTTAAACTGTTCGCAATTATAAATGCTGTGCGAGTCTTTGCAAATGACGCATTTAGGCTGCTTAACTGCATTTTCATTAGTGGCCAAAAATGAACTTGCTGTAGAATTGTTAAATTTGGTTTTAAATTTGTTAACTTTCAGTTCACTGGCCTGAGTAACATTAAGAGTTTCTAACAGTTCGCATTTCGACTTCAGAAACGTTTTTAAATGCTCCATAGTTGGAAAATCACCTTCAATTTTCTGAGCCTCCCATTCACGTTTAGTGGCGGAATCAAATTTAGCACTAATTAAATAAATCAATATGGTATACCACGCTTCTACTGGTTGACCTAACACCTTTAATGCCCTTAAATGTTTAGAAATATTGTCAAGGAGCTGCCGTAACAAAATATGGGATTCCTTTGCTATAGATGGTAAATTAAACAATAGCTTAATATGGTTATTTACAATTAGCCGCTTATTGTCGTACCTTTCAAGCAATAAATTCCACGCAATGGGATAGTTAATATCGCACACTTGTAAGGATTGAATTATTTCGCTTGCCTTTCCCTTCACGGAGCCCTTTAAGTATAGAAATTTTTGAACATTTGTAATAGTTTCGTTATCATGTATTAATGATTTGTATAAATCTCTATACTCTAACCAATGCCCGATATCGCCTTCAAATTCAGGCAAATTTACTGTTGGAAGACGAACTTGATTTATAATGCCGGAATGGTCGAGGTTGCTACGATTTGAATTATTTGTTTGTTGCTGCAAGGGGGTGCTTTGACTGTGTTGCTTTAGAAATGTTTGTGCCAAAGATAAATTTGTGTAATACAAACATTCAAAGCTTTCTCTTTCATCTGAACTAGCAACAACTTCTTCAGACTGAAGCGATTCAATTTCATCTTGCACTATATTAAAATCAGCTATAATGGGTTTTATTCCCGAAATTCTCATTTCTAATTGGGAAAGAAATGCTTCATCTGGATTCGTACTGCTTAAGGCTGAATTAATATAAGTTTGAAACCTCGTGAGTTGGGCTTTAATAACACCACGTTTTCGTATTAAGTTCGCTAAACCTTCCATAATTTCAAAGTAATTGCAGCAATGGTAATGAGGAATAAAGAAAAGTAGGATAAATACGATAAGGAAGCTCACTTACTTCTTAGCCTCTTTGTTCTCAGCGCAGGGTTGCTACCTGCGGGCGGGCTTCTTTGTTGTCGATTTGCACCCGGAAGCTGATTCACGCTGCTAACTGCAAGTACAGGCTGGTGCCAGATGCTCCAAAATGCTGCTTGCTGGGCACAAAGGGATGCTAACTGGACGTTGACCCAAGGGCTATGGACAAAGGAATGATGCTCCGGCGTCGCCTTTTGATTACGTATTAATTTAATACTACTTGGGGATGAATCGCTGATGCTTCCACGTAGTCGCTCGAAAGATGAATTTAGAAATCGACGCGCTGGTATTCGTACAGGCCACGGATTTCAAACACTTGGCGAATTTGGTTTATCGACGGTAAATTTAATTAATTGGTTACCGGATAAACTCTTACACACACACTACACATAGCTCTTATTAATCCGGCTCGAAGGACCAAAATATGTTAATAAATACAACTTTTCTGAGTAACCACTTTATTTTCAACTTATCATTTGCGTGTCAGTGGTTGAACTGACCACCGAAGAATTTAAAATGACGCACCAGCAACCCTCCGAAACTGAGCGAGTGCGCCCGAAATACAAAACTGGCAACGAAAATACACAAACTTAATATTGTACAAAGAAATAGAAATATGTTACATTAACTAGTCTAAACAACGATATCTCGATATTTTTAGGATATTTATCAATATATTGAGAAATATGGGAGATCAATATATGGAATATCGATATATCTAATATAAATACATCGAATGTCCATATTCATCGATATCTCGATATTTTTAAGGTATGTATCGATATATTAACAAATATCGATATAATATTGATATGGAATATCTATATGTAAATTTTAATATCGCCCGCCCAATATATTAAATGAATACCAGGCTACAGAACATTGTGCATTTAGAAAGAACTGCAGTACATATGGTCACAATAATAAAGGCAATTAAAAAGCAATTGAATACAACTTCAACATGTGCCTGGCTTTTGTAGATTTTTACAAAGCATTTGAGTCCATTGAACACTGAGCAATTATAAATAGCTTGCATAAGGTAGGCATCGACCACAAATATATTCAGATAATTTATTCATGGTTTACTTTTATCGGGAGTAAATCATATACGAAAAAAGGACATCGGTGATTAAATTACACCAAAATACAAACAAAATCGGGATTGGCAAAAGGATTCGGCAAGACGACACTATCTCACTAAAGCTATTCAATTTAGGCTTGGAAGAATGATTTAAACATTTACACTGTCAAGATAAGGGGATACTAATAAATGGTAACAGATTGACTAACCTAAGGTTTATTGATGATGTGGGCAAAATACTCAGCAGATCTGCAGATGTAAAGTAGGATTGACAATGAATTTGGAAAAGACTAGTCATGTGTAAAGAAGAACCATATGCAGAATTACCGTATTGAAAACGTTCAAAGCTACATAAAAATAGGTCACCTAAGGTCAACTAAGTAGGAATAATCAAACCACCGAAGTATACTTAAAAAGAAGGCTAGCCTGGGCCCCATTCGGAGAACTTAGGTACATACTTAAAAACAAGAACATTCCTCTAAAACGAAGATGGCAAATGTTCAACCAATGTATCGGCTCGATACTGACGTATGGATGTCAAACGTGGACTTGGATAGAATAGCCAATGAAGAAAATAGCAGTGACACAAAGAGCCATAGAAAGGCAGTTGATTGGAGTATCCCTGAAGAACAAAAGGAGTCATTTTTGGATCCGAAAAACTGCCGGTAGGGCAGATGCTATTGAAACCATTACTTATCGTACTTACTTACTAAGTGGGTTATTGCCTGCGCTTTATAGTCTCTTACTTCATCGAGATGGAATTGTCCCTACCGAGATTGATGGGAAATCGAATCGGTAGATCAAACCATTACCAGATTAAAATTGAATTTCGTTGGAGATATAGCGTGATGGATACTATACCTTGGCAAACAAAAGAGACCAATGCGTTGGACTGAGGACCTGATACTAACTGCAGGGGATACGAGAAACGCAGGATAGAGATTGGTAAAGTGCCCGGAGGGAGGCTTATGAAATGGACTGTATAAACGGGCCATTGACATTGAAATACTCTGCAACTATAGTGATCCTTTGCTTAGACGAGAAATTTTCTTTGTGTCGAAGTGTGGGATTTTAAATGATGGAATTTTTACTGACAACTTTTTAACGACGAGAAAATGCTGTACCGTAAAAAAATTGATTTCATGAGCAACCGTTAGTATCAGATGACAGTACAGCCAGTCAGTATCTGTGAATTAAACAATGCTGGAGCCCGTGGTTTGAATCTGACACAAACGATGAAAACACCTAACCACACAAATATTTAACAACCGCTAAAGCAGTCATCTTCAGAAGGCTTGAAGGGAGAGACTAACTTGACAAAGTTGATCGAAGATATGCTCTTCACTAAATCAGCAGTGAAGGTCAACATTTCCGCACATTCTAACGCTATTTATACTATCTGAAGCGCAGGACTTGTCCTATGCAACCAATCAGGTGTCAACTTCAACAGAGCGTAAAGATCCGAGCGGGGGATGGGACCTCCAGTGTGTTCAAAATTTTATTGTCTTGATTCTTAAAAATGGCCAAACTTTCAAAAGAATTGCCCTGCTTTGTTGAAGTTAACGCCTTTACAATTTTTAGGTCAATTTCCGTAATGCTATGCTGTTGGGCAATACTAGATTTTTCGAATTTGTTGAATGTAAATCCAGGTTGAGCTGAAGAACAGGTGATTACATTACATTTCTTTCCTCCCTAAGCTCTTCTACCGTTCCCCCTGGAACCGCTTTTCGCATAACATCAGGGGGTGGGGGCGTCACTTAAACTATCATGCCTTACTTAAGTAAGAACCAGAGCGCCCCTACCGGAAGTCGAACTCCCTACCGAGCGCTCGAGTTCTCACTGTGATCTCGCTCGGCTATCGAGGCCCCCCATTAGATTAATCTGAACTCCACCTTTGTCATTTTTTTGCCTTTTTTGTTATAATGTATGTATTCTAGGTTGCTTGTGTGACAATTAAGTCCTTTATTATTATGATTATTATTATTAAAATGAGCTATGTGCTCTTTAAACCTAGTATCAAAATTACGACGTGTTTGCCCAATATATTTAGAATCAGAATGGGAACATTTAATTTCGTAAATTCACGATTTTTCTAGTCAGTTTGTCTATTAGATTCCCAATAAATCTCGAATACTGTTGTTTGAACAATAAAAGTTCTTTGTAGCGGGGTGAAGCGGAATTTTAATGTACTTTTCGATGGATCTTTGACTTCTAAGACTTACCAGAGTTGTAGAATATCGAATCTACAATTTTGTTTTTTGTTTCCTAAGAAAATTGTTCATAATTTTAGAAAAGAAACTATTGTACACAGCTAGGTTTTTGATCCTCTGAAGTTCGTTGTTGTAGCGAGCTTTGTTTAAAGGAAAGGTTAGCAGTCTATATGTTGAAAATAATGATTGAATCCGCTAAAATGAATCTGTTTCTATTGGTTTCTTTTCTATAAACATCGAATTCCAACTTATTATTTTTATCTCATTTACTAAGGTATCCAGAAATGGTAATTGTCCTTCCTTTTCCTCTTCAGGGCTGCCGAAGATGACAGTCTAGCTGTCGACATACGTATGTAGCGGTTGTTAAATATTTGTGTGGTTGGGGGTTTTTAACGTTTGTGTCAATATCTGTGAAGAGGTTGCTACTTGCTGCACAACTATATTTAGAGTTTGAATATGCATCATTTCGTTATTTCAACTAGTAACGATTTCAGTTTTAATGAATGGTGAATGTTAATAGCATAAGTAAATTGTGAAAAGCGACGTAAATCTTGGCTTAATGCGACAAAAGTTTGCCTTTTTGAAATTTGGATTCGCATGTGTTCAACTTCTTCGAGTTCGAAATATAGAAATATGTTATAGAACGTCATAGTTGTTACGAGAACCATAATTAGTATTCTTAAAATCTGATGAAGCAGGTACCTGCATACTTACGAGAAGTGGTATTCAACCTTTTTTATTGGAGGCTGTGATATAATTTATTTTTAATTATGTACCACCTAGGTTATTGGTGCAAAATCTTTATGCACAATGGGCCACATAATTCGAAGCCCCTTACTGCTTGGGACTGCAACGCAACGTACACATGTGGCAACACAGATACTCAATATTTATCTAAAAGACATATTAAGGTTGAGCGAGGGAACAGCTGTCGAAAGACAATGGTGAACTCCGCCGTGTGATAACTGCCATTATTTTCTTTATTTAATATTTAATTATACGTCTTGTCTACACGAATAAATTCAATTTATTTTTTGAGTCATTGCGTACCTTGCGTTTTCTATATATAATTTTAATATTTTTTTCTATGCATCATCATTGTTGTGTATATTGGAAGATAATGATAGTCAACTTCTAATTATTATTTTTCCTTAGAGGTGTTGCACCTTTATACATTTAGCAACTGACAGTTAATTCTGACTGTTTAAGGACAAATAGGCTAAATAGATTAAAGTATAGGAAGTTTCAATATTACACGATGCCTTAATTTTACAAATATATATTTTTTATTTCCTATCGTATACTCATTATTAAACAATAAAGTAAACCTCACAGATTATCTTTATCAATTTACTTATGTAAAATATTGAAAAATAATAAAAATCTGGCATTCTTTTTCGCGTACACTTCTCGTGCCTCTAGGGTTGCACATACCGCAGGTTGAATACCACTACTTTATAAAAGTGCATCTGCAGTTTGCATGTAAAGTATGTTTTTAAAATGTGTTTATGTAATTACAAAGAATATATAAAACAAAATCTGTAAAGGGTTTTACACGGAACTTTCCTCGCGAATGGAAGTTTTGAAACTAAAAATTTTGAAAATATCAAAGAAAAAAATCATCCTGTATCTGTTGTTCACCCTTTATCTATTGGATCAAAAATATATCATTTCTCACCAACGATAAAAGTTTAAACTATCTGCAAAACGTTATTTATCCGGTAAGACAAAAACAGACAATATTTAATCTTTGAAAGTCCCCATTTTTTTCAATGATAAAATTCTAAGCTTTGTTGCAAAATGTTGCTTTTATCTAACTAATAGTTTTGGAGTTAAAGCAGAAACAGACAAAATTTAATTTTTTGGGGTGCTCACTCTATATACACAGCGTGTCCTAAAAAATTCTCTACAAATGGGGAACTTTATTTCTCAAAAAAAATGTATTCTTTACAAAACGTCAAATAACACATTTCAAAAATATCTGCTAGTATACAGGAAAAATCAAAATTACTGAAAAGTACATTGTACATGTGTCTCAATAAAATCCATCTAGCCACATGGTCTCCCAGTAAAAGTTAGAACTTGTTTACGACAAGTTTACCTACAGAAGATGTTTTGTTTGGAGACCATGTGGCTAGATGAATTATATTGAGGCACATTGTCAATGCTTCCTTTTTCCTTTTCAGTAATTTTGATTTTCCCCGTATACTAGCAGATCTTTTTGAAATATGTTACTTGATTCTTGAAGTCAAATTGATGCAGGACTTTTTGTAAAGAAAAATTGTTTTTAGGAATTCGTAATAAGAAAGTTCCCCATTAGTAGAGAACTTTTTAGGACACGCTGTATATTCGTCATTTCTACTGCGATTTATGATACGAGGTAAGTATATAAAGCAGTTCATAACGCGCGTTATGAACTAGTTTACAAGCTTTTCAAGCTATTTGCATATTCAAAGTGGAAAATAAAACGTTGTATGCACCACTGACATTATTTGATGTTCATCGCCCTCGGGCCAGAGCCCTCAGGACCCTTGTAAACTTGTCGCCCTCGAAAGGGCATAAACATCTTCATAATGCCCTTGGTACATAAATAACTACTTCTTCATCTAGCGACCCCGAAAGAAGAAATGCCGAAAGATATTTTTTTCACGATTACAATACTTTCTTCCTCTTAGGCAAGAAAAGTAAAAACATATCTAAAGTTGTAACTATTGTATGACCAATAATTATCAATTTTGTATGAAGGCTTTATAATCCAACGGTTGATTTGTACTATTTTGCTATTTGTGTGTATAGTATCTGCCAAGTCAACTTTTTGGCAAACATTTAGTTCACTACTATGGCTTCGCAGCATTTTGCAAGACTGAATCGTCTCTTCCACTCGTTATATTATTATTATAACTTAATGTTTTTGATACTGATATTCAAGATTCTACATAGCTTTATTAATTCGAACTGCGTGTTGATGAAATTATATGTAAGTGCGGGATTGCTTTTCCTTAGACGATATGGTTTAATGCCGATTGGGATACTTTAGCACATGCTCTTCTGATTTTAAAATATACTTTCTGAAGTACAAAGTGCTCACTAATTAAGTCACTGGAGTAACAAATTACTATATAACCAATTGGTGATGAACGTGTATTTAACCCATGGCTGACCTAGTTCGGTAAACTGGAATATTGTACGAGACCTGATGACAATTATTCGTGTAGCAATTATTAGCAGTAAGTAATTTTTCTAAATATTGTAATTGTTGTCTCCTATAATAAATAATATGACGACACAGAATATGTTCTATGAATCTCAAATTAACAACTGTATTTACATTTTGGGCATTGCTGGTCCACGGGTGTTGATGATAACACATCGATCACCGATCTTTTATTACCCAAAAGGGTTGAGCGACTATTTGTTATTTGATCCGCTGCAGTTCGCAGATGGCGTAATGTCGCCCGAGATTCGAGTTTTAAATTACGTGCCTATTGCACTATAGTGGCGGATGTAATTTGTCACTAGCGACGGCAATCGCTCAGTTTACGATACTAGTCACGTAGTTGCGCGTAGAGTAACATCCAACATTATCTCTTTGCTGTTTTAGGCTGCACAGTTGTTCTTATGAAGTTTTCGCTTTTTGAACACCCGTATTACTTTTGCAGGCGTTTTGGGAGGTTTATGAACGCTACACGTGGCCATGCCTCCGCTACAAAAGCAAGCACACTTGTATTGCTGTTTGGTCTAGAAATGTAAGCTCTTACATGGTTTGTTTCACCTTCTACACTAGCATGACGGTTTTAAAAATGTTATCATCTAGTCTGTTGATGTTTAACAGATGACCTTTAATGCGATCTTTGTGAGTCGCAGTGATTTATTGTCATGTATTTTAAATATAGGAAATAATTGTATATTTATTATCATATAAGCTAAGGAATAAATTGTTTAAAAGCATAATTCTATATAAAAGTGTTCTCACGGCAGTTAAATATTTCATTATTTAATCGTTATGATTATAAATGCAAAATATTTAAATTAATTTGCCAAGAGAGCAAATTTATATCATTGAAATATTGGAGTGACGTTCCTCTAGTTTTGGCAGTGATAGCTCTGTGTGTTAAATAATTACGTACAATTTATACAGTTTCTTATTTCCTTTTATTTAACAATAAACAAACAACAAACAATATATATTAAAATAGTATGAAATTAGGTTTGTTTTGCGATGTTCGATAATTGACGCACTTCCGTGGTTCGACATTCATGTAAAACCGTAGGTATAGAATATTTAAATGCACAGCGCTATCTAAGAAGAAAGTGTTAAAGTTTTTTATTGAATAAGAACGAGGAGGAATTGTACAAGGCAAAGATATGTACCAAGTAATCAACGTTTTCAAAATAAATTGCATGGTAACCGTACGAAATAACTGCGAATTAAGAAACACATCCTTGCTTTCTGAACGTTCCAACGATTTTGTTTGTAAATATGCTTTTTCGAATTTTAAAAGGTATACTCAAAAGTTGTTCTAAAGTTAGGAATTGTGTCAGGAAAAATATTATTACTCCAACGCATTCCAGAGAAGCAGCTTTTAATTTTGAGCGTTACCCTTTAAAGCATAATAGCAAATAATCACGATTTTGGTTTTTTACGACCGGGAGACCCTTTCGGGATGCTATCAAACGTAAACACCTAAGGAATTAACCAGCGAACCCGACGCACTCGGCTTTCGCAGGTATTCAAAACACTTTTTTAAAATTTAAATTGTATCATCTAAATTACATTCTTACCGAGGAACAAAACACAAAATAAATGTTTTGTTTTCTTGCGATGCTCTTCTCTTTAAACCTGGGGCGTATTGACTTATTTTATTAAAAGCGAGCGGTATTAATATTTCTTTTCCCTGCTTTCGTTTATTGTTTCTTTAATTTTTACCGTTCGGAAGCAGCAAGTAATAAGCGCGGAACTTTTTTATATATACAATAAAAGTTGGCAGAAGTAAATTGGGTGCAGAGCGTTGTTATTTATTTAAACCTCCCTCCCACACAGCAGTTTTAACCCCCTGAGCGGGCGCGCTTTTATAAATATTACAATAATTAAATATACAGTGGAAGTTGTTAAAATTGCATGGGGCTGCTTCCATTTCGCTAGGGTACGGAAGGGTATGTGAAAGTGTAGTTATATTTAGAACGAGTTCCAAGTGGATTTGTTTTACATCGATGCTAGAGCAGTCGAAATCGATGAAATAAGAATGAGTGAATTCGTCATCAGTTCGGCGGTGTAATTACAGCGTGTATGTAAAACGGCATCGCACATGGCGCGGACCCAAAGAAATGTTGCTACGAATTATTTCGTTGCACTTATCCTCATATTTACAACTTCCCTGTGTCGTGCACGACAGCCCGTCGCCTGAATTCGTACGTTTGTCTTCAGTGCAGCTTGTTTCCATGAATTCATAACGAGCGCTTTTTCCTTATCTCACTCGCAATTGAATAGCTACCGAAGCCCGTTTAAAATTTAAAAATAATAATCCTTTAATTGAACTCGACTCCCTGGAACTAATATCATTTTGAACGAGTGTGCTTTATGTTAAAGTACTTTCAGCTGAATAAGTTAGGCGCGTTACGTGACGCCAGTAATCTTGGATTTCGAGGCACATTCGCATTTGCAGCTTGAACTGACACCTGCTTGCTTGCACTGGAATATAACGCGACTGTAAACCATAACCTAAAGTCGCAAGTTCACTGGATTTTGAACTCGAAAACCCCTCTGAAAATTCGGTGGAAAAGATTTTTGTGGTAACCGTTTGGCGTTTGCGAAGGAATTTTTCAGATGGTATTGTTTTTGCGTATCTCAATGAAGAGGGTTCATGTGGGTCGCTGGAGTTGGCAATATCATATATGCTGTATAATTAAGAATGGACGTAATGGCAATAAATAATTACGACTAGTTGTCGATATCCTGCTGCAAAAGAAAAGAAAAAAAAAACAAAGTGCAGCTGAACTTACCATCATTTTCAAAATAAATAGCTACAACCCGTGCTCAAGATGCCTGAATGCCATAGATGTATCACTACTAGCCCAAAAGAAAGAAAAGGGGACACTTAAGATTACAATGGGAAGGAAGACCATAATAAATGATTTATACAGATTGTCTGCAGGTACTAGGTACACACGGTAACTAGATATAGAGACTGTTTGTTTGTCTTAAAATTTTAAACCGTCTCTGTATCTAGTTACCGTGTGCACCTAGTACCTATAGACAATCTGTATATCACCAATGGCATAGAGGAATGCCGCATTTCTCTATATCTAGGGCATTTCGATTACGAGAAGACATTTGATACGGTGGAAATGTTGGCTTCAAAACAATCATTGAGCAATTGCTAAATATACCATCGCTACAGAAAACTAGGTAATGTCTTAAATCGTTAACATAGGAAGAAATCAAACAACGTTAAGATTAGCTGATATCTTCCTGCTTCTCAGCTCGTATGGTGAATTACAAACAATGCTAATAGAATTAGCAGATGCATCCAATAACATAGGCCTAAGAAAAACTGTTGATAAGATAAAAGTCATAACGAACACAGAAAACCAAAGAAATAACAAAATTTAATTAGTTTTTCCGTAGCAGATTAATTTGGCCCTAACGTAGGGCTAAATAGAGAGCCATATGTTGGGCATAAAACGCAAAGACAGGAAGAGGAACAATTGCGCAAGGGAAATAACAACAGTAATAGACCTAGAAGAACAGGTAGCACATTTGCAAAGGAGCTACATGAGCAATGTTCCTAGAAAAAAGGCGGACGTTAGAACATCTGCAACAGGGGGGGGGGGGGGGGCGCTTAGTTAAGGAAGGAAACGTCACAAATGCTATGCGAAGACAACCTGAAGGAAGAGGCGGAATATACCGGATGACAGACGCCTAAGAGCAAAATCGATGGTGCCAAATGGAGGAGACTATGCCCAAGAATGAACGATACAAGGATAACGAAGAAGGAAAAGAATTTCGTAAATTGTGATGCTTATAGCGATACTAATGATCCTCGTGATTTATAATAAGCACTATATCATCGAAGCTGAATAATAACACCAGGAAAGTGTGGATTGCAACACACCATCGAATAGGTGAACACAACCAAGGGGAATGGAATTATGCAGATCTAATGAAAGAAAAGATATTAGCAGATGCATGCTAATATCTTCTCGTTCAATTTCATCTCGCCCAGACTACAAGGGCAGGCAAGGAGTTGGATAAAGAGATCGATATCGTCCTCACCAAGATAAATGCCAGATAAAGAGGAATTTAATTCTTTGCCGAGCGGGGAATAAGTAAAGAAAAGAAGAAACATGTTTCAGATGTGATTATGTACTCCTGCATGTCGTAATAGAAACCATCTAGTTTTAAGGAACTTGATAATTCAAATCCAGACTATATTGAGATTGATAAAAATCTTTCAAGCGTACCCATTTAATCAAGAAAATCTTTAGTGACAAATACGTTTTTAGAAGAGACTGAAATATAACTGCAATTGGTTTCCACAGTGGAGGAGGAGTGTTAGTGACTGTGTCAAATGAGTATATGTGTGAAGATGTTTCAATCTTATGTCTCATTGCCACATTCGATCCGATATGTGTCAAGATATCTGTTAGCTCTCATTCACATTTGTACGTTGTCGTATTATATGTACTGATACAGTCGACTACAAATAAGTATACAGAATTATTATTAATTCGTAACTTTGTCGAGGTTCGAGCTTTCCATTGCGTGCCCTTCAACACTGAAGTCGCGGATGTAATTTGTTACTCGCGACGCTAATTGGTCAGTTTACGAAGTATTTAGATGCGCGTAGGGTAATATCCGAAATTACTTCCCCACTGTGGTAGGCTGCACAGGTTTTTGAACTGAAGGTTTCACGTTTATTATCGCCTGCGCTGCATTTGAAAGCATTTCGAGGGTTAGCTATGTATGCTACAAATGGTGATGCTTTTGCTACAACACTAATGTATCATAAAAATTAACACAGCTGTAATGACAATAGATCAACAGTTATTGCAGATCAGTAATCAACTTGAATTACTACTTTTACTTAATAAAAACAAACAAAAGCTTTCGGGTACTGTTAAAAACTTAACTAATCTTATATCAGACATGCAAAGTGAAATCAGGAGCATGAAAACCAGCTTAATAATGATGAAGTTAAAATGTTAAGCCTTCGGGATACGATTGATAAAAGGGATTCTTGAATAATTTGGTTCGCTATTCCAGAAATAGAAACATTAAACGTTCACGGTATGTCAGTACTTCAACATGAAAATGTAGTAGATTAGATACTATTGCACTGAAATTGCAAGTTCCGAACTGCAACCGAACAGATGTGAAAACTTAGCATAGATTTCCTTCTTTAAACAATAGGACACCACAGTCTGTAATTGATCAAGTTGTAAGAAGACTGGCACGCAAGTAATTTATGGAACAAAAAATTAAAATACACATCGCGAATAATGACAGTGTTGCGAATTTTACAGATGAAAATGGTTATAAGTTCTGGAGGTATCATATTTAGGAAGAAGGATGAAAGCTACTAACTAAAACTAAAAGCTAATACAGACCTTCCGCAACAATAAGACCATCAAGTCTAAAGAAAATAAGGTAATGTCTCCTATTAACAAACACGCTTGAGTTTTATATAGGAATATCTGTTGGTGACTTTTTTATAATTGTGAGTAGTGAGACAAATTTTAATGATAAGATTTCTGATGACGAAATTTTTAATGACAAATACATTTTTAGAAAAGACCGAAATATAAATGCAATTGGTTTTCACTGTGGAAGAAGAGTGTTAGTGGCTGTGTCAAATTAGTTTATGTGTGAAGATGCTCCAATCTTATCTCATTGCCATATTCGATCGGATATGTCAAAATATCTGTTAGCACTCATTCACATTTGTACGTTGTCGTATGTATTATACGTACTGATACATTCGACCACAAATAAGTATATAAAATTATTATTATTATTTGATAGTATTACTTCATTGCCTTTTATTTTTTTCTGTGCAAACTCTAATTGTGGGGGATTTAATGTAGCTGATATATATTTCAGCTTTACTTAAAGAAATGTGATTTTGTGACACTAACGGTCGAATTCTTGATTTACTTGTATCTAATATTAAGATTGATGTTACTAAATCGTCACAAAGCTTAGTTACTGAAGATTTGCACCACACCTGTTTAAATATTATTCAATTTTCATTTGAAATATCTAAAATTAAAGCTTCGAACCAAGCAATGTGGAAGGCAAGAGAGTCAAAATAATTATACACATTTTAGATCGACAATAAAAACGAAAATTCCACCAACAGAGAGCAGAACATCTCAACAGACCCTTCAAACTTTTGGATTTATATAAAAAAGTAAATAGAACTTTCCAATACCTACAAGGATGGATCCATATATTCGTAGCTTAAGTATGTAAGAATAAACTGACAGCTTTAAAAATATTTTTCATCCGAATCACCTACAAGCTAAATGCTCTTAGTCCAACGTTTCTGAAATGTCATTAGTCCTCGCTCTATTGCTATTTTAGCGTATTCATTGAAGCTTAAGCGCTTCTGGCAAATACTTTTTTTAGTTGCGGAAATAAAAAGTACACTTGGGGACATAGGCGTAACTTGAGGGGAGCAATGGGGGTCGATCACCCCCTACAAAATATTGACTTTAATGTGTAATAGCAGCATTGTTTTCCAATGATTTATATATTTTGTGGTAACCACTTTTGACAGTTCGTATTTTTGTGTGGTTGACAGAGAATTACATCTAGTATGCTTTGAATTTCCCATAATGCAATACCAATAACAATGTAGCGGCACATAAAAATTTACATGCAAACAAAATTCAAAACCTACTAGATGTAATTCTTTTCAAGACACACAGTAGAAACAGCAACTGGTGTATAGCTTCTCAGTGATTTTATGATTTACGATCCAACCCAAACCAAGAATAAGGTTGAAGTCTTTCTGAATATGATATTTTTAAAGTCATAAGATTTGTTACAGTGTTGAAATCGTTTAGATGCAGTCAAGAATTGTTACGTATAATTTTTCGTTTAAATACATTCAGATGCAGTTGAGAAAGTGTTTCGAGTGACCTATAGTTCCTAAGTGTATACAGTCAGACCTTGCCGTTCGCGGCTTTGCGGTTCGCTGATTTGATTTTACGCGGGGCACCTTTGTGCTCCCTTTTCTTTGCCGTTCGCGGATATTTGCTTTGCCGTTCGCGGATGGAATTACCAACGTCAACTAGTTCAACTTTCACATACTAACGGCCGATCTTATGAAGGCCACTAATGTGACGTTAACATTAATTCGTTGTTAAACAAGGGCATAAAAATATGTTTACTAATGAATAATATGTCATAAGCGCCAGTTTTGATGAGCTTTTGTTTATTTTAACAGCGATTTAAAGTTAACGTCAGGTTAGTGACCTTCATAATACCGGCCGTAAGTAAATAAAGCAGATGTATGCGGTTTATGTCATGAACACCTAAATAACATTATTTATCACGAACTTGTAAACACACTTATCGAGCCAATTTGTGTGAATCTCTTATTACCAAATCGGACCTGAAATAAATTGTAAAATTATAACTTGAAGAAACAAATGGACATTCGAGCTCTAGATTCAAGTGGCAGACTTAGGTTACGTATGGAATTTTCGTTCAAATTTTACTGTCTTCTCGAGCGTTTTTGTCGAAAATTCAGTTGAGTTTAATTTTTAAAACACGGAAAACCATGTCGTCATAGCGTAAAGTTTCTGCTTCAGATTTGCCAGACAAAAAACGCAGAAAAGTTTTGGTTTTTTGAAGTTGCATAGTATACATAAATCTAGTTAATGGAACCTAACCCCATTTTTATCATTTATGTGTTTACTTCCGCAAAGCGGTTTTGCGCTTCGCTGCATTCTTCTGGAACGCAACCCCCGCGAACGGCGAGGTCTGAGTGTATTTGGTTTCATACTCATTTTTCATTTTTGGGATGTTTTAACATTCCTTGAATTTGAGGGGATTATAGTAAGTTTTCAAAATAGATTATAGATTATAGAGTATGATTTCTGGTGGCCATTTTATGCCTCTGATTTTTAGTGTGATTGTTTTCTGGGTGATGTAGATGATTTCCCTGGAATTTTGCTTCATGCAGATCTATTCCAGAATTATTATGTAAATCGTCGTTGACCCGCAAGAAATTTTGTGTGAGATTGCAAGAATGAAGCCAATTATACTGGGATAATAATTTATTATTAACTTTGGTATGTTTTTATAGTTCCGTTTCAACATCGATTTCGAAATTGTGTCATTTTAGGCCTCTTTTTCGTTTTATTCGTAACATATTCTGCATGTGCACCCCCTGTATCTTTGATGTCGCTTGCTGAAGCACTTGGAGGACCAACCCCCACGCAGTTCTGAGCACCCTCAATTCATGTGGCTACTTCCGAAGTTTGAACAACACGGTCTTTCCCCAGTGTGACAGCTTTCCGAGGTAGATTTTGTTTTTCACTTCAAATTTATTAAAACTTCAACCTTGTACATTTTATAAGTAAAACAAAATTAAATCTACTATCACAGATTTGTTTTGCCTTCTTTAAGTATGATGCAGAGTTTATACGGGTACATACTGTAAATAAATAATTAGGTTAATTCAAGCTCTGGTATTTTCTTTCTCTTATTGTTTGCTTGAAACAGTGAAGTGGTTGAGGAACTTACACGGACACCTGTAGGTTTTCTGGTTTGGACCGTCTCGAACCAGTGGCGCTTCCGGACAACTCCCCCCCCCTCCCCCCCAATCCTGCTCAGGAACTAGCTGGCAAAAGTTTGCTACACCACGAAACAATACCTGAACCGCTGTGTTGTAAATTATATATTATTTTCTTTTCTTTTGTGTACAGAAATTCCCTGTGTAGCATATTTTTTTAGCATGGGAGTTTCATTTAGCTGGAGTGGCGTGTTTCTTCTCTAAACATTAATTTTCTTTACTTCACACTCGAAGAAGTTTTTCTGGAACACCACAAATTAAAAAGGCACAATGATTAACTATTCAATCAGCTTCCAAGCTAGTACTTTGTTATTGCTTGTTATTTAAAAATCTATTCATTTAAGCAGTAAAGGTTGTAATGCTCTCATCCATATGTACTTTATTTCTCAAATTGAATTAATACTGGATTACTGCCCAAGTGAAAAAATAGCGATTAACAACATCTAGGTAACATTGTCGGGTTTATTCCAAGTTCTGCCTTTTACAGCAACCATTTTCAGCCATATCGTAACTGGGAGTTTTATTTTCAAACTGGAGCTAAAATTATGTATTATAAAGACTGTCTGGTGAAGGATATACATTCCCGATCTTTTGAAATACGTTGTGAAAACACGAATTTAAAAAAAAACTATAATTTATGGATCCAAATAGTAGGAAAAAAGCATTTTGTTATGTATTCGTACGCATTTTGAAGCATATACCATATTTAAGTGCACCTTTTAAACGTCTGTGTAAAACTGTAATTTAATTGTTTGAAGTTGCTTCCATCTTTTATTTTATTTTTTATATTAAGTTGTTAAGTAGCCAGCTAAATGCACAAATCCAGCTAAATAAGTAAATAGGGCGTATTCGTATAATCAAATATAAAAGACATGCTCTTTATCTAAATTGCTATCTGTAGCTACAATAAAATGTCGAACTGTGTTTTGTGTGCATGATGTTCCTTAAGTTTGTGCAATATTGTATGTGTTCATCTACAGTGTGTTTTTATACTACTATTGATTGGGTGTGTGTTGTAAATATGTACTTTATTTATGTATTCATTTGCGTATGCTACTAAAAGTTCAGTTTACACTGGCTTAGATTTTACTCTTAGTGTGCGCACATTTATCTATGGTACGTTTTTTTTTCTATAATAATTTTCAAGGTCAACTTTCTAGGGGATAAGTTGCATTCCTGCAGGGTCCCTAGTTTTAATAATGTTGGTACATAGACTTTTAGTTCTTTTCTTCCACTAAAAAAATTATTGTCATTTTGACAGATATGTCATAATTTAATATCGCTTGCTTAGTTTTTTCATTTAAAGTATTTCTTGGTTTTCTTTTTTTATCCGATTTTATTGATGATGCTGATGATTCCATGTCAAAAAAAGAAATTTATCAAGAGTTCAAATTAGGAAAGTTTGACATTCAAAATTTACACATAACCATAATTTTGAAAAAGATCTACCAACACGAGGTATAATCATTTCCTAGCGTTTTAATCACATGTCTACCAACATTGTACCACTTTGACAGTTATTATAGAAAAAAAACGTACTTTATATAGAACGACAGTAAAATTGCTATTCGTTGATGGCGTGTGTAGCCAAAGATCTGCACTTAAAATATTAGCTTTGTAGTATTTTGGATCAGTTGTTAACATGTATGACTCTTGATTAATTGTGAAAATTCTACTAAGAAAACGTAAGAATACTAATTAAGAATTGCACTTGGCGTTAATGTATTGAGTTGGGCAGAACTAAATAAATAATTTCTCATTATGTTCTGTGTTTAATAAAACAATCAGTAACGTGACAATCCCAATTAACGTTTTTGGATTACTTGAAAATTTTAAAATTGATTTTCATTAAAACAATAAGTGATATATGGTTAGTGATTTTAGTACTTTAGCACTATCTAACAATTACGAAAGATAATATTGGAATTTACTGTAACCGCCTGTTCAATAATTCTTTGTATAATATTGTGCGTATCAATGAGTTCTTGAAAATATGTTATGAGTCATCTACATGAGTAACGAATAATCAAATGTATTTGTGCTAAACTGCATTTTATGATTAAGCCCAGATGTATAAGCAATAATACTATTTCCTTTCCTTTTCCAAGCAGCGTTATAGTGGTGTGAAGCATACGAGATCATTCTGTTTTCAACAGCAAGTGTAGACGTGTTATAACTAATATTATTATTACATATTTACCTGTCAACATTTTAATTGTCCTCCACCCGTAAAATAAAACTTATTTAATTTGAAACTGTTGTAGGCTGTATATAGACTGACCAGCTCTTATATTTTACAGAAAAGGAAATAACAGCAACTAATTCTACATTTTCGTGTCATTGGTAGAAGTGTAAAGACAATATTTTCCAAAGTGGATAAGAATAGCATTTATGTTTACTCTATCCTACTTCTAAATCTAAAACATTGGAACTTTGAATAACAATGTTCGAGAAGTGTAGTTTTTATAATGACGTTTAAGGATATGTTTACTTTGTTATTTATGGTATAATAATAGTGTTACGAGGCAGCCAACCTTCTTATACATCAAGTAGTAAATATTGATAATTCTATACTTCACTTTTAGCAAGCTACGGTTGCCCACGGAAAATGTTATCAAACAGAAACACTTTACATTCCCATTGACAAATAAACTTCCGGTGCATACTTAACGTTGTATGTAATTTTATATAGAGAGCAAAGAAGGACAAAATTTTAGAGGTCCAATTGTTGATCGTACTATGTACATATTCAAGAAATCATGTTGCAAGGACTGAAGGACATTAAAATCATCGTGATTATAAAAATAAATTAATAAAAATCCAAACTTGCGTAGTAAAAGCAGTGCTGACTGAATTCTGTAGTGTAAATTTGTATATGTTTAAAATTATTTTTTTAGATGTGTTGTTACTTCTTATACGATAGCATTTGCGACATGTTTAAACAATTTTGAAGATAAACGAAAACAATTGAAGGCTTAACACAGGCTATCAAACTATAAGCTCAAATTTCAGAAGAATGAACACCTACACACATGTGTAGTCGTGTTCATTCAAGTGTTGTACAGCATTTGTGCTTTGTGAATATAAATTCAGTACACAAAGTTCAAAAAAGTGTTGCATACCTACACAAATATTTTGAAAGTATACATCCAGATCTACCTAATTAATGATACAGTGTGAGCCTTTGTTAAGTAAAAATACAACTACCAATGAACTTTTAACTATTTCTGTACAACACATTTTTGACTACGACTGTACACTGTGCTCTGGCTATTAGAGATTTTCTTGATTCATAGAAGTAAACCCAAAATAACGATTTAAAATACAGCACTGAAAGATGGTGGCCTCCGTGTCTTTGCGTTTAATTTGTGGAAAAACGCGTCTAAAACTCGTACAATCTGGATTACCATGTTAGTTGTGAATTTTCGATTGTACGTCAATGTCAAATTCGAGGTTATCAGGTTAGGTTTCCCGTCAGTTATGACACAAAATGACGGAAATCCTAACCTGCTAACCTCGAATTTGACATTGACGTACAGTGTCACCAACATATTCTTCATACGTTGAATTTCCATAGTCCGCTGAGGAACAGTTTGTTTTGGATCTCTCGATATATACATACTTTACCACGTTTGTCTAGTTTTATATTTTGAAGTATTTTTGTAGTAAGAATTATTTAAAGATGAATACGAATAATATTTAGCTCAATATCTAACAATTACTCCGTTTACTTCATGATAGGCAGACAAATATCTTGTACATGTATTGACTTTGGTACCATGATGGTGAAATTATCGAAAAATAATTTGATTGAACAGTTACAAGTTTACTGTGGTCTCACAGTGCTGAGCGTCAGTTTTACGGTCAAAAATACTGCGAAAAATCTAATTGAGTTGTTACCGGCGTTTGCAGCAGTACGTTGTATTTGCCAATCAAAGAAACACCATTTTCCAGCTATATGGAAGTCAGATAACGTAACATTTATCAAACAGTAAGTACATATCTGCTGGTCATAGAAAGACTATTCCAGCTTTGAAATTTTCAGAAAAATCGATATTTTATTCTGGCATGTTTTCATAATCTAGAAAAAAATCTTTTTTTGGTATGTTTTATCACACAAAAATCGAGTCAACATGCTACATGTTGCATACAAAATTAAAACGAAAGCAAGTTTACTGTTAAAAATAACGATAATACGTCCAAATCAGGCCACGCTTCGTTCGAAATTGCATTTGTAATTAAAATATTGGCTTTAAAATACTTCACATCATTGGATTCTAGTTGCTGGAAACTTTGTTTATTGTTCTTTGAAGCTTGAAACTACTATTATGTATTAATTTATTATATTTGGTGCAGAAACGATGAAAAAACAATTTTTAAAGCCATTGTGACGTGAAGATTCATGTTGTTTCATAATAGTGTCGTAAGTTTCGCCCAGAAAATTGGCGTATTTCGGAAAAAGTAACTTTCAAGTCGTTTTAACTAATAAATATAACATGAAAGTAATTGTTGATTGACGATAGTACGACTAGAACCGCAAACAGGTTATTTTAAAGTTATATTTACTTCAAAGGAACTGTTGCGCCACTTAAAGTTCTACCACAGACTGCTGTTCAAAGCTTTCGTTAGCGCTTACTAATTCCAGATGGAATTTTAACCTCTCTAATTTTTAATCTCACATTTTCTTCAGATGCCCCGTCGTTGTCGGGCACATTGTTTATGTGGTTAATGAAATAGAGAAGGAAAAGTAATGGCTTCGTAAATAGCAGCACAGTACCAGTAACTTGGACTGGAACCTCAAATGAGTAACTATTACGTAACCGCCACTGAAACGATAACTTTGATGTGTAAATAATTTAATTTGGCAAATCTACAATTGTTGCTACGTAGTTTTTACCTCTAATGGTTACTTTCTAGCTGTATATGACTGGTATGCGGCTTCAAAGTTACATCTGGACAGCGTCACTGTTTCTTTAAAGTTATGAAACTGTCAAATAATATTTATAAGTATTAATAACGTTCCCACTACCTGTAGAATGGAACGTCACTGTGCGCTGTTACTATAAAGTGTGTTGCACTTCTTAAATTCACCATGAAGCAACCATCACCATCTAGTTCCCCATATTCATGCTGTGAATTGTTGTGTAGTGTTATTCTACTTCTGACAATGCGATTTTTTTAAATAATGGCGTGTATTTACAAAGTCATATTGGGCCACAAAAAAGAAACAATTTACCGACTTTCTACAACCTTTTATAGAAAACTGAAGCTTTTAAAAACAAATAACTTTAACAACACTGTAAGACAACGTTTTAATACTGTGAAGCCATTACTTCTTGGTCTCTATTTCATTAGAGCACACAAACGCTGTGTACGAAAGCGGTCATCTGAAGAAAATGTAAGGTTAAAGTTACATCTATAACCAAGAAGTGGTAAGGGGAATAAGGAATTTGTAGTAGGCACAACTTCTCCGAGACTGTAACATGGCGCTACAATTCTGTTCGGTTCTGAAATATGTATATAACTTTATAGTAACGTATTTGCAGATTCCGTCACACTATCGTCAGGTTATATCTTATTAGTCAAAACGATTTCAAAGTTATTTGTTTCGAAATGGGCATAGCTTACTGTGCCATTATTAAAAAACGTGAACCTTTACATCGCAATAAGCTTTAAAAAAATTAGTTTATCATCGTTTCTGCACCAAATGTAATAAATTAATCAAAGAACAATAAAACAACGTTTTCAGAATCTAGGATCTCATAATCTCGCATGATGTTAAATATTTTAAAACCTATATTTATTAAAAATGCAATGGCACAGGGTCTGATTTGGATGTATCATTATTACGTTTCACAGGAAACTTCCATTCGTTTTAATTTGATCATTCAGACCATCGGGAAAGATCATACGTTTTGCCCTCTAATATTATTTTTATATTATTCGTTTTAGTTAAGGAAATGGACTAAGAATAATGTAATAATGGAACACAAATATAATAAAATCAGATGCAAGACAAAATGCAAGCAACACATTCTAAAAAAATAGTAAAGTTCCGTTTAAGTACCAAGCCTCAACGTCGCCCCTTCGTAATTTCAACCTCATTGGAACGTGACCCGACAAGTTCCAAGAACATCGCTTAAACTTTGCGGTCACCAAAAATTATTCCCCATTTTGGTCCCGTACACGTAATGGGCTACGTGCCCCTGACTTGTGACAAAACACCTTAAAGTTCCTGTAATGATCGCCAGTAGGTTCCAGCGACTGATTGTGCTAGTTAGGTTCACAGGACTATACAAATTGTCCGAAATCCGTTTTGAACATAGGAAATTAATAAGTGCGACAAGTAAGACACAAACAAAAAGAGTAGCAGGACAAATATTTAATATTTAAACCTCACTTTATACTCTTAATGACAGATAAAATATTTGACAGAAGTGTTTGTTTGTTTCATTGACTTAATTTTAGTTTAAAAATTTACCTAGCCATGATTACATTCTATCTTTGTCCTGCTACTCATTTTTCTTGTCTTCCTTGTCATTATTTTCCTATGTTCAAAACGGATTACGGACAATCTGTATGTTACTCTTCTTACTATTAAAATTATTTGTCTTTAAGGGCTTCAACTTTGCCTTTGTAAACAGACGCCATTTCTTTAAGAGCCGCTTTATCACATGCCGCAGAACACTACACAGCAATTCACGCTATGGAATTTTATTAATATTGGGAACTAATTGGTGAGGGTTACTTCATGGTGAACTTAAGAGGTGGCACGCACCTTATAGTAATCGTGCACAGTGACGTTCAATTCTACAGGTAGCGGAAACTTTATTAACACTAATAAATATTCTTAAAAGTTACATATATTTAAACTATAGTATAGTGGAGGTGATAAGAACTACGTCAAAGTAGTTGCAACTTTGAAACCGCATTTGAGTAACATAAATTAGTTGCCGCTGCCATCGTTGGCCGCAAAGTTCTTAAAACGTTAAGGTCATCCCAAAGGTAACTACGATGTTTCCAATACAGGGTAAGCTAGCAACAAGCCATATACAGCTACAAAGTAACCATTAGTGGTAAAAACTACGTGGCAGAAAGTGTCGATTTGTCTGATGAAGTTACTTATACATCAAAGTCACAGTTTTAGTGAAGTTTACTTAGTAATTACTTATTTGAGGTTTCAGTCTCGGTTACGGGTATTGTGGTACTAGTTGGGCGATGACTCGGGTGCTGAAAGACTTGCAAAATGCAAAGAAATGAAACTGTTAGAAACATTTAAAAATAAAAAAATTAATCTATCGCAGAAAAGTATTTCCAAACCCTTTTACGACTCTAGGCATAAGAAGGGTGTTTGCTTTATATAGTCCAAGACTTCTCACCGTGGTCGAAATAGAATACTCATAAAAGTTGAATGCTTAAAAACAAAGGAAGGGGTTGGTTATAGAATAGATTAATCAAGCGAGTAAGTGTTAAAGTGAGTACGCTTAGCTATGTTATAACTTCGTGTGGCTGATTTCATACTCGTATCTATTCAGTTTACTTCGTATGTTGATTAGTATGTAATAAAAAATGCCCCTACAAATGACTAAAGAAAATGTGTTTTAGAAGAAGATGATGACCTCACTTGTAGGTATTGTTATAGAAAACAGTAAAGTTTTGTTTGTGTTAAAATCTGTAGCGACTATTTTGGATAAATCAATTGTATAAATACATGTAATCAGTAGAAGCGACTACGACCAAAAGCTTTTTAAATATTATAATAACTAGCAAGGAGCGGTAATTGTTAATATAAACAATAGTTACTAATGTTAGGCACTGGCGTATTACCAGTGAAATATATCGGTTTAAACTTGGTAGCATTTTCCGAAGTTTAAAATCAAGTGGAACTTGGAGGCATCATTTATTAATATGTGAATTATACGTTCAAAACCTAAAAGCGTACTAAGTAAAATGAATTATTGTTTTTGGAAGTTTGTGTCGGTCTCGATAGAAAATCAGGCGTTAAATAATTGATTAGCGAGAGGTTTAAAGTTTACATAAGTAATGGAATGGCGAAGTATTGATCAAGCTGTAATAACACTAATCCCGTATCAAGCTACACTCTTCATTCCTTATTTATGCCGCGACAAAATAACAATTTTCTTTATTTAGGTTTTATTCCATAAAGTAGTGTTTACGTTCGCAGCTTGTCGTGAATTCTGTAAATATGTTTTCTCCTACATGAACCTTATAAGAAAAACACGGGAGCAACGCGCTTAAAAATTACCTCGTATTTTTAGTTTAGTCTGGAATTTATTTATAATTAAAATATTTATGGCGCGCCTCATACTTGGCTCCGAACATATTCTTGCGCACTTTTCTTTGTTTTGCAGTTTGAAGTGCGTTTTTATCCCGCGTACGTCATCGGCGCCCATGAATTTGAAGCACCGTCACTTTTGCCTAATTTTATCGCTCTTCGCAGTCCTGCGAGAACACCGGTGGCAGTTTGGATTTTAAATTTTAATTTTGCGCGTAACTCTATCTTCGTGTGTAAAATTAAAACGGAGCTCAGCGTAAGTAGGTGGAGAAGAATTAAAATGAAAATTTTAAAGAAGCGTAAATATTGCAAATTGCGATCGAAGTCCGTTGTTTACTGAACTGTTAAAATACAACAATATAGCCCGGCGCATTTCTCAGTCGGTTCTCAAACAATTCAATTATTTACCGAACGGATTGGCATAGAAGAGCGAGTTCTATTCAAATTGCACCGTGAATATTACATAAATGAACTCAAATAATTCATAAGTTTGTAGTCTTCGCGTTTAGGGTTATTTACAATGCACAAGGAAATATTTATGATCTCTCAGAGCGGATTGCCCCTGTTGTCTTATTGCTGAGTTTGATTCGCTTCCTTAATTATTAATGGCACGGACTCCGGGCAATTTGTTAATGCACTATTGTGATGTTTGTCAAGGATGTTACTCCGTAATATTACACATATTTTATAACGACTTGATTAATATATTTCCGCGGAAACGTTTACTGGCAAACATCTACCCCATTTTGTGTATAGATACGTTAGATACATATAACTTTATGCAATTTTAAGTTGAAAACCTACTGGATGCCACAACCAACTGTTACTAATATTGGAAAATGTAAGAATAGCTCCTGGCATATCAAAAATTATTTATTGAAAAGGCATTTCATATCACGGCCAAAAATGTGAACGCTGGACGCGGGTGAACGCCTGGCCCCACGTGACGGGGAATAAATAAGCTGCAATGCAAGTTGACATTTGAAGTATAATTGCAATTTTATATTTCAATTTACTCTGTTCGATCAAAAATTCACATAGCCTCATTTATTATTTGAATTTACGAAAAAAAAACGACGAACTTTGTGATATTGACGCTAAGGTAACTTAGACAAAAAGCTTCAAGAGATGCAGTATTGTGCAAATTAATGTCAACACAGTCATTGTCTTAGACTGTTGTGTCAAATTTGATAGCTATGTTGCGTGAAAACATGATTTTTAATTCCAATCCGTCTTTATGGGCAACGATCCGAGACATGGCTACCTGTAATATCCATAAATCACCTCGCGAAATTACTACAAAAGCAGCGCAGGGATCTAGAAGCTGTGCAACCTAACACAGTGGATAACTAATTTTAAGTTTTACGCTACGCGCAAATAAGTGACTGGTATCGTAAACTGAGTAATTACTATTGCGAGTGACAGATTTCATCCGCGACTACGGTGTAAAAGGCACACAATTTAAAACTCAGATCTCGACAACCTTACACATCTGTAAACTGCAGGGAATCCGGAACCAAACAGCAGGTAGTCGCTCAACCCTTTTGGGTGCAAGAATCGGGGCAAGCCCATTGACCGCCCGCAGGCAAGACCGTCGGATAATAAAACCCTCGCAAGCGTTCGGGAAAAAGTGGCCTGACACTTTGGCCAAGGAGTGTCCGGTTGCATCAGAAGGGCGAAAAAGCAATTTCAAATCTGCGGCATCAAAAATGGAGTACAATGGCTAATTGACTTTCGAGAAAATGCAGGGTCCAACAGGCCAGTGACAAGCAATAAACAGGACGTGTTGACTGTTAGCGCATAGAGTTATTTTTTTTAAATTACGCACTCGATATGTGCATTTGTATACTTTCCTACATATATGTATATGTGTATGTGAGATCGCTAGTTAATTTTGCTTATATGAATGGTAGTTATTTAGTATAAAGTGTTATCACTTCGAAATACTCTTTTTGTCAGCATCAACATCCGTGGACCAGCAGCACCCAAAATACTAAACGAATGGCCCATATCAATTTCTGTGACCATACCTAAAACTGAAAATGCCAAGAGATGCAGCAAACGCATGACATGAAGGAATTAATATCAATGGCAAGCTTGTATCGTTGCCGGTTCTACATTATGCTCTGTTTACCAAACCTCTCCAGTGTGCGGCTATTGGTCACGTGAGGAAGGTATATTCACGATTATTCGACATAACCTGTAGGCCTCCATGATTCCGTTCCATAAAGTAGCGCTATAGGTTTGTTTGGTCGCCAGGTGGAGGCCTTGACTTCTGAAAAGCTGCCCTGGCTTTTCTGGTACGACACTTTATTTTGAGTAAGAGGTTGTTTTCAGATACGTATCTACCTCTTGTTAGCCATCAGTTGGCCTGGTGTTATTGTTCTGTAGCGAATACCCGACCACATGCAGCGTCCATAAATGACCACGCAAAAGGACCCACAAAACTCAAAAGCAGCGCAGAAAGTGATAAAAACTAAAAATTTACAATCTACGAGCTGCCCAGCCTAAATCGTCGGGTGATTAATTTTGAATGTAAGTCTACGCGCAAAAAAGTGACTAGTGAATTGTGTAATTAGTATTGGTGGCAATGTAAAGGCACGCAAGTTAAACTCATCTCGGTGATCATACGCCATTTGCGAACAGCGGCGCCTCCAAGGGTAAACTGTAGGTAGCCGCTAAACCCTTTTGGGACAATAGCGAGAAAGCTCGGGGATCGAGGAAATCGCTTTCGAGTAAGCGAGAGTCTATCCGGCCACCGAGAAGCAAGAAATCCTCCACTGACGAGAAGTTATATAAAGACGGACAGGGAAGTGCTAACATTAATTCATTCAGTGTCATTTGTTCGGCTTACGATAATCAACACTCCGTGTCTACAAGTTGTCTAGCACGTCTCGAAGTCCGCATCAGTAATAACTCGCATTATTATGTGTATTTGTGTATCATCCTACATGTATATATTTATGTGTGTGATGATATTATTTCTTGTTAAAAATAAAAATAGTTATTGTCATTTATAAGTACTAGATATCAACATCATTACCCCTGACTCAGCTGCAACTAAAGTTCGTTTCTTGATTACCATATACTTTAACTTACTTGCGTTGAGCGTTAACCCGTAATGTTCACTAATACGAGCATTTGCCATTCTAGTCACAATTTCTTGCAAACTTTCTAAGCTGTCAGCGAATACTTATGTAGTAAACCTTGAAATATTTCTTGTTACCACACATTGAACACAAGCGGCGAAAAGGCACAGTTCTGGCGTACTCCTCTTTGGATGTTGACTTCTCCTCTGTCTCCACTTTCAACTCACACAGTCGTTGTTTGCCCCCAGTATAGATTCACTATGATTCTTAAGGTTCTGTCATAAAGTCCGACTTCTTGCAGAATCTGTTGATGGTGTTAGACCCTGTCAAAGGTCTTTTGATGGTATATACTCGTATAGTATGCATGTTAGCCTTCAGCCGAATTCAGCCCTTTAGCCGTGTCGATTTCATCACCCATGGGGTCATTAGCGCTATTAATCACGCCATAAAACGGTCTGCGAAACGAGTTGCTCGAAATATGGAAACAATATTGGGTTAAAATACCAAAGGCGACATGTGGGCAGGCATTCGTTTCCGAAGGTGGTCTGAGGGTGCCAGTGTAGATCGTTGCATTATTCTAATACATTGTAAATCATCTATTTAATAAATCAGGTGCGATACTACAGTTTTAATTGACAATATCTGTATTATTGGTCCAACTGCTTATATATCGCAGTTCATGTCACGACAGCTTTATAATACAATCTTGGGCACTGAATGCACTACGGTACAAATTCTTTTTTATGTAGACAAAATGGGAAATATTAAGTTCCTTGACAAGAGTGGAAAGTATTTGACTATAGCACAAAATGTTCTTTTAACCTAAACATAGGTATAAAATCTAGTTTCTGTAACGGCTAAAATTATTGTAGATAGATTTTCAGGTTGCTGCAAATTTGAAGTCCTAGTTAAAACTAATCAATACGATAACTAAGCATAAATAGTTAATTTATATTGTAGAGTACTTGCTAGTTATTAGCGATTTACACCATTTTCTGAAATAGATAAGAGTTGGCCAGTTCCTATGCAGACTCACGCCGGAAAGCTGTGGCCTTGTTGTTTCGGAGGTAATGTCTATCGTCAGTTTTACGCTCAAGTTTATTTTATCTAAATATAGCAAACCGGAATTTCCGATGTAATTGACATTTTGCGGAGCGAAAATGGTACCTCAATTTTTAAAGAAAAGAAAGGCTTAAGCATTATCTTTTAATTGGCATGCTGTGTCGACTGCGCCTGATAGATTTTTAAGCGCGGCCTTTTACCTTCATCAAAAAGTTTAAATAAGGTTGCATCGACATACCTTATTGAAAGATACACCGTCATTCCAAGGTTCTTGGCAATTTATCTGCGTCTATCCGCAGCTACTTCTTTTCTGAATTTAAGAAATTTAGAACGACGCTTTGCAAAGTATTATACTTCGTTAACAAAAACACCGTCAATCTAAAGTTTAACAGTTAGATGAATTTGTATGGAAATTTTGTTTATAAATAGCTTCTATTCGGTTAAATCAGAATACTCTTTTCGGGAATTCAATGTGAAGCAAACATTTTATTTTATATAATTAGTATAATTACCCACTCACAGTAGAATCTAACAAATGTATAGAAAATGGTGTAGGTTATAGTGTATTTGGTTCATTATTCAATCTTTTCTACACTGAGAATCTTCAGAGTAATTTGTAAGATTGTACGACCTTAAAAGTCTATTTTGTATATAATTTGAAAAAAAATCAAAAACAATTTCTATTTATTTAAAAACTGGAAACTATATATTTAATAATAGCTAACTGGAATCATTGTACGAAGGAACTGCAGCGTATATGTTCTTACATGAAATTGAGCTCGAGAACGTTATGCTTTTTTCTAAACCAGCTCGGTCGTTTTCAACGAAAATTGTGACATTCCAACTCGTAACGACTCGAGAGGTATTTCTATTTTCAAATTTATTGCCATATAATAAAATTTATATGAAACACATTATTTTCCAATAAAATATTTGAGCAGTAAAGATCCAAATATAACATGCTGGACGTGCTCGTATGCGCATATCGGACTGAATTAAACCATTATAATATTTAATCTTCGTACGTAACCGATCGCTGTTTTGTTATTTTCATATATACTTAGCCGTTTTACGACTTGCTGCTATAGTAAATCTATAATAAGTATTCCAGCCTTTCGCACACGTGTTTCGCTTCTATATGGCTTAACATAAACTCGGGAATATATTAAAAGCGCTGTTTATAAACGCACAAATAATCTTTCGATTCCGCAGCCAATACACGAGAGTAAGTACCTGAATATATTTTAGCTTTATAGGTGGCCGCGACGCCTTTTTCAGCAGAACCGGCTACGGAACTGTTAGTGCCATTTCGATTTACAGAGATTGCTGCTGACTGTTGCCAAAATTGGAATTAATTTTATATAGCTACAGAGGACCAGCTATATAGGCAATAGATACATTCACCACAATTTACACAAAACAATATAAAGCAGTTAAATGTTTCTAGTTTAATTACCTTACTTTTTCTGGATGTTATAATTTGAAACCTAAATTATTATGATTTTGAATTTTAGCTGCAGCTTTAGCTGTAAATGTGACTTTTAGATTGTTTTTGATATTCGATATTATCGGTATATTTATTGGCCAAATTTCGAAAGAGCATGCAATTCTAAAAAGCAGATATCAAAGAGTGTGAATATCGAAAATTTAGAGAAAATGGTATTAAAGGGGCAACTAAATATTAAATAAATACCTTGGCATTTTAAAACTGTAGTTAGTCAATCATACATAATTAATTGCAATTACTAAGTTTATATGACCAGGACTTCTATAATGACTCTTTGAATACGCAATTGAATTGTTATTTTTTCAGTATTACATTTATTGTTGATAGTTACTGTCCTAATTCAGTAACATCGTTCACGAACGGTTTACGTATAAACACGTTGTTTGAAAATAAAAGAATCCATCAATATACTTGGAACAATACACTTCATCAGAAATCACTGATAGATTACGTAATAACAAAACAGTCACAGTTTTGACTAAACACGTGTGAAAATAATCCCATATTGTATATGAACTACTTACTAATAACAAAAATACTTATTTAGCTACAGAACTTAAAGGAAAATGGAAAGGAAAAAACAGCCAACAGGACAAACAACATAAGAAGCAAATACAAAAAAATTTTTTTCTACGACCCTTACTATACAGTGAGCGTCAGAAAGCATAGAATCAATGATATTTTTTTCACAACCACGAAGCTTGGGGTTTTGGTTCAATGTTTGACATTCTCTGGAAGTCACAATTTGGTGTGCTGTTTCATCGTCAAAAATTGGCGGGCCTGTTCGAGGAAAATGGCGAAATGGTAACGGTTACATCTCAAAGATATACTGCAATGGTATGTCTAATTAGTGTGTAATTGCCCGCTTCTATCTCCCAATTGTTTATTTTGGCGTCGGTCTGGGTCTCACTAACGGATAACCTCATATAATGGATTTTGGGCTTTTTGGCAGACTGGAATCACCCGTACGGCGATGGAATTGGCCTGGATTGCATTGAGTAATGCTCTTCTTACGCATGCATGAATTTCTCAGTGCTCACTTAATTAGTTTTAGAATTAACAGTACCTACCTTCACTGGTCGTTCTCAAATCGGAGGGTTCGTAGCTACTCTGACCTGGTTGTCGGGCTGCTATGGGCCGGATCCTGCTGTTGGGGCACGTGCACGTACCCCACGGGCTGCTGAGTGGCACTGATGTCTTCCTCGTAGCTGTCGGAACTAAGGCTGCTTCGGATCGAGGTTATGTCACACAACATCGGAGACCTCAACAATTTTTGGTGGCGGATTTTGATAAAAATTATACCACATGGACACAAAAATGCGCTCAACACACTGGTAAAGTTTTAATATAAAAAATTTCGTTTTTAATACAGAGCACAATTTCACAAGTCAATCAATTAATTTATTCATTTGTCTTCTTTTTTTTTGTTATAAACAAAAGCTAGTTAGTTTCAAATTAATTACGGATGTCAACATGGTTCAAAATACTGACTTTTAACATTAAATTCTACTTAAAATTTGGATTTTGTGCACTAATATTACATCTAAAATAATTGTTTACATTTATACTAATTTTGCGTGTCTATTTGTCACTGCACGTCTTTTTAATTTTGCGTTTAAACATTCACATGTCACTGCACTGATTAGAGTATTTAATTTTCGCATTTCCTGCACTGGCTTCCTTTGAATTCACTGTTTTATTTTCCACACATTTTTAAGTTTATATGCTGTCTCATTTTCTGCAGTTTCTACAACTCTTGCCATTTGATTCTTACGGTTTCCTTCAAATGCTTTAATGCCTTCATTCTTATCTGCTCGTTGCATGTTAATAAGCTTATCTATCTTTCAATTACCTTTCTTATAAAACCCTGACTGGATTTCACTATTAAACTGTACCTGAATTCTACGCTTCATTCCCTTGCGTTTGCGATCCATCTTGTAATTATTAAATTTCATTTGGCTTGGCATTTCCTTTAGCACAAACCTAATCAATTCACTGAACTTACATTCAACTTAGATCCCTGTGCGAATTGAGCTTTGCTTATTGCTTTCATTAATTAATTATTCTGCAATTACTGGCATCTCATTACAAATGTATTCATTCTGGCAAATTCAAGTTTTAGTTTTGCAGTTATATAAAATATCTCACTCTGAGCTTTCATGAAATGTCCATTAATTTGGCAATGCTAACAGAGTTGATTGGCAGGGCTTAAAACCATAGCAATACAGACATGTTTCAAAAATCGTTTTGTCGCAAATAGAGGAGAGAATAAATGAGTATTGTGCTACCAGTTACACCGCAAGAATCGGTACCAATGTGATACGACAATTATTTCCAAATCAACGTATTTCTCGCTATGGTGTCCTTCCTTGACCCTCGAGATCTCCGGGCATCACCGCTCCTGGCTATTTTCTTTGGACTACTTGAAGAGCAATCGATATTTTTGGATTAATAACAGTAAATTTAAGGTCGCAGAAAAAGTAATGTATGCTAAAAGTGTTATTGCACTTGACATGCACTTTCATGTCTCGTGCCCTAAACAGTCGGTTTTAGCACTTGTATCATAAACAGCTATTCTGCAAGATCATCTGATGTTAGTATGAGATAAGGCTAGAAGACCTAACATAACAAAATGTAATAGTTGTGGTGATGTAAAAAAGGAACACCAAATCATAAAAGAAGCGATCCTCCAAGCTGCGACGACGCATTTGGACCCGAAGATCAATTGAAGAAATGTTTAATACATAAGAAAAGGCCAGCCCCCATAGCAAATGGTTGATCGATCGAACACCTGATAACTGGGAAGATCACAAAGACAACTGCAGTAAAGTCACGAATTTTGTTCGGAAACACAAAACTGATCAGGGAAAGAAAAGGCCAGGAAATAGACAGCCTACTATGTGGATCAAAATCTAGGGAACTGTGGAAAAGTCTTAAAAACATGAAGATAGTCAACACCTTCAAACTCAACACCGACATAAGCTGCGAGGAATTATGAAAAACTAACAACATAGTAGCAGGAGAGAGCTGAATCAAGGTCGATGAAGAGGAAGTAAAAGAAGTCGTGAAAACAATGAAGAATGGCAGAGCACCATGACCAGGAGGTATTGGAGTATGGAGTTGATCAAAGACGGGGGAGAAATGGTAATACTGCGAATAGCAACACAAGAATTGATACTTGCCCAGGAATAAGCTCTGGCAATAATATGAAGTGAAGAAGATCTTATAAATATTATTAAAGTAGGTAGTATACAACAAAAAGGTGGCAGTTATAACATAAAAATAAATGGCGAAACTTCAAGACCGATCGCACCATCAAAAGGACTGAGCCAAGAGTGCTCACTATCAGTCTTGCTATGTAACATACATTTAGAAGCAACTTGAAAAACTGGATAAAATGAGTATATGCATTGGGAGTCTCAATTAGCGATCGATGCTTATTCTACTTAAACTATGTATTCGACTGCCGCGAGCAAGACCACAATTAGACTCAAACCCCAAACAATTCAGACTTAAAAATACTAAAAACCAGCTTTAAATCGTTCCAAACAAACGTTGAGGCTACGTTTACACATCAGAGGGCCGCCCAGCTACAGTGAAGACGACGTGCGGTTTTTTTTAATTATTAAAGCGTGTTCAAATCACCAGGGGGCGTTAAACAGCCTTTAAATACAATCGAAATATCCATTAGCTTACGAGAACTCTTAAAATCATTAAAATGAGCGTAGCCGAATTCGCTACGACCTAAAACAGACTCAGAAAGGTTTGTCATATAAATTACTTGCATTATCCATACATAAAATTAATTGAGCTTCAAATCAATTGTGTTATCAGAGCGTTTGATTGCGAAAATCGTCTAATTACCAGATTTCCCCTAAGAAATAAGCGAGCAAAAAAGTTATACAAATAATTACATTAGCGCTGCACAAAAATTTAGTCAAACACGTAGGTTGCAAACAAGTCCTGTTGGCTGACAGGTTGATTAGTGAATAATTACAAGCTCACGGTGAAGCCGTAAAGCCAAACAAAACAGGGCTAATAAAATAACACCACGGTAGGCAGAAATTTAGTTCAGTAATTGCATAGGTAAAACTGGAACAACAATCCGAGGAGGGTGCGAGATTAGTCGGTGAGTCCAAGCTTCAGATTTAACAATGCACACACATTCGTGCTTACCCTGGACAATGTGCATAGATTCTCCCAGTGGACGAGAGACACAGACTGCAAACTTTCGGTTACAAACGTTCCCGAATTTATAACGGGGCCTCAACACTAGTTCCGGAAGTGACCAACAGAACCAGCAGGTCGATTTTGGTCACTTCGGGGAGGGAGGAACGGCTCTATAATTTGTAACGCGAGTGCCTGATTACAACGATGGACGAAAGAATAAACGAACGTATACCTTTAATAAAGCAGAAGTCGGCTTAGCACAACTCAATACGCTACGCAGAAGAATAAATCCCTAGCAAATACGTTGGGGAAAGGAACCTCATAATATGTGTTGAATTGCCTAATTTAAATATCCGCGAATTTCACGAGTAGAACTAGGTCACACTAAACCCACACAACCACTATAAAACAAACCCCTAAACTAAGTGCAAAGGACACAAGGAGATTCTACGTGTGTTCGGTGAGAGACGTTGACCAAAAAAAGAACAAGCGCATGCCGGCATACCTACAAAGATGAAAAACAAAAAGACATCGTGGCCCAGTTGGCGGGCCCGAAGACAAATCGATAATTTACTTAGAAAATCTGAGCGTCGCGACCAAGTATGAGCTCAACGGTCTTGAAATGTAAAGAACCAGACATGAATCGACGACGTCAACCAGAATAGCGCGAACGGGAAAAAGAAGATAGAATCGCTTTTGGCCGTAGCACGACCGAGAGTTTATGTTAAATTCTGCATACAAACAGTGGAATGGAGCCTAAAAATCAATTTCAGTAAGACAGAGTTTATGTCTATAAACTCGAAAAGAGCGTTTACAACCTTTATTCAAGATTCTTGGGCTTTTTCCCTTTTAGCAGTTTTCCGTCTTCTGTGTCCATAGCCTTGGGCTGTCCTAGTCTCCTGCTTGTAATTCTCTATCGTCGATTGCCTTATTTATGCATGTTTTCTATACCATTTTGGGTCTTCCTCTTCCTCTTTTACCTCTTGGTGACCACTTCAGCTTCCTTTTGGGCCGCCTTTCCTCGTCCATACGTTTTACATGTTCAAGTCAATTTAGTAGACCACTAGACCGCTAGAGATTCGGTGACTGAACATGTTATTTCCAATCTTTCCCATATAATTTCGTTGCGAGCACTGTCTTCTTGTATAAGTTGTAGGCTTCTCCTCATGAAATCAAGTTCTGCTGTTCTAATTTTATTTATTACTTTTTCCGTTATTGGCCATGTTTCTGCACCATATAGTAGTGTATTCAAGGGTAATTTCACAAGCAGTGGATATATTTTTGACAAATATTTTGTCGTTTCCATGTAAATTATTGCGTTTAAGTTTCACGATACAAAATCACATCAAAAATGTCACGAGCCGAAGGCGAGTGACATTTAAATGTGATTTTGTTGAGTGAAATTTGCAATAATTTCTATGGAAATGGCAAAATATTTAACCACCTTCTAGTTCTTAAACTTTAAGGTCGTCCCAACGGCAATCTCGACGATTCTAATATCGAGAAATCTACCTAGAAGTCATGTACAGGTACAAAGTAGCCGTTAGTGGTAGAAACTACGTGGGAGCAATTGTCGATTGTTCAAACGAAGTTATTTATACATTAAAATCAGAGGCGGTTAAGTAATGAGGCGGTTAAGTAATAGTTATTCACTTCTAGTATCAGTTACGGGTAGTTTGGTGCTAGTTGGTATAAGTGAACTCTAGTATATTCTTTCTTTATTGAATTTACCTAGTCCAATTGTTTTTAATTGTCTTAAAATAATGTATTCTTGCTCCTCTTGCATTCGGTAAGTGGCCTGTTTATTCCACAAAGCTGTGGTTCTAAAACAATTGATATATAATGTAATTGTAATATATTTCAGTCCACTTCATAGTAAATATTTTACGGCCGTGTATCGTACAATGTTTTATTTCATACTGTTTTATACAAAAAGTTCATTGAAAAAATCCATAAGGGGCGGCTGTGAAAATTCAAACGTATGAATATGTTGGTGGCACCTTAAGTCTGTCAAATTCGATGTTAGCAGGTTAGGTTTTGCGTCAGTCTGTGTCAAAACTGACGGAAAACCTAACCTGATAACCTCGAATTTGACATAGACTTCAAGTGTCATCAACTTATTATTCAGCAGTTGCCTAGCAACACTTTCCGGCCTTGTGATGTAATGTTCCACTTTCTGGACTCAAATTAATGACGTAAAGTCATAGTTAATGCTAGAAAATGGATCACATCGCTTTTAATTCGTTAAAAGGATAGATAAACATCGCATTAAATAATTTGTATAATCTTTCAGTTCGTAATGTATTATTTCGTTGCCTGCTTGATTTAACAGATTTTATCCATACAGAAATCAGGAAAATCACCAAAGAGATACGAAAGGAGCAGATCCGAGAATCTGCTGGAGGGAAGCCTTCGCAGTTAATTTCAGTCTCAAGAAGTTGCTTTTGAACAAATAATTCCGGCCCTAACTAAAACGTAAAAGTTATTTATATAAATATTCCCGAAGTTTGTTAGATACAGGAGGAAGTTACAAGAATACTTTATTTAAATTGAAACGGAAAAGTTGCAGCTGCAGGAAAAGTTGTATTAAGAGTTTTAAGGAAAAACGGACGCAATTTCTTCAGTTCGAACTAATGTGATCTACGATCCTCCTACTCTCTGCCACGTGTGTCGGGATTGCAGCCCGTAATCATTTAAAACTAAACTGGAGTTGTAGCTAAGTTTCCAGCCTGACAGAGGAAAACCGAGAAATTACATGAAGCCAAGTGCTAGGTAAATGTATATTTTATCGAGCAAAGCAATCTAGCAAATTCAATTAGTTGAAGATTAGTTGTAGCGAGCCCTAGAATTTCAGATTAGGTCTATACATTGGCTTGCCTGCGCTAATTTCATATTCTCGATGGAAAATTAAATTCCGTAACTATATTTTGTGTACTGCGGCGCTGACCTATCGAAAAACCTAATTGACATTTTAAAGATCGCCGTTTTCAGAGCCGGGTTAAAAGGCGCCCAAATCCGTTTGCCCCGAGTTATTTCGTTAATGGAGCACTTCTGAACGCGTCCCGGAATTAAAATCTTTAAAATAATATAATTTAATTGAGGTGACGACGCATCTTTTGTGGATTGAGTGACTCGTATTTTTAAAACAACAGTCAATTAGTCAGACTGGGCCAGTCGTTGTTTTAACTAAAAGTAAACGGTTTCGACGGTCTCGTTAAAATAATTTGGGATTTCGCTGTTTTGCCTGCCCGGACGAATTTCGCAGCCAAGTGTCTTGTTATTTATTTTTCGCGCGAAGTGACTGGATAAAGCGGGTTTTCGATAATCGCCCGTGGCCTCATTCTAATTTGCTATATGATGTAATAAAATATGGGGCCTATTTATTGCCGCCGTTAAATTCTAAACTAAATACCTGGTTGACAAAAATATCATTTATAGGCAGTTACCAAGATTTTATCGCATGCTTTAATTACAAAATATCTCGCGGGGTAATTTATATGTAAAATAATCGATGAGCTATTAAAATGCAAGCCCACGTCTTTGCTTTTCCTACAAACACGTTTCACTTAATTTTAATAATAACAATCATGTGCTCTATAAGTAGTAACTTAATCTTTGTATAGTACATGGCATACGCTTTCATTAATTGAGTTTTTATATTTACCTAATACTCGCTGTGTAGATGTATACGCAGGCTGTAATTAAGGTATAAATTAGTTTTTGAATTAATTTGATGCCTATTTAGATATGACCCAAGATAGACTGGCAGCTTTAGAAATTTCAGGAAGTTTTATTAATGCCATCTACTTGTATTACGCTTTGTTAAGTATGCATAAAAAACCACGTAATATCCTTTGATAGAATATTTAATACATATAATGCAATTATGCAATTTGCCAGAGGTAATCAGCCTTTCAAAGCTTTCACTATCAAATAGTTTTGCTTTTAATTCAGAAGCGAAGGAGGATGTAACTCAATAACATATTTTAATAAATGTAGATGCAGGCCCGTTGCCATACACTAATTTCAGGTGAGTTAAATATTTTTTTTCATTGAAAACCTACACAAAAAACAAAAAAATTGAATATAAACTTTTCCTTTTAAATCACTCCTCGCTAAGTTACACCCTCCAAAAAAGGGGGTTTTCGCTGGAAACTGGAAAAGGTTATTATGTAATTATGTATATTAAAGTGAAAATTGGCAGATATGGTCTAGCAATAAGAGATTTATGAAACTATTTAAAATTTTTATGTATGACTTTAAGGGGTTGAACTAGCAATCCTTTTAAATGTTTTTATTAGAACTTTTTAATGGACGACAATTTGATTATAAAAAAGTATGTGCTCAAGTCTGATTTATTTAAAAACTTGTTTTTCGGTAACACTATTAGTTTTTATGTGAAAAGATAAAATACATTCTGATGAAATAAATAAAAGAGCTAAATGTTTTGAAATAAACTAGGTTTTGTATTACATACTTTTGTACAATCAAATTCTTGCTCGTTAAAAGATATCAATAGAACCACTGTCTTTAGAAGAGTGCAACTCAGCGGAGAGCATTTTAAAAGGAAGTTTATATGCAATTTTTTTTATTTTTCAACGACCTCTATCACCTCTTTAAGTTCGGCAACGTGTTTTCGAAACACCCCGTCTATTTGTTCAAAACATTAAAAACAACGAAAACTAATCATAAACAAGGTTATACCGTGCATGTAATCTGTTGTATCGGTGCATTCAGTGTCGTATCGTTATATTATGATATCATCTGATCGCACCATATGTGTGACAACTTGAGCTAAAGAAAATTCGTAAAGAAGACGGGAACTAATGCTTGCGAAGCCTATACGGAGGAAGTCGATTTAAAATCGAGTCGGTAATTTATCAATACCGTTAGTGGAGACAGTACGAATGGGGCAGTCGCGCCGTTAATGCTGAATGCCATTTTAACACTCGAATACCTAAAATATTCTTCACTACCGAAGTGTCCAAAATGCGGTCAAATTTGACCTGGGCTTATTTTCATATTTTGGACGTTTCGAATCGCTTATAAGGAAATTTTGTTCCTGACTCTGAATTAGCCTACATAAATATTTACCTTAAAAATACAGATAGTTCTTTAGTTAACTGAAGAAATAACTTGTATGAAGTAGTTAGAACTTAAATGTTAACATATTTATTTTAAAAAAGTAATTTTAAACACTTATCACCTAAATTAGATACATCTTTGTTTACACAATTACACCATAATGGTGTAACATAAATGCCCAGATTGGGGTTAGTAATAATGTAAACGAAGGGTTCTATTTTAACCCATTTTGAGTGAGCATCAGAGGGTTAAAAGTGATAAGAAATTGAAATATGCATCCGCATCTTCCGATAGTTAAAAAAAAATCATGCTCAGACCGAGATTCGAACTCACGATCTCAGGCTCAACAGTCAAGCATGCATGCCACTACCTCATACTGACAGCTCTTCCTGCCACCTTCTAACTACAAGCGTGTGCAAATATATACTATTTTAAATTTCATATACAATTTTAAGAATATAATGTTAGACAAATAATACAGCTTGATGACGACCTCCCTGTGCAATCAATTTTTACACGTTTACCATGTTTCTTTCTTAGATTAGTTGGAATAAAACTGGTGGGACATTATTAAGCTACCTTTTAACTGAAAATTCAAGTAATATCTTAGATTTTGTTTGCTTCTATAGATTCCGAGATATTGGTACTAACTTATTCTACATACACATCAAACATAGTTGTAGTATTGTTCAAATGAGATTTTTTTAATTTGCCTATTTTCATAAATAACTGAGTTATGTAGAAATAATATATTTTTATGTTAGGATGCCTACGTTTGTATGCGTTATTTAATCTACGTACGTGTACATTTTTGCACGATAAACTGTAATAATTTATTCCAAAAGAATTCTTAAACTGAATATATTTTCTTGTGATAAATTATATCGGTCCAATCTGAGAGTCTTTTCAGAATTTACTTCAAAAAACTAGGAGTTACCTTGATCTAAATTCTTTCTATAGGTAGATTTTCAGTTTTACATATTAAAAAGCCCTATATGAAAGGAAACAATGAGAGACTTTGACATATCTTTAAAATATTAAAGTTAATGACAATGTCTTTGTAACTGTATACATAAAGGAACATTTGAACTTAAATCTAAAGCTCCCTTTAAAATGTGTCATAAGGATGTCAAAACATCTTCGTTCTAACCAACTTAACAATCACAAACATATCCATGAGTTACACAGTAGAGGCTTGCAATCAATAACCCGCTACCATCCGACACAAAAGTCACATTGGAGGGGGGCTGTAAAGGGTAGTTAAGCTAAAGATGGAGATAGGTAGTGATCATTATTTGCCGCTCCTGGAATGGAAACTGCAACAGAAAATTACTAAGGAGGAATAAAAAATGCTCAAATAAAAACAATCACAAACTCAAAATACCGGAGGTATCAGAAAAATACAGAAAACTATATTTTTCTACGACCACTTCTAAAAGTAGGCATTTTAGCGCTAGCTTGTTTCACTAAAAAAGATGTTTTATAATTTAGCTTGTTAAAAGTGAAATCAGCTTACTTTTAGCCCACGTGCTAAAAGTAATCAGCTGGTGTCGAATTTAGAATTTCGAACTGGAAGTGAGGTTGTAAAGTTATTCTAGTTACTTCTTTCGTTAGAGGTGTTTTTTAAATAATTAAAGCAGTATGTAATGACTAAATTAAAATGTGTACATTTATAATTACCTTTGATAACTAACTGCAGAAACAGTCACCTGCGTGTCAAGGCGCGTCATAAATGCAAACCTTTGTTAAATCGACATTTATGGATTAATAACAGTAAATTTAAGGCCGTAGAAAAAATATTGTGTGCAAACTCGTGCTAAAAGTGTTTATGCATAAACGTCCACTTTTAGCACTTGTTGCACAAATAGCTATTAACTAACGGATTGCTAAAACAAATTACTGCAACCGCCTTTATTGCGCAAAAATAGTTTTACACATTAGAAATTACACTTAGATGAATTCAAACTTTGTTTATTTTCAAATAAATTTCAGCTATGCACAACCGGTTTACCAATAGCAATATTCTATTCAAATTTAGCGCCCATTTGTATGACGGGCTTCTACTGAATATGTTCGTTAATCGTAGTATAATAGAAACTAAAGTACTGAATGGAGCACTAGGGGTAGCAATGAGCGAAAGATGCGAAGAGATGAAAAGGAACATCATTGAAGTAGCAAAGAAATGCGCGGCTCTTTGAAAATAAGCAATAAATTTGTAAAGAAAATACGGTGTACGGACATGGGAGATCGAGAAAATGATAAAGAAGTGAAAAGCTCCAGTACAATGGCCAAAGACAAAATAAAAGTAGCGAAGGAAAATAGTTGATATAAACTTAGATGTACCATGAAAAATGCATACTTCGAAAACCAGAAATTATTTACAGAAAAAGCATATTTCTGAAATTTTGAATGGGACCATAATTTTACATTTTGAACAACTCTTGCTGATGACATTTTGTTCTCTTTAGAACAGAAGGGGTACTTTACCTGAAAAACAATTGCTTTTATCTACCGCTCGTGGGGGCTTATGAAGACCAATCCAACATTTTCGTATTAACATTTTCGACTCAGAATTGTACAAGAAATATCGCTACCTGGAGCTTTTGCGCCAATTTGTATACACCCTGTATAATATTTGTATTCTGAATAACTACGACTTTGCAAGTACTTGACGACTACAGATTGAAATTGTGTGCTAAAAGTTATCAAACCACGAAGCGGTATTTTTTACAATGAACAAAAACCTTAAAATATTAAATTTTTTGTGCAAAATATGCACAGGATAAAAAATACACAATAATATTTATTATAGAAAAACCCTTTAAAAACAAAAAATACTCGCATGTTGTGTACTGCTTTACAAATTATAAGCATCGTAATATCTTAGATTTTGAGAATTCTAGCTATAAAAGTCGTTTAGAAACGTTTTAAGTACATACAACTATTTAAAACAAACAGCTCTAAGGACGTAGTACATTTACTCTGGGTGTGTTTTTGTACATTCCATAAATCAAGTCCTAAATAAATATTACATTAAAATTTAGAATGTACCGCTGTACTTGAATTAAATAAGCAGGCTAAAATGCCACAGTAATTATTTTTTATAGCTATAAGTCATTATCGTGTATTCATTACTAACACAGACATCGCTTATGTTTCCTTGATGAATTTTAATTTAAGCACGGTATTAAGTAGTATAGTAAATTTTCTATGTTGTTTAATGGCGTCGTTAGCGAGCCATTTAGCATCTCTTGGGAAAGATATGCTTGGTCAGCATGCTTTGGCTACGAAAATGTACAGGCTTGATTTAATAAGACTAATAATAAACTGCATTACGACACTGATGACAGAATCATAGTTTATTCGATATTAATGGTGATATTAAAGTTTGTAGCATTAGAAATTCACGGTGTATTTTGTATTAAAAACAACAAAAAATATAAATAATTGTTAGACGCGTTATTATGTGTGTTATATTAAAATTCAATTTCCGATACTTTTGAAATGTGTCAACGTGATGGATGCAACTCACCCATGACCACAAAGCGGCAACGGGGCGCAAACAGTGCAGGTTCGTGCATTCCTTGACCCAGTGGCGGAGGCAGGCAGTTAAATGTAAAGGAACATAAACTTACTGATCTGTAAATCTCATCGATAACAATAATTGTACTCACCGGGGGTGGCCTCCGTACTGCTGGCAGAGACGCTACAATGCTTGGCCTTGCATCAGGCGGCATCAACCCTTTGGCCCCTCATCGCTGCCTTCATTGGCTGGGTTAGCTGTCGGTACCTTTCGCTAGTACTGCCCAATAGTAATCCACTAGATTAACTATAGTTACAACCCGTACAGAGTCGGTAATAACTACCGTAGTATACTGGTCTTTCACAGTACAGCAATTACCGTAAATCTTGCTATTGCTCTAACGGGGCTTATAATTCGGAACTCCATGCTTCCGGTGCGGAACCACATGCTTCCGCGAATCACTGTGCGAAACGTCGTGCTTTCGCGGGATTCAACTCTTTGACTATCACATAGTCGACTAGCAAAGCAAGAACCTCTGACGTATGCCGGACGCTGTAATTGCCAAAAAGTCCACCAAATGCCATTGAACTAACTACGATAGTACGTACATTCTACGCTAGCTAAATTAACTCACTACCCAGAAAATACGCATGGCCGCGCTCGCAATTTCGCATCACATTGTCGCATCTTATCACCTGATAATTAATTATTGGTTCGCATATAATCGCTTACGCCAAGAAATAACTAAATAGCCCACTTTAACTAATACGTCGCACCTCTAGCACAACGCCAAACGTTCTGTGCTGTTTTTAATTCCATTGCTAACCGAGCCCCCTTCGACATGGTGCATTAGTTGCACATGTTCTCCGGTCCCTGAAACAACGGACCGCGAGCCCAATACATTCGTCAAGATTATATTACATTCCAGGGCTCAAAACATGTCAGAAATGGCAAACGTACTAATTAACACTTAAAAATAATGCGCTCCAAAACCGTGAAACATTTCATCCCTAACATAATATTTTTTATTAATAAGTAGTTTTTGTTTAATCTACATATTTTGGTTTGTTTTGTGCCTGTCAAAAGTTTTACTGTGCATATTGTTTTACGATTTTATATTACAAATTTTGTACAAGTTAGAGCATTTCAACAGGATTGGTGATGTTTTTGACAGAAAATAATTCATGGGATGAAAGAAATGAAAATGCATGAAAAATAAAGAATGCCAAAAATTACATTGGAATACTATAATACATCTGTAAGAATTAACGTAGGTGGTAAAGAGGAAATTAGCTGTAATGGAGTAAAACAAGGCAATGCACTATCAGCAGAACCTTTTAACGACACACTGGAATTTTCTCTAGACAACAAAATGCAGCGGAACAATAAATATATATGGCATTAATATCGGGAGCTAGAACTTGGTTGAAAACACTTGTAATAAACTAAACTAGGTGAAAAAGCGACGAATACATGACTGGAAGCCAATAGCCAGAAAACCCAAATATATGAGAACACTACAATAACCAAATAGCAAGCAACACACCTAAGATCATAAAAACGAGGAGTCTTAAATAATAATAGACTCTAATTACACGTTTGTTTGGCACCTCCGTCAGTACGTTAAATTTAAATGAGACATCTCGTACGCCTTAATATTTTTCTAACCTATTTGCCCTCTTTGTTACCTAGCTAGCTCAGTATACATCAAACTCTCTAATATTCCTAATTGTGGTTACGAATGATCACTATTTGCCAATAATACCACGAGATGACTGTGAATAATCAAAAATACTTTTTCTTTCTCAGGAAACGGGTTGCTTAGAAACATCACAAGCCGAAGGCGAGTGGTGTTTCTATGAGACAACCGGTTGAGTTTGTAAGCAAAAGTATTTGATAATTCTTAGTCGTCGAGTGCGTATACGGTTAGATTATACCATGAACATCAATAAAGAAATGGTACTTAAAATGCATTAATTACGTATCATAAAAAACTTGTTGGAAAGGGCATGACATTGACAGCTGATAGCTCAAAACTGAAAATACCAATGTGTTTTTACTTATTAATACGTGACCTGAATAGAGATCTTATGCATTATGAAGGATATAATCGGACTAAAACTGACTTCAAAAATATGCACAAGACAAACCAACTTACGTACACAAATATATTGAACAATAACAATAAAGAAGACAAAAAGTAAATAGAATTTAATCCTCAAATGATTGATCATTCCTAAAGACAGATGTAAAATAAGACACTACGGGTGGAACTACTCGCATTTACGTTTAAATAATAGACACATTTAAACAATATTAAAAATGCACCCAACTAATTGTCTTTAAAAACGCAAACATGATAGTACATCCAAGATACAGTTCCGTACGTGTTTGCATGCCTAAAACCGCGTGCAATCCTTTTAGCACGATTATCACGGCTGTAGTAACTTCTCTATCGCTGTAAGCTGCAATTATTTTCGGTATCAATTTACCTTGGAATCCTCGAAGCCTTCGAATTGTAACGTATCCTCGACTCGATTCGCCCTGAATTGTGTTGTCAAACCTTGAATGGTGCGGCGCACGGATATTTATCACACAGGATGCCTGTGAAATGAAAATACAAACGAAAGGATAGCAAATAGCTCTTCTAAACACATTACTCTTAAACTCTTAAGTTTCCAAAGAATAACAAAATAATCAAAAAGAATAAGATAAGAATATACAAGAGCCGCATAGGGCCTGTAGTTACGTATGCAGCAGAAGTTGTGACGCTATACAAGAACAACTGAGGGTCTTTGAAAGACAAGAATTGCGAAGAATATTGGAGAAAATTGCAGAAGCAGATGGAGTCTTGAAATACTCGAGAAAATATCCGAAGACGATACGTTTTTAAAGATTCAAAGGTAGAGATTATATGAGCTTGTAATCATATGCGAAGATAGAGAAATAATCAAAACTCTAGCAAAATGGAAACTTATGCGCAACAAAAGAAAAATAAGACCGAAAAAGAGAAAGAGGATATAGAAAACGACTTGGAAACAATAGAAATAATACACGGGACAGCTAAAATTAACAACAGGATAGAAGCGAGTAGTGAAACAAGTCAGAGCTTCTTCCTTGTTCGTTCTCAAAAATGGACGTCAATTAATTTTTGAATGATTTTAAATTACAAATTTTGTACACGATACTTAAATTGCAAATTAAAGTATTTTAATAGAATTGGTGATATTTGTATAAGAACACCAAACTTTCAGATTAAACATATGTTTATTGACACGCCACTAATTGCTAATTCAAAACCTTAACTTATGTAAGATCTGAAGTAATTTAAAGCACCATCGGTACCAAAACACAATGAGATTTAAAATAGCAACAACCAATATTAATGTCAGGAAGTACACCACAGACATACATTAAGCGTTAATATAAAATTCAACAGTTGATCATATCGTGAACTTTAATCAATTCTTTGCTAATATAAAGAAACTTATTTATTCCTTATATTTGACGTTAATGTAACAACTAATTACAGTGTGTTTTTCTAGATTACCAATAATGAATGACTGCTTCTCGGGTTTTATATATCGAGAAACTTCTTTTAATATCAGCTGATGTATTGACATTTCTTTACCTTGTAACTTATCCAAAGTTCTATTTATAAAAGCATTAACTTAAATAAATGCCAATTGGTTAGGCAGGTCAGAATCTGTAAATACTTTTTATTGAACTCATTAACTAAATTATTGCAGTAAAATAGAGTAGAAATCTAACTATGTATATCATCACACAATTACTGATGAAGGTGGATATGCTTGGGTGATTTTCATTAATATTGTACTATGTTGGGGGGGGGGGGGGGCGGCTTCATTGTGCATTTGTTATATTTTAGGTTAAACTGGGATAGGGTGGGTGGAATTGGATTAAGTTAGACACAGTAGGGCTAGATGCGATAGATTTTATATTTGTCAATACCTTAATATATTAGTTTGTTCGCTATTGAATGATGTTAACTATATTGAATATATCTTCGAAGCCCAACTGAACAAGAAACTATTTCAGAAACTCGAAAACTATTCTTGCAATAGAAGTGGGAAACCGTAATTTTTTTGGTCTCTGTAATTATATGTAGGAAAGTACTACAACATGCAAAATATACAAAACATTTCAATTATATTTCGCGGGATAGTTATAGATATAGAAGTATTTGATCCATAAAGCAATATTGTTATATAGGTACTGTAGTGACTCCACATTGTAACGCCTATTTAATGTTATAATTAACTTTTACTATACTTTATTTTATTTTCAATCAATTCTCTTTTAAAATTGAAATTTAATTAACTGATTTGCCCTTTTATATTATGGATTATCAAGATTATTAAATTGCTAACTCCAGTAGAAACATATTACTCTTACTGAAACACAGGTAGGATTTGCTCATAATCTAGACTGCTTATATTCCTGAAATTTGATTCTCTTATTTCATGACAACTTAAACGTCTGTCACCTGTCACTTTGAATTATACAAGTGCAAAATCAATTACAAATACAGTCCCGTTACATTTACGTGTCACTCAACAAATATTAAATAGTAAGTACTTCCCTCTTTAAAATTACTTCACTTTACTTTTTCTATTTTTTTCTTTCAGTTTTTTATTTAAATGCCTGTATGTCACCCGTTCATGGACTCGATCTTCTGCTTTACCAAGCCAAACGCATCCAGCAATCTCACAAAGATCTCTCAACGTCCAAACAAATACTAGTCCGAACTCCGCCAAAAACACCTGGATCCACAAAGACTTCCTGGCCAAAACACGACAAGGCACCTACCAACTTTCTCCAGTAGTACTGTTAGCAGCAAACACCATCTACGTCGTCCTACCAAAATCCTCAGGCCTCCGACGACTTAGTATCACGAGCCTCGACTAGATGCAAGTTATAAGATGTCTCTTCAGTGACAAGCTTGTCGAATTAGAACTCCTTTAGATGAAAATCTCCTATTCACCCCATAAAACGCTCACTCTGCTAACAATCTCGATGTAAACCACTTCCAGTAAAAACCATTCCTTGTTATCCAATTCATATGATGTAATGTATTACTTAGGCATTCTCACCAGATCCAATTATTTTAATCCTCTTCTTCTTTACATCTTTTAATCTTTTGACATTTTACTTTTATTTTCACCACGCCAATTTATTTTAATTTACAACCCTCTTATAACCCCTTTACATTTTTTTTTAAGTTTAGGTCACTTATAGCCTTACAATGTTCAACCATTTTAGGTTACAATGATCAACCATTTTAAGCACCGTTTTATAAATTCAAAAGACAGCCAGTGCACAAGAACGCAGCCAGCGAATTTTTTGCCAACACAGTATGTCAAAAACCTCTATTGTTCTATGAATGAAACCTGATATTAATGTAAATAGGATGCTTCTCTTGTTATAGCGAGATTGATAACTTTTTATTTGCTAAACTTAATTTGTGATTTTTGCTCTTGCAACAATTGACACAGCTAGCAGCTTTTGTTGCCATAGAGATCGAGAGTTCTCTTTCTTGTCTCGAATGATTGTTTGTTCTAGTCCTTGTCTCGTTCTAGCCTCAAAAATTGAAGAACTCTCGAACTGTCGATTTAAACAACAAGAGAAACAGCACAACTGCACCAAAATATTTGATTTTCTTGCAGTTCGCTAGTTTCATTAAGCTTTTGAATATAAGATACAAGATTAAGTGTTTCAGAGGAAAACAAAACGAACATATCAGTTAAAGATCGAAACGAAACCCGAAATTCTATAATCTTCTAGGCCCATATCACACCAGCCTCTTTTCTTCTAGGACATCAATAATTGTTCGTTATACATCTCCCCCCCCCCCACTCCATTGCTCTCTTAGTTTCCTAGTCTGTTCTATGTTCTATTCTTGACACCCTACAGTTTCTTCGTAGGCAGGCCATTTCTAGTGCCTTCAGTATGTTTTCATTTCCTAGACCTCGAATCTCTACTATTGACTTATACAAATTGCGGCAGGCAACTAGGACCATAGGAAAAGCAAGGGGACCTTACATGTGGCCGTAATTGTGTTTAAGAAACGAACAATCAATGTACGATAGCGGTAGGTCGTTAGGATCATTATAAATACAAGGTATATATTCGATGTTAAAAATTTTTAAATACAATTACGGCCACATGTAAGGTTCCCTTGTTTTTGCTATGGTCCTAGTTGCCTGCCGCAATCTGTATATTGTCTTTTTAACATTTTTAAATATTTCATGGCTCCACCAGATCGTATTTAGCTTGTTGATAATTTATTTCCTTGTCCAACTCTCGTCTTGATATGTAAGTCCTTTTTACCATGTTGGCAGGTGTATGTATGTCTTGCCCTCCTCTCACCAACAAATATCTTGCCTTTTCCATACTTATGATAGAATCCCATTTCTCACATTCTTGATCATAATAATCTGAAGTGCAACATAGGTAACTAATAAATAGGCCATAAATCAGTTTCCAGTAACTAAAACACACAGATCGACAATAAAATGTATAATGATCAACAATATTAAACTTTAATACAAACGACTTTAGCCCGTTCAAAACGTTCAGAAAAAAGGGTGCACCCAATAAAGATAGGATATACAATTGTAGTACTAATCTAGATATCACATATCTTCCAGTATAAACTGGCCAATGAGATCACAAGTAAGTGTATAAGTACAACTGTAATAATGTTAAATGGACAAACTAGATTGTTAGAAATTAAAGAATGAATATCATTACCAGGGCAAATAAAGCTCCGGTTAGGTCTTATCAACGGCACAATGCAAGATACAAGAAAGGCAAAGAATAGTATATTACATACCGAGGGGGAAAGTGTTTCATTCCTGTCGACAGATTAAGTCTCGAGACAGGAATAACACTTTTCACCGTGATATGTATACTATTTTATTTCCAACCACTTCATTCTAAACAATAATTGGAAAAATTATTATTATATTATGATTCGGCAGGTTGTGACTGACACGCATGAATGGATGAACCATATTTCCAGTGCGCCTGCCTAGACAGCGGTCGGCAATTGATTGCTTTCCAAACGCTGCCACGGCAACCACTTTTCCGACCGGTTGGAAAGTTTAAAAGTTGGAAATAACTCATTTTCCAACTATTTAAATGTCAGTAATTACCTTATTACATATATGGTTGTAAATAAAAGAATTTACACGAGCAGAGGCGACGTTTGAGGAAGTCTGAAGGACTTCTATTAAAGACGCTGACAATCGGCTCAGCAATATAACCTCAATTAAAAGAAGCAAAAATTAAACGTCGTGGAGAATTTGAAAAATTCGGCCCGAGAATTGAAACCACTTCAGCAAAATGTATTAATTACTAAGATAGCTACGTGTACAACCAAATAGCTGTTCCCTTAACGGCTCCTTGGACATCGCCCGCAGTAGGTCAAAGCAGCATAACAAAATGGGATTCCCAGGGAGTGGGGTAATATATCCACGCATCAAAGGAGGACAGCGGACAATAAAATTGGTTAACTCTGCAACTTTTGGAAGCAAGAGCGGTACGGTAGCAAGAGCGGTTGAAAATACCCCCGAATTCAGAACGCTGCAGTCAAAGAAACAAGCAAAAGGGTCTATGAGATTTACCCAAAATTACTCCTAAACGCCGGTTATGGGAAGCATCAACAGCGTGGCGAATCGTGTGCGCATTACAGCGAGAAATGGAAAGAACACCCAAACATTTGGCTCGAGTACAACGCTCAAAACAGACGATCTTCGGCCGAAGCGATGCGAGAAATTCCAACTATCAGCGCTAAATAACTTTTAACCCGCAACAAGTCATATAATTTAGGGCCATATTTTACTAACTCTATAAGAAGGGATATGCTCAGTTTTTTGTTTCCTTGCTGAATTTCTGCAAGTACGACTTGTATTGTTTTTTCGTAGTGTTCTGCTACCTCAAACCCAATGCCTCTGTATACATCACTTCATTTTGTAAGCACCTGTATGTAGTATTTCTTTTAAATTCTTACTATATTGATCAAAGGAAGGCAAAGTTTAGTGATTTGTATCATAAATTCGGTGGGGAGAATTTGATAATAAGAGAATTTATCGTTCTTCTGATTTCCAAGAAATTTTATTGTTTTATTTCTGACGTTTGTTGAAAATGTTTTAGAGGATTAGTATCGTTGACCTCATATGTCACTTTGGGGCTACCATAATTCATTGTTCATATCTTTAAAGACTAGTTTCTACGTATTTTTTGCTTAAGTTCTGTTGTTTTGCGTAAGATAAAGTAGCACGCGTACTTAAGGGTTTTGCTATTTTTCAAAAAAAAAAATCTGTAAAGGGATTTACAATGAACATTGCTATCTGTGACACTGTGCTCTGAGACCATCGTTGCACATTTCTGTTCCTTGCGTTGAATGCAGTGCGCTTCGATCGCTACACCGTTCTGTTGCGATCTGCAGCGACCGTTTTTCTTTTTTTATTTTTACGATGTTCACCCTGTATATGTTAAGTTTCATTTTCATCAACGGTAAAAACCTGAGCTATGTGCAAATTATTAGTTTTATCGATTCCTGCAATAAAGCAAAAATAGACAACATGTAATTTGTTAAGGTATATATGTATATATTTGACAAGAAATATATTCGGTTTTAAACCAGGTCGACATCTAATTCGCATGGAAAATATCGTCTTTCTTCAACAAGTTTTTGGGCTATACCTCCAATAGAGGGGCAGGTAGGCGGACAAATGGAACTGAGAAAACCTGTTTTTCGTCATCTAGGGACCTTGAAACATGAAGATCTGAAGAAATCTCGGAAGGTGATTTTTCACGATTACAATACTTACCTCCTTTGATTTATTTTTAGATGAGGGACGTAAACATGGATCGTTTATCTTTAAATGGAAAGGGACTAGGGAAATTGCAAATTATCAGAAAAAACATGAAAGTTTGAAATGAAAGCGGCAGATAAAGTGTTTAGATGCCATGGGAATGAAGTGACAGTTTAGCATCATCAATCAAGCAGTATAATATCACATTTTACTGACGTTTGAAAAGAAAAAATTACATCATGTTATGCAGAACATGTTGTCAATAAAGTTTTAAAGGAAAGAGAAACTGCAAAATACTTTGCATACTACACCAAATTCTGCGTATTTGGAAGAATCAACCTTTGTATGGCGTTATGGTCGTGTCAATAATAATAGGGAAAATAAAGCTTTTCAGAGATATTGGAACGAGCTAAATGTATTGAGCAGCCCGGAGAAACTATTGCTATTGTAATTATAAAACAGTTATTTAGACCACAAGTGTTAGAAGTGCAACTTTTTTTCACAAGTGTGGAGCGCAATTATCTAGGCTCAATAATAACCAACAACGGGAGTTGCGAAGAGGAAATCCGCAGATGCCTTGCGATGGGTAGAACAGCAACAGTCAAATTGACCAAAATATGGAAAAACACCAGTATCACAAGAAACACCAAACTGCGACTCGTTAAATGTCTCATATTCCCCATTGCCACTTATGCGTCAGAGACTTGGACCGTCAAGAAAACAGATGCCAAGAGAATAAGTGCTTTCGAAATGTGGGTATATCGAAGAATTTTACGAATACCTTGGACTGCATACCGTACGAATGCCTCAGTCCTAGAGGAACTAAATACGACAAAAAGACTCATAACAACAATAAGCAGAAACATTCTTCGATACTTTGGCCACGTAGTAAGAGGTGGGGACACCATGGAACGACTAATTGTGGAAGGCAATGTCGAAGGCAAAAGAGCGAGAGGACGGTCTCCCACGCGATGGACGGACCAGATCAAATCAGCCACGGGATACACATTTGAAGAAGCAACCCACCAAGCGCAAGACAGAACAACATGGTCCGAAAAGATAGCGCAAACATCATGATGCCACCACGTCCTTACGAAGGATGATGGACAGAGGAGGAGGAGCGTAATAATCCACACGCGTGAAAAATAAGCACGCTAACACGAGTTGTCTATAAGATTTTTTTAAAATTTCATTAAATATTCAAATCCAAGCCTATTTTATATAGAATTTTATTTGCCTTTATTTTAGTCAAGTGCGTTGGTCAGTTCTGTTAACTAAGGAAACGTCTATTTAAAATCGTTCATTCCTAAATTAAAAGCACAGTGTCACTTTTTTTTCTTCACACACCGACATTAATTTAAAAAACCCTACTTTCTTAAATGAAATTTTAAGAAATATTGAAGAATACACCATACCAATTTGTGGTTATCGAGGACGAGGCTACAATACCGGATCCAACATGAGTGATGTATATGTTGCACGCGATTCGTATAATTCGTCTTTTTGCAAAATGTGTAGTCATTTTTCAGAACGACGGAATTTTGAAAAAACATTAAATATTTTGCAAAATGACGGTGGAATTTCAGTTATTTTACAAAATTCCTTGCTGCTATCAGGTTATCAAATGAACAAGTACGTGATAATTCAATATAACTAAATGTGTAGGCCATTTTTAAATTTATAAAACATAGTAGAAGAAATATCGGGGGTGGTATTTGATCAAAATATCAGTCAATCACTAGCGCTATAAATACTACAAAGTAAAAAGATCTCTTTCAAGTACTTGTAAAAATGTAAGAATACGATATTTTTAAATAATACAAGATCCAAACTAAACTAATATATGCTAAATTACAGTGAAAAATTCAAGTTTTGAGTTATCTCCAGTAACATACTTATTCATTGATGCCAGCTGATCTATTATTACATTTTAAATTACGATAGAGCCCGCCGGATACGTTTTTAGAACTTCTTTGTAGCTTAAAGATAATCTTGCATCCTGCCTACATGCAAGCTCTCCCTAGATAACGCCCATGTAAATGCAAGTTGCTCCGTTAGAGACCTTGCTTTCTTTCGTGATAAAAGTTCATTGTTAGGATGCTGTGTGTGGCTTAGTTGTGGTTTGGCATCCAGGTTAACCTGTTCTGATTGCATGCCAATTTCAGAGCTTCTACATATTTATATGTATTAATGTGCATGTGAGTGTTGAATAAATGCTAATTAAAAACACAAATCGCCTTTCCTACATAATCATTTTTTGAGTGCCACAGTGTTTTTTGTGGTTTTCAAGAACATCTTGTATATCCCTGTCCTTCATATTTGGTTGACAAGGCTTGTCCCAAACTTAATGTATTTTCGAATAGTTTGTAGTAGAGGAGTCCTAGATGATTGAATCTCACCACGAGGAAACTAATTCTTTATTGTTCTACTTAGCGTTTCTATTCTGTGCATTCCGTTGTTGTACTCTAAAACTTTTCCCAAGATATTTTGAACATCTAGTGGCCCATGGTCTACTTTATGTACTGCAAAAATAACATATGATCTAATTTCAATAGTTTTGATTTTCTTGCCTGACAGCTCATTTTTTCCGTTATCTATGTTTGCCCTTCGTGTGCTGCCTTTCTTTGTAAATACTTTCTTCTTGGTTACGCAGAAAACATAATTCGCCGGCGTTTTGCAAAACGACTAAACATTTTGCAAAAAACGAATTATGCGAAACGCCTGTGACATATATAAAGGATGAACATGAATGGTGTATCAAGCTAATCCTAAAACCTTTTCTCTATCTGTGCATGAAGTAGCTTATTACATTGATGTGGAGTATATGCAAGAGAATGTGCAGAAATGATTAGGTTTTGGAACGGTGGGAAATATTAAGGGAGAAATACAAATAGTTTTCTACATTCTACATCTTATGAGTTGTACACGGCTTCCTTTGAATGTGTATCAAATATTTCATCTATTATTTATTTGCTTCAAAATATTAACTGCGACATTAGAAGTACGATACTAAAATATCCACGCGTCGAATGACGTGGTCTTGTAGAAGACTTTTAAACAATTAGAAACTATTGGCTTTTGATTATCGAAGAATGCAAACTAGTTGCAAAAAATTATAGCGTACGTATATCCAGAAAATACTGCTTTAGAAGATCTTGAGACGAAGTATTTCGTTGTAAAGTTTTTACTAATATCTTTAGCAATGTATAGGTAATTTAACCACGCGTATTTAATTTCGAATTGAAATTTAGTATTTTTTTGGAGGTTTTCGTTTTGAAGGAAAAGAACTCGGAAGTTTTATGGCAGTGGGGCCCAAGATGCCTCTCTACGGTGCTGCATAAAGGTATCATTCTCTTGTATATAACGACAAAGGATTGATCCGATCATTACTACTGCCGGTTCAAATAAAATTACTTCTATTGGACCTCCCATAACCCAAAACTTCTTCACATCGAAGTAAACAGTGAAATTGATGCAGATGAAAAACGGCAGTACTCGTACTTATTAAATTAAAACTGAATTTAGGCAGAACTTGGTCAAGACAAAATAACCATTCACTATTTTTAACTAGGCAAGTAACATAAAATTACTATTGTAAATTAGCAATGTCAGTGAATTAAATGTACTCCATTGTATTTTTAATAATGTGCAAAATCCTCTGAATAGTGTTGGCATATTCATACCTTCAAATGTGCTATCGACTAATGTATTTTTGATTACTATATAGTAATTATATACATGTTATTTTGATACAAAGAAATTTGAGATCTACATTTTTGCACTACTCTTTAATTGTTATTACGTAACAAACGACTTCCGGAATTGGACCGTGTCATTATAGTGGAGTAGATCTGGCGAAAAAAAACCCGAAAAACGAACTCTCTGTTCGAAAATTTTTGTTTGTGATTTTATAGAGTCGGGGTCCCTCTTTCAGATGATCACTATGAGAAGACTACCGGAGGTGTGAAGGGGGGGAAAATTGCTGTTCAAAGATATGGGGAAGCGGGATTTTCGCGAATAACTCGCTGAGTTTTATTCCGATCGGAACAGTTTATATGAGATGAAATAAAGGGCTCGCAAATACAAACAAAATGAACTTTGGTTGGTTGAAATAGGTCCAGCGGTTCGCGAGATATTGCGTTTTGAAGGTCGAAAAACTGCGCCCGGAATTTCGCCACGACGGCGATGGGAACTCTCCGCGGACCGTGTTCGCATTTTTCGCAGGAAAGATATTGACCTGTTAGGTAATCACAATCAAAATAGTTTGTCCAAATTTCAAGTCACTAGGTCAATTAGGAAGGGAGGGGGACGGAAAACAATAAAAAAACTTTGATCGGGGCGAACTTTTTTGTTTATTGGCCGATCCGGGTCATCCAAACTGGAAAATCTTTGTTAATTTTTTCGCTACAAGATGAGATGGGGGTGACCAAGATTTTCGCGAAAATGGGGAAATGGCGGGCAATTTTCCGATTTAAAAAACCTTATTTCTTCATTTTCGCGATGAAGGAGTAGAGTAGGAAAAAAATTTTTTCTGACACCAGATTGCAATTTTTTTCCCTTAAAAATAAGTCCTGTAAGAATCCGGTAAGACAATTATTCAGGGAGGAAGAGAGGTGAACGCGTTTTGCCCTATAGAAGGGCAAGGGATAGGGCTAACGACTTTGGGCAGGGCTCATTCTCAAGGTTAATAAATTCCCTTTCATGTTTTTTTTATTGCGAAGCGTTACCTTGATCAGGGGCTGCACGCGCGCGTGATATGTTTATCACGGCGAGCGCGCGATGCCGGCGGCAGAGCCTAGCGCTCCCTCTCCTCGATCTACTCTCTTACAAATCCATATTCACGCTCATCTCGTCTGTGTATACCGGTGAGCGGAAACTCCTGATAAACATATCACGCGTGCGTGCAGCCCCTGATTAAGATAGCGCTTCGCGATAAAAAACCATGAAAGGAAATTGATTACCCTTGAGAATGAGCCCTGCCCAAAGTCGCTAGCCCTATCCCTTGCCCTTCTACAGAGCAAAACGCGTCCACCTCTCTCCCTCCCTTAATAATTACCCTACCGGATTCTTAGGGGGCTCATTTTCATTCACAAAAAAATTGTCTCCTACTCCACTCCTTCATCACGAAAATGAAGAAATAAAGTTTTCGAAATCGGAAAATTGCCAGCCATTTCCCCATTTTCGCGAAAATCTTGGTCGCCCCCGACTCATCTTGTAGCAAAACAATTAACGAAGATTTTTCAGTTTAGATTACCCGGATCGGCCAATAAATAAAAAAGTTCGCCCCGATCAAAGTTTTTTTATTGTTTTCCCTCCCCCTCCCCTCCTAATTGACCTAGCGACTTGAAATTTGGAGAAACTATTTTGATTGTGATTACCTAACAGGAAAAAAAATATAAAGTCACTAGGTCAATATCTTCTCTGCGAAAAATGTGAACACGGCCCTCGGAAGGTTCCCGCCGCGGCGAAATTCCGGGCGCAGTTTTTCGACCTTCAAAACGCATTATCTCGCGAACCGCTGGACCGATTTCGACCAACCAAAGTTTATTTTGTTTGTATTTGCGAGTCCCTTATTTCATCTCCTATAAACTGTTCCGATCGGGATGATACTCAGCGAGTTATTCGCGAAAAACCCGTTTCCCTATATCTTTGAACGGCAATTTTTCCCCCCTTCGTACCTCCGGTAGTCTTCCCATAGTGATCATCTGAAAGAGGGACCCCGACTCTATGAAATCACAAACAAAAATTTTCAAAACGAGAGAGTTCGTTTCCAAACCCAGATCTACTCCATTATTATTGAAGTCGAAGAACTCAACGTTTCGCCCACTTTCGTAAGGGGTTTCATAAGTAGGAAAAGCAAAAGAGCACGGTAATTCAACGTGTAAACCACACCACAGGCGAAACTCTTCTAACGATCGGAAGGAGAAAGGCGAGAATTTTGTTTTTCCTCCTGATGAAAGCCTTTACAAAAGTGGCAGAGAACGTTGAGTTCTTCGACTTCAATAATGACACGGCCCAATTCCTGAAGTCGTTTGTTACTTAATGACAATGGCCGTGAAAGCATCCGAAATCATGTTAAATTGTTATTTTCGTAGATATATTTTTAAATTATTGTTCAAGTGTTTTCTTAAAAGCGCGACTTCCCTGGTTGCTATACACCTATTAAGTTTATCCAAGGACTGTATTTCATAATCTTCCATAATATTCTTAAACATACTTTCTTTGTAGACCTTTTGGTGTCGTTATTTTTAATTAAGTTTTCTTGGACGTCGTTGGTGTATGGTTTTAAACTTGCAAGGTATATTGACGTTATTCTTTAACTGCATATCATTCTTAAACATAAAAATAATTGTCAAGATTTTGAGATTTAGAGAAATCGGCTTGATAACACGAGTGATCCCTCGAAATCGAAGCTTGGCGGTAACTCCCTACTCAAATTTCAAGACGAGATAAAAAAATACACAGCACTACACGTCACAAGTAATGCTTCTTCATGTACAATAAAAATAGCATTGAGTATGCTAATACCCTCAGCTGAACATCTTCATAAATACAGCAAAAGTGAAAGAATGTTCAAATTTAACGCGCCTCAGCACCATGGTTATCCTCACTAACTTAAACATGATATGGGAAGAGACTGTCCCGAAGTACGGCATTTCCTGGCGCGCCTTGTTGCACTAACCCTCATTTCCATTTGTATTGTAAAGGGATTGCAAGAATGTGTTCCGACCCCAGCGGCCCGTAGACGGATCTCCCCCTAGTTCCAATCCAGGCAGCCTTGAGAGCCGCGTTTTGGGGCAGTTGGTTGATAACCGATGCAAGCTGAGTGCAGACGCCGCGGCGTTTATGTAAAAATTCAGACTCATACGCGTCGGGACGTGTCGGATGATTTACATTTACACGGTGCCCTCACACCAGCACATTGTGGTGTAACCTGTTACAGGGGTCGAATCCCCTTCGCATGTGGTGTGAAGCTTAGTCTTACGTCGGTCACTAAACCATGTACATGGGTTTGCGGATGTGACTGATTTCCAAATTTACAACTGTCTGGATTAATCCCGATTTGAAAATGAAGCTCGTTGAAAAAATTGTAAGTACCTCCAACGCTCGGTCTTGAAATTATTCCCAAACAACGTGTAAAATAGCAAGCAGCCTGCTATGGGGTTTTCTACTGCAACTGCAGTAATTCTCTTCTGATTTCTTGATTGCAACCATTAGCTACATATTAGTTCCCAATTTTAGCCTCCACGTAAACATCCAGTTATTAAAGTTTGATTAGGTTTGCAATGGATGCGGAAATGTTAACTTGCGAAGGCTTACCGGGAGGCTGTGGGTGGATGTGTATTAAAAATGACGTTTGTTTTGTGGTCTGTAATTAGAGCAGTTGCGTTGTATTGCTAAAATTTGTTTGTAAGCCCATTATAGCACAAATAAATTCATTGTATCCACCTAATCGGTGCCCACCGACCATGGCGGACCTTTATTTAGTCATTATGAAGTACAAAATGCTTGTCGAGTATATTAAATTATAGTGCGATCTTTGTCCATAGCTGTAAATTCTATTTTTATTAGAATCGGTTTCGTTCATCTCCAAAAAAAAACTCTCCGCACAATCTTGTGTGTATACCATATACAGTGTGTCTAAGAAGAATTCAAATATCCTTATTTAACTGAATTTCTATTTCTTACTGTTTGTCAGAATCCCATACTGTGCATTCTTATCTTAAACACATTATGTATAAACTACCACTTGTAAGACCAAGATAAAAGAATGCTAATGAAACCAGTAAGCACTGGTTAAAAGTACAATAGCGTCATGAACGTTTTGCATTGTAATGGTTTTAAAGAAAATGTAAATTTACATCTGTGTTGTCCCAAAAAGCAGCTGATTCTCCGACATGATGTGAGATAATCGAATCATTGTATTTATTTCTATACTAGTCAAAAAATACTAAATAGTGAATTATTTGTGTTAGACTGGGATGCCGAATTCGCATAATTGCCGAAAGGGAATGCACAAACGAAGAACTGTGTATAACCTAAATTTGCCTAATTGCCGAATTAATTCTGCTCAATTGCAGCATTGGCCAAAAAAGTCCATGTGTTTTTTAAATCAAGAGACATTTGGAAAACACAGTTGTGTAGAAACAGATATAGTAAGTAGCACAAGAAAAAGTACCGAAAATAACTCTTTATGTTTATAAATTAAATTTGAAGCATAACTTGAATCCGAACGTTACGATGTGATTTAAAAATTACAATTTTGGTAACATCTCTTTCACTGCACGTAAATGTTACCTTTTTCAACGTCAATTTCAGGCGATGCTTCGCTTCGAGTAAGAATGGTCCGGCCTTCAGCATTTTTTAAAATTTTGTGGTTTACCACATTTTTCATGGTCTGGTGGTTTCCTTTTCTTTGACAATCGTTCTACTAATTCCTTTTCTCCACTATTCTGTAGGCCAGTTGGTGACTTGCGTAAGACAACAAAGGGGTTTCAGTGCTAAATCTTGAATATTGAATTATTTGCTCCCCTAATTATTTTAAAGCTGGTTTGTAGACCAAAAATGAAATCATACTAGTGTTTAAAATTTTTCATGTTCTTGAAATAAAGAATCATTAATTAAAACGGTTCCTTTTAAGAAAGCCAGTGCTGATTGAAATTCCTATTCTGCGTCGCACAAGTCACCACCACCCAGTAAACTAAGGAAGGGCTAACAAAAATGAAAATTTTAATCTTCCAGAAATTTGAACCATGTGTAAAATTGGAATTAAAAAATCTAGAAATGGCCTCTTTCTTTCATAAAATTATCGTTTCTAACACATTTGTAACTGCATTTTCACGTACTCTCAAATCCCTCCGAACGGTAAAAATATTCTGGATCCTACTTACACTTTACTTTTAGCCAATGGCATCGTGGTGAATTCTGATGGTCGAGCTAACCACCGAAAGTAAAATGCGTTTTCAACCTTCTCGCAGACAAAGACAGATTCCTATATCCCGAGATTTAAATATTTCGCATATGGACTGGCAAAAGCTATAATCAGTGAAAAAATTATCAACCTTTGCACGCTAATAGAATATGATGTACTAAATTAAATATTTTCGTTCATGTTTCGTTCAAACATATAATTCATCCAAAGAAAACTGCATGTCCACTATTTGTACTATTTGAGATACATATATTGTTATAGTATTGACTTTACTATGTAAGCCAATATTATAATAATATCTAATAGACTGCTAATTACTCCTATCCATTCACTTCAAAGTACTTTAAGTAAAATATTTTCCATAATATTTTAATTTATTTCTTTGACTAGCTCAGGTTATAACAATCAATTTATCTCAGGTGGGTACTAGCGTTAGAACATTCTATCAAAATAACTGCACAAAATGTTTAATTATTGACAAGTTATTTCGCAATTATTTTAAATCTTTCAACTGTCACTGCCAACTTACTAATATGACACTTAACTGAATTTATATTTAATTAACACAAATCAGTTCCAATATGTTAAAAAGAATAAATATTTTAGTAAGTAATTCATTATTCTACTGTTAATACTAATTAATGTTTATTAATTACATATTCCTGGTTATCTTCAACGTTAAAAATGGATCCAATTCTCCTGTAGAAAAGAGCACAAATATAACCAAGCTATTTTGTCACATGTATTTGAATCTTCAACTAGGAACCCCACTTCAATTAGAATCCCCAGTGTTACAATGAACCAAACACCGCCAAAGTGTAACGCTACAACTCCAACAGCCACCCAGCTCTCTTAGATGGTAGATCCTTTATTACGTACAACTGCTAATCCAAGATGTAATCCTCTTTACAGCAACCAACATGGTACTATCCAATCCTTCTATTCCATTCCATCACCACCGACCCAAATAATGAATTTGTGACAGCAAGCCCAATAAAAATCCAATTCACAGACGTCCTCACCTCAATTTTCACCCACACGAACTCGAACCAGCAATCCCCGTTCCAGGTTATAATTAATCTATTAATAAGTATATGCCAGAATACCCATTCACATTATTTACAGGTATCTGCGTATTGACAGAAATTCATATCAAAGCTCTTCCAGTCAACCCAGTTAGTACGGACTCATCTCACCAATTCCAATATTCATAGTTCTTCCTTTATTAACTAAGTAGTCCCCTTCTTCTTGTTAAAATATGTCTAAGTTTTAAATTATCAATTATTCCATTTATTATTAATTAATATTGTCCTTTGCACCCTTATATATCACACCATTAATAAACTATGTTTATAAAAAGGTTTATTTTATAACTTTTTTTTAATACAAAATAATTATGTCTAAATTTTTTAGAATCGAAATCAGTTGTTCCCTCATAACAAATTTTACTATAGCAATCCTCAATTTTTAACATAATGTTTGAAACTGGATTACTTTTTACTACATACAGTACATTTTCTTAATTAATCTGACAAATTCCAAGTAACTTATTTAAATATTAATTCAGCTTATGACTTTCATATTGTTTCAGACTATCTTATAGTTTCTTCTAATGATTTATCTGTTAACTTCAATAACCATTCATTTTTAATCCAAAGATAATAACTTTAATTTATTTTTTTTATTACATTATATTGTATAGCTATCCTATTTTAATTTTTGATTGATTTCACCGCTGTACTTTTAATAATTAGATAGTTTTTCTATCCAAATAACTTCCTATCTAGTAATTGATTTTTTTAACAATAGATCGGCAGTCCTGGTCTGCAATTATCACAATATACATGCGTAGTTGACGTGTATTATTTGATACGCGACAATTTACCAGTAAATTATGAGTACAATAAAATAGTTCAGAAATATCATAGTTATTTAAGTTAACAAAACGCTAATGTCTCTGAATTATACACGGCGTTCTGATAATGCTTCCCGGACGCGGCATTGCTTCATCTAAGCTCGATGGAGTTAGCGTACGTCCAAAAATTGTAATCAGAAACTTGACCCGAACCGACCGAGGCTGCTTGATGCTTAAGCCTACGCTGAAATGGCTCCCATTGAATGTTAAAATATCCTTATCTCTGGACGCTCTTGCCGCTCAACCCCCAGCGCGGTCTATAAACTGTCAAAAAGCCGAGACCCGCTACAAACTGGCACAAATGCGTCCGCGAAAGCAAGCAGTACGTATCGTACAGCTCATATTTATGAAATAAAAATTCCTTGTGCTCTGCTTAAGCTTTAATATGAGAAGAATGATGAAATATTAGTACAAAAAAGTTTCTTTCAGAATAGAAAAATCTTAAATGAGTGGTTTGTTCTCGCAGTCTCACTCCTTGGCTGCTTATGGCGAGTCGCCATAGCTTCGAGCTATATTGGCTTGGGATAGCTTGGCAAGATAACTAGTGTAGGTTATTACTAAAAACATCCAGGTAAAATATGTCTAAATCATTTATGAATATATACAAATTTTGATTAAATTTTAAACAGTTGCATCATATTTTCTCAATTATGGCAGATAAATAATCGTCGAAACTATAAATTTAATATCAAAACTAGTGACAACTTATAGCATCACAAAGTCGTATATTTTTCATTTTCAAACGTAAGTAATCTATCAATAATTTTATTACATTGTTAATTTATACAAAATTGATTATGATGTCGGCATTCTTCACACAAATGTTAGATATTTTTACCCGAATTTTGTAGCTTTTATTTTTATGGAACATTAAACTTGTTTAAGTTATCTAATTTTAGAGCAGTCAATTTTACTAGTAAGTATGTATATACATTTTTATTGGTCTTTATTGTTATTTCAGTTCGCTTTTCTTTTAGTACAAAGATGGTTCATGCTTGATGTTTCGACAAGTTATTTTCCCCTTTTTAATAAAAAAATAGAAAATAACAAAAATAATTCTTCTTAACGTCCAACCAAGGAAAGGTTTCTCCATTAAGAGAAAGCTGAAAGTTACCTACGCCCAATTCAATTTAATTGTACTTACTTAAAAAACAAATACAAGTTTGACCTCTGCGACTTTTTGACAAACTGATATCATTAAATTGTGCGTTTAATGCAAATTTGAACCAGAACCGTATTAAAATGTGTGATGGTATAGCCATCATTTATAATACTATACTTTTCCTTAAGTTGCATTAAACAAGTTGTTCTAATATAAATGTTTGGAAATATTTTAATATGTATTTTATTCTTAATAATTAATGGAGTATGGCAGTATTAGGAAAATAGCTGCGTTGATAGTTGCAGATTAGCTGGCATTTTAATAGAATTTAAAAAATTGCAGTGCTCTTTTGGTTAAACAAATATGTGTGGATTAAATTGGAGAAGGTTTGTGAATATCTAGGTGTAGTTATGTCAGCAATCTATGCAGCATTGTTCTTGTTTAATATATTCTATCATCAATCGAAAGTTGAAATTCAGGTAACAGCAGTGGTGTATTGCTAAAAACCGGAATGCTCGTTGATCAGTTTCACATCCAAGTTTTCGAGAAGGGTGCACTACTTACAAAAGGTGATGACCAGGCTTAATATAAATATTCACTTAGCATTTGGAATATATGCATGCAAATATGTACGTCAAATACCGAAAATATGCACTTGAATATACACCTTAAATTATAGTGTTAGGATACAATAGATACAAAAACTGATTTTTTATTCATTAATACACAAACATATTCATACGTTTTAAAAAAACCGGGAAAAGATAGTAGATTATTAAATTAATTACAGAAATAATCATATAATCAATCATCAAGCAATACCTATGAATAACATGGTGTAGTACATTTTCAAATTTAAATTTATGTCTATTATCAGAAAAAAATGTTTTGTATTCAGAAAAAACGCTTTCGACATCGCACGATACAAGCGTACCATATTCTAATTTGGCCATATCTGTAACTTAAAAATCTATTGAAGCATGGCACTTCTTGATTTCGGAGGATTTCACGGCCATTGTCATTAAGTAACGGGATTGGACCGTGTCATTATTGAGGTCGAAGAATTCAACGTTTGGCCCACTTTCGTAAGGGGCTTCATCAGGAGGAAAAGCAAAAGAGCACGGTAACTCAACGTGTAAACCACGCCAGCGGCGAAACTCTTCTAATTTTCCTCCTGATGAAGCCCCTACGAAAGTGGGCGAAACGTTGAGTTCTTCGACCTCAATAATGACACGGTCCAATCCTGGAAGTCGTTTGTTACTTGATGGAACCTCTTATTATAAAGCCCCATTAAGATACCTACCTTAACCAATAGATAAGTTTACATAGGCTATAGTCGCTAGACCATTCTAAGAATTGACGAAAAAAAATGCATTTTCTATTCGAAGGTTAGTATGGATCACTGGAAATGCGTAATCTTAAAAATTACCAATATTCAACCAAAAATGGAAACCGAAGTGTTTTTCATGCTGTTCTGCTTTGCAAATACGTAAAACTTTCAAAATAATTATATTTTATGCAACTATAAAACGGCAAAAATATGCATAATTTAATTTAAATATTACTAATAGTTATATAGCCATTTCACACAGTTCAGTTGCCAATTTTCAACATATTCAAAATCTCCAATGATTTCAAGTAATTTATCCTAAAATCGTTGCACAAATGAAACTATTCTATTCAATTAGGTACTTACTTCATTATTCTCCTCAAATATATATTCATAAAAGGATGAAATTCTTTGATATATAATTTTTAAAGAATTTTCAATCCATTAATTATCTAGATTTCTCAAATAAGTTTCTTTTCGCTTCTTTTAGTATTTGCTTCACGTCTTGTATCTTGAGCTTTCGTATTCCGATTTTCAATTCTTGTCCATTCATCAAACCATTTGCGTTTAGGTCTTCCTCGTAATTTATGTTCTGAGACTCCCAGTTTCCAGTTGGTAATTTTCTTTCTTGTCTTCCCATTTTGACGTTTTATATGTCCGGCTTGTATTTCCATGTGCCTTAATTTAATAGTGATAAATATTCATGTTTGGCTGTAGTGTAACACTGCTTTGAACCATTCATGATTGGTTGTAACCTTCACAAAACTAACATTGTTTCATTTCAACTTCCTTTTATGTAAAATATATTAAACATACCTATGTAAAATTATCAGTCACACAGTAAATTGTTAAAAATTAAAAAAATTTCGTGCGGTTTTGTATTCAACACAAGAAAGGAATTTTGAAGAAAGTGGAAGACAAAAAACATGTATTCTCTTGATGTTCAAGAGCCCACACCAAATACGTAGTAATTCTTATGGCATAGGTACTATATAAAGTAATTCAGGCCACAAATTTATATGTTTTCTACCTTAGACTGTAGGTATATTTAGAAGTTGAATATTAAATTTTTGCATCATAATACTGTCAAACACATTTTATTTGCTAACATTATTATTCCCGAACTGCTAAGCTGATTGTTAGTTACCAAGTGGTTCTCTTTATACAGGGTGTTTTTAGCTATACCTATGTAAATTTTTTATCTTAAACCTTTCCCTGCTGAGTTACACCCTGCTAGGGAGTAGGTTTTTGTAATTTTTCCAAAAACTAAAAAATGTTACGAAAGTTTGCAGATGTTTTACTAAAAGCATATTTGTTTATGTTTTTTTAACTTTTACATATAAATGTTTTTATTAGAACTCTCAAGGGAAAATAATTTTATTATAAAAAAGTACGTGAAAAGCCTGATTTATTCAAAACGTTTATGTTTCTTTAAAGCTAATAGTTTTTGTGTACCATTACATGCCATCCTAGTTGGGTGCTTGTCTTAATTCTTCTAATATGAAAGTCACGTCTGAACTCTCTTTGAACACACGTAACATTTTGGAATTAGTTATAATTATCACAAAATGCACTGCACACGCTGCTGCATTGTAGGTACCATTTTTTTTTGAGTTCTTTCACGTTCTGATCAGGCATGCATCTCTAAACTCTGGAGCAACATATATTTTAGATTATCCCGAATCAAACGGTTTTACCCTATACATTATGGTGCAAGGCATACTGCTGAATAACTGTATCGTGCATCATAATGTAGTTATTTATTTACACAAAAAATATGAATTAGGCGAGAAAACTAAACAAAAGTTTTTAAATAAATCAGGCTTTCTAGTACCTATTTTTGTCTAATCAAATTGTTGTCCGTTAAAAAGGTTTCTTTCCATATTAAAGTTGACATTTTTAGTCTAGAATTTGAGGGTTCTGGTTTAAAAGTAGGTTTTTAGCGTACAATCAGCAATTTCTCCTTTAAAATTAGACATTTCTATTTGAGGTAAAATTTTCTAGATTGAAAGTTCAGACTTCTATTTTAAACGGTGAAAATTCTAGTTTAAAAACAGATTTCTGACGCTAAAGTTGATATTTCTAATTTAAACGTAAAAATGTGTAGTTTTACAAATTACGATTCAGTTTCAAAGTAACGAGTTGCACTCCAAAGTCTAAACGTTGATATTTCTACTTTACAAGTTGATATTTCAGGTTTAAGTTGAGGTATATAGTTTCAAGTACAAATCTAGTTTAAAAAAGACATTTCCACATTAAAGTTGAAATTTCTAAGCTAGAATTTGAGTTTTCTGGTTTAAAAGTCGATATCCTTGGTTTAGAAATTAAGATTTGTGGTTAAAGGTCGAGATTTGTAATTTCAAAGTTGAGATTTCGAGTTTAGAAGTAGCAATTTCTCGTTTAAAATTAAATATTTCTATTCGAGGTTACTACGTTTTCTAATTTAAAAGTTGAGACCTCTATTTTAAAATGTGAGATTCTAGTTTAAAAGGCGAAAATTCTATTTTTAAAAGTAGAAATTTCGGGCGGCGTAGAAGTCGAAATTACTAATTTAAACGCACAACTTTTTAGTTTTACAAATTAAGATCCAATTTCAAAGTAAAGAGTTGCACTTCAAAAGTTGTAATTTCTATAGTTTACAAAATTAAACTTCTGGTTTAAATAATTGAAATTCCTAGTTTCATCTAAAAATGTGTAGATTGAAAATAGACATTTCCTCATTAAAGTTAGAATTTCTAGTTTAGAATTTCGGATTTCTGCTTTTAAATATAAGTATAGGGTTTCTGGGAAATAGTCGAGATTATACCAATTTAAAAGTTAGGATTTTTAGTGCAGAAGTATAGTACTTGAGGTTAAAATTTCTAGTTTAAAAGTTGAGATTTTTGGAACAGTGGCGTATCAATAATGGTTGTCTCCAGAAGCTCCTTAAAATTCTGCTCCCATATTTTACTTGCATTGCAAAAATTCAAACATTTGGTGTGATCATTTTAGGTTGCAATTTCCAGTAGGTTTTATTAGAAATGTGAAACAGTTTTTTTGTCGATCATTCTATTTTGGCGCCCTCTAAAATTTTGCGCTACATGCTTCTGCTACAATGCTTTTTCTGCAAGCAAACGAAAATGAAATCATATGTCGATTAACAATTCACATTATGTTAATGATCTAGAATGAAATACACATACATAACCTAAACCATTACCTACATAACTGTCACCGAATGTCATGCCAAAATTTTACTTGAAAATTAACATAAAAACCAAAACTTAAACAACGTTACATCTGCTACATCAATCATTTCGATTAGCTATAAAAACTTTTTGTTCTTCTTGACTAAACATTTTTACAACTTGACACTTCTGCTACTATAATAACAACCGTCATATTTAAATTAAAAATATCAGAAGTAATAGAAGTATTTTCATATATGATTGCGAAAATAAAACACTATTAATGTCACAAAAGCAACTGGTCAGTGTCATTTTTTTTCAAAGACGTTCGTTGATTGTTTGAAAATAATGTTACATATTGGTTATTAAAAAAACTATTCATGTCTAAGCTCGAGAAAGTTGGTTTTGTGACATTCAACAGTGTTTTATTTTCGCCATCAAATATGAAAATGCATGTACAGCACATGACTTAATTTTTTCTAAGCCAAGCTTGATTTCGTTTTCATTTGCTCACATGTTAGTAGGTGTAAGTAATAAGTACGCCGTCCACTCTGTAATATTTTTAACAACCACAGTCCTTGCCACATTCGCATTTCTTATTAATATATGGTAGATACCTTCAGATATATTTAAAACTATGACTATTACTATTACTGGGCTGTGTTTTTTTTTTTGAAAAATAACAAAAGAATAGAATTGGATACTTTGGTAAATTATAAAAATGGATTTTTTAACAAAATTGTTTTTTAAAATTATTTTCGCACACTTTAACCTTGGATTTACTTATTCAATTGTTTTTTTTGCGATCTTCCTGCTTTTTTTTTCTCAAGTGGTGATAGGAAGCTGTCCAACTCGTACTGTTTTTAACAACTCAAGTCCACTATGCAAAATTACTGGGCGAGGGCCGCAGATTTCCACCCCTCCCAAAAGCACGTAGTGCCGCCCTTGCCACATTCGAAATCCACATATTGTTGCAATATAAATTTCGCCCTTTTTTTATTCGGCCCTGTGAGTCGGTGGTGTCCCCCGCGCCCCCTGTCGGCGGCGCCTCCTGGAGGTCCTCGGCCCCACTGCGTGCGGCTAGCACCTCCTAACACGCAGTCCTCCAGGTGCCGCAATTAAAAATTGGCATAATTAGCTGTAGTGGTGATTGTCGTGTGGTAGAGCCACGCGGTTTGTGGGTGGTGGGAGGAGTGGGGGCGTTCTTGCACGGTGGTGGTGGTAAGGCGTGCGCGGGAAGGCGTTTCGGCCCTCCCGCGACTCCCGATGCTTGGAGTTCGTCAGTCTCGCTGTAGACGCGTCGTGTTTTGTCCTCTGCGTGGAGCGCGTTCAGCAATCGCTATCCACGTGCTCGTGACCCTTTCTGTTTGTTGTCGAATTGCCATGTGCGTGCTATAGACGTGAAGAACTTGCAGGTGACGATGCAGCACAACGCCGGCTCGCCGCAGCAGTTCTGCCTGCGCTGGAACAACTACCAGAGCAACCTGACGAACGTCTTCGACCAGCTCCTGCAGAGTGAGTCCTTCGTGGACGTGACCCTCGCATGCGACGGCCACTCCGTCAAGGCGCACAAGATGGTCCTGTCAGCGTGCAGCCCGTACTTTCAGTCCCTGTTTTTCGACAACCCCTGCCAGCACCCCATCGTCATAATGCGCGACATCAAGTGGCCCGAGTTGAAGGCCGCCGTTGAGTTTATGTACAAGGGTGAGATCAACGTCTCCCAGGAGCAAATCGGGCCCCTGCTGCGCGTCGCCGAGTCCCTAAAGATCCGCGGCTTGGCCGACGTGAACGGCGAGCAGGACGTCGTGAGCCCCGCCGGCGAGCTCACCAGCACCAAGACGCCGACCAAGGCGGTGAGCATCGGCGACTGGGAGGGCGGCGATCTGCCGCGCGCCAAGAAGCGGAGGCGCCCTTCGGGCGAGAGAAGCAGCCTCGGTAGCCCCGCGGAGAGCGGCAACGCCGAGGCCCCCGAGCCGCCGCCCTCCGTGGAGATGTCGCCCGCGGCCGCCGCGACGCCGCTGCCCACCCCCGGCGCCCCCGAGCCGCTGCCCCTGACGCTGCCGTTGCCGCCGCAGCCCCCGATCCCGCAGCCCCACGCGGCCGACGACATGGAGATCAAGCCCGGCATCGCGGAGATGATTCGCGAGGAGGAACGAGTGAGTACATTTTTAATTTTGCATGGCACGGAGAAGTAGATTGTTTATTGTGAGTGATTCTAAGTTTCTAAGTAAGACAAATACGAGATGCCAAATAAGAAAATGCATGATACGTAAATGAAATAAAAACATCTGGCGCCTTAACACAGCGTTGGTACTTACGAGCGCTCTTAACAGTACAGATAAAGAATTTCAAAAACTAGAAACAAGGTGAATATGGTTAAATTAAATCAAAACTGCACATTTTAATAAAAATAATTTGGATCTAGCTGTCTTGGCTTTCCGAGTTAGGTCAACAAACATTTAGAATTTTCATTTTCGCAGTATTCGCCTTGTAGATAATTATAAGTATATTCTGAAATTACACTTTTTTAAATCGGCAGTGAAGAACGTCGAAATCGTTATTAAAATACAAGAAATCGGCAGTAAAGTAATCCATTGTTTTACGAGTTTTTACAATTGGCGGAGTGACATATTAGTGACAGAAAACGTCAACATAACCTCTAAGAGTTAAAAAATGTTAATTGCACGATTTCTCGGCCCTACGAGCCTCCACAGCTAAATCCACATTAATGATAAAAAGTTTAACTTCAATGCTTTGGTATGCAAATAACTATTGAAATTAGTAGAACGCTCTTTAAAGAAGATATCAAGTCTGGTATTAGATTTTCATTTGTTTTACACGAGCATGAAGGAATCACTTTTCTTGCTTGTTGAGCATGCTGTTTTTTCTAATGCAATTAGAAAATGTAGCTAAATGAAAGTTTGACGTTTAATTTATCTGACATCTGCATTATTAATTGTAATTTATAGGAATCTAGAAGCTGTGAAATGTCTGTTACTATTTACTATAGCAATGAACATAAGTACTTTCGTTCAACAGTGAGGAAAAGTAACTTTTTTCTCTAGTGAAGAAATGAAGTACATACTTTTCACAACTAAAATGACAGTTGCAAAGTTCGAACTTTTTTAGTATTTGGTATTGGCAAAATAGATTTTTTTTTTATTTTACGTTATAGTTGACCACGTGCGATAAAGTAAAAAATTGCGAAACTATAGTAGGTACCTATGATCAAAAATTATTTTCATCTAGTATGGCTATGGAATAATTCCTAATTTAAGAACACAACTATAAGTTAGTTAGAAATCATACTCATGTTGAGTTTGACATTTAAGTATAAACAGAGTTACATTCATAAATTAGGAACTATTCCGTAGGCATAGGTACTAGATGAAAATAATGTTTGATCATACACTATACTTATTGATCTTCTGTTTTGGCGGTTGTTGAAAAAATATTGTTTGTATTTCGTGGCCAAACTCTGTTTTTTTCCTCGTCCTCATGGTCTCTGGAAAAGTAACATTTTCAAGCAGTGCAAAAGACATTGCTTTCGCGCACTTAATACAAAAATAACTATTTTATTGTTTTGTAGATAAATAATAGTGTAACCTACCGTGCAAACATTGTATTGAATAAAAAGTGCAAAGCGAAGTGAAGCTTTCTTTTGTTTTCGGATTGAACAATCCTGACCTACTACCAAAAATACTATTTCCACATATATTTTGGTTATTTATTAAAATAAATGTAGAATGTCTTATATCAGCCAGCAAGTAAAAGTAAAAACTTATTTCAACAGTACCACTGTAGTGTCAGTAGATATCTTAAATCTTATAAAAATCAATGAAAATCCAAAACCGGATTAAATTCTTCTTTCAAAAGTGTTTTCGTAATGTCAATGTAGTTCTGTTCTAAATAACGTACCAATCAATCGATTTATAATTAAAAAAAAAATGTAATTTTTACTCATAACTCCAAAAGTGAGACGTTAAAATCAAATTGATTTTTAAAGAGTATTTACCTCAGATTTGCCCTAATTTAACCATATTCGGCTTCCTTGTTGTTTGCGAAATCCTTGAACTTCGAATGCTCCCTAATGGGAAATAAAAACTCAATGAAACAATACAGTTCAACTTTAATTGGCGTTATATGTATATTTTATATTCAACATATTTTGGAATTTATTACAATAGTAACATAAAGCTTAATTTTGAAAAATAACATCAGTTAAATGGCCACCACCTTCTTCAGTAGGTACATTTTGTACACCTTAGTGAATATTATTGATAACGTATCGTAGCACATTCACGAATAAAAATTGCCGGATCTTCAATAATAGTACGAACAAACCTGATGATAATGCGAGTACTAAATAATAGGTGTATTACCATCGTACTGTTCACTCTGCATGAACTGTTACCCCATCTTGTTGAAGCTATAGTTACCAAGCAGTTCCATGTTCCAGTTCAGTTCGCGTGTACAGTAGTGTAGAGCTTTTTACTAATTTTGGTCTGCCAGTAATAAGCCGACGGATTTAAATATTCACTAAAATAGAGCAAATGAACTTTAGTTGCCGGTACTATGTATCGAGTATAGCTTCAATCGAAGCGAACTTGATGTGCCCCACAGAAAATAGCCTGGGGGCGTTAAGTTAGGGGTCGCGACAATTGTCTAAATCAGCAGATAATTTTCGTATGGTTTGGGTGTTGCCCCACCTTGTTGAGCCATATTCAATAACTGATTTAGCTCTGAACTGAGAAATATTTTCAGCATATGTGTGTAGCCTCGTAATACAAGCACATTTTCAGGTAATTTTCACAACATCGATCGATCATTTTTAGCCTGTAAAGGGCAAAATGTGGTATTCGATTTGGAGCAAAAACTTTTCGACTGCACTATGTTGGAAAAATATAATTCTATTAATTTTTGCTTTTAACGAATATCAATTCTCCAGTAAATTCCAACGACTGCTCAATATATTGCCACAGATTTGAACAATTAGTTTCGTTCTTTCTCGTTTTACATACCGCAGAAAAATAGAGCGACATTAAAAAGAACTTATACAAAAACTGTCAAACAGTGTTGTCATTTTCATTAAGTTTTTAATGGGCTAAATGATCCATTTTCGTAAACAGGAGGGGAAGTACCTAAGTATATGTTTTAGTACTTCACCTCTAGGAACGTTTGCATTATTATACATGTCAACTTATTACTTTGACTTAAACAGTTAGGTTTAACAATTGTTACACTATAATCAATTAATTTCTGACAATATGTAACTATCCGAATTTGAGAATTATTCATAAACTGAAAATAAATTAATGTTGACAGTATAATATTTATTTTAATTTTTATGAATATTAATGCAGTTCTCGAAAAAAATCTGTGTACTGTATTGGCCAAATCATTACGGATTTAGTTTAAATGTGTGGTTTTTACAATTTACTTAATAATTTATCACAGTTGTGTAGAAATAGTTTAAGTAGGTACTAAATTGCATTTCCATTACTTTGTTAGATATAGTATCTTTTGAAATCAGTATTGCCATACTCGTCACTTTTCAACCCCATTGAGGAGGCACCGTGGGCTCCTTTAAAAATAAAATCAACGAATTCAAATTTCAAATGAAAAAAGCAGTTTGGAATAATGATGAATTCTAGAAACATCATTACCGCGGTTTAATCAAAAGTTTGCCAAACAGGGTACAGGCTGTTTTAAAGATTAGCGATGGACTCGCTAAGTAATAGTTCACGTTAAAGGATTAATATAACTGTTGGTAATTCCTAAAATTTCATACACAACAATTTTTTATCTGAACTAAAATCTGAATAGTGCAAAAAACCGTAATAATTTGACCAGTACTGTAAGTATCTCGAATGCGAAGTGTTTTTTCGTTCTCAAATTAATCTTCCATTTTCGAATGCAACGTATAGCATTTCACATGCTAGATACAAAAATAACTATTAGATATGTGAAACTGTTTTGTATGACTTACAAGAACACAAAGTACGTAACTTTTAAATTTTTTGATTTTAAAGTTTACAATTGATTGTATCTTATGAGATACATTGACCACCACATTGACGTTACTACGGCTATTCTCTGTAGCATTAAAAAATCTGTTTGCACTACCTAGTATGCAACGTCGTTTTTCCATGAAGTTAAGAGAAATATCCCCGTTGTATCTTACATCAGGAGCGCGCGTATGGGTTATAACTTTTTTTACTGTATTGTTGTTCTCTTCTGACGATTTTCGTGGCTTTTTGAAATTATTGTAGCTTATTAGCAATTTGCTGTTTGCTTAAAAGGTCTTCAGTTTACCATAGTTTTTATCCTTAGTAGCTAGTATAATGCATTGTTGATAACAATATGAGTGAGTTGGGCCAAAATAAGGGCAAAAATGCCAAGATACATATCTGATTTCAGTGAAGTTTTATAAAGTAGCTGCCAAAATAACTACCTCTGTGTGATCATTATTTAATCATCTGAGGACATGGTTCATTGTCTTTCCTCTTTTCTACTGTATTATAATTTTCCACTCTATACCTACGTTATGTGTACCCTTTTCGAGTATTCGATCATTTCCAAAGTACTATTAAATATGGGAAGTACACAGTATACTCTTGAAGAGGTCGTATGTTTTTGCTGAAATATAATACAACGTTGCTAAAACGCCATAACCTCAAGAATACTGGAAACAATTCCTGAATTCCCTAATCTAATCAAGATCTTAAAGCTCCATCTTTTGGATTTTTGACAAATATTGACCTGTATTTTCTGCATTTGACCCCTATATGAGATCATCATTTCGTCAAGAGAAAATTGATTTTCATTTTCAATCTCCAAACACTTCTGTTGATTGTCCTCTATATAATGAACCAAACTTTTAAATGAAAATCAGTCTTATTCCAGTAGTATTCAGCAAGTTTTGGTTTTGAGTTTCTGGTGGAAGACGAGGGTTTTGATCATCTTCTGAATCTCAGCCACTAGTTATGGATTCCAGCTAGTTATGGGTTCCAGTGGTTACATTTCTTTAGCTGCTTTGGTAGGATCGTACGATGGGTTCAAATCACTGTAATAGACATGGTCATCAAATATTTTTTCATTACTAGAAGATGATTGATTATCAGAGACGTTGGGGTTATCAGCCGGTACACCCAGTATACTTCGTATTTTAGCCTTTTTTTCTACCATATAAATTGCATGTACCTAACTTTAAATTTAACAAATGCAATGCTAAGAGCAATAGAATATTAGAAGAAGAAATAGAAGAGATACTTCATGCGATACATAGATTGATTAGGGGTTGATAGTGGAATGCAGGAACGAAGCAAGTGCAGCGCGGGAACAAAACCGACGAATAATCCCTTCTAAAAATACCCGCTGCATCTCGGGTTAAAAATACTCGTAAACCCGTCGAAAGGGAAAACGGCTCTGCGGCGGGCGCGTCTCTGTTACGAACACGCCAGATGTCATCAGCGCTTGCTTCTTCCCCGTTTGATTATGTAGCGTAGGTTCGCCTAAGTGCAAAAGGAAAACAAAGGCTACCTGCCGTCTTCTCGGTGCACGACGGTAGTGCGACTCGCGTTAACCCTCACATTCTAACGTAATTGCGATTGCCGTTTGTTTTATTTCCTGCATTTCTCGCAAAGAAAATTGTGTTCAAACGCGGGAAATGTAGGATACATTCAGAAGTCGGGCGGATATTAATTAGTAGGCGCAAAAATGCCGAAGTTGTGTCTGGCTAATAATAGGAATACCATCATGAAGGCTTTGCCATAAGTTTGTATTTCCTAAGTTTCAGCCATGTTGCATAACTCTATTTCTTTTTCTGTCCTTTTGACTTAACTCAAGATATGTTGTGTTGTTAGGTACTTTTTAAGTAATTTTAACCTGGTATAATAATTTAGTATTATTAGATGTCAATAAACTATCTCAGTTAACCAATCATTCTCTCAGGTTGGGACGTGCAATTTACTTATCCTCAATTCAATAAATCAAGTATGTAGCTTTGAATTACATTGCACTTCATGAAACATTCCACCTCACAAAACACAACGAACAACTCTCCTCATTTATTCCACGTTACTATTTATCATTCCTTGAATGGTTTACTTTATGATGCAACTCCTCTTAATCATGCAGGTCTCTGCGAAATTCTTTCGACGAACCTTAATCCTCTGAACCTCCTCAAACGTCAACTCGTTCACTCTTAATGCTGACGATCCACGGTGTTAAATGCTACAATATTGGATATCTCTGCTACATCCCATTATCCAGTACCAATCCAGTCACAGCAATGATTTGACACAACCACTAATCCATGTTGTTTACCTTTATATTCGGGAATAGTTTCTTCTAGTTGAGTATTGTTTTATTTCTTACATTTTTTAGTAATAAGACTTCCTTAATTGAACTTTACTTATTCAATTATACAACATAAACTTAATGGATATTATTTAATACCTCCTATGACAATATGTAAAAGTTGTATCCAACTCTTAGATATTTAATAGGTACTAATAGAAACCTCAGTTTCTTCAAAACAATAGAAACTTCAAAAATTTGGGACAAATATTAATTACTAGTCGGCAGGCAAAGCTTACAGAAAGTAGAAGACAGAACTATAAAAGTAGTAGGCTACCTAGCAGTTATGGTCAATAGTAGCAATATCATCGAAGAGGCTTCGTCATGACTATCTATGAACTCAATTTTACCCCACAAAATTGAAAGGGTGTCTGTAGAAGTCGACAAATATATATCTAGCTGTTATCGTATACAGGGTGGGTTCTCTTTTGTTATTGTTGCTATGAGTATCTCTGCAACTATTGCAGATAGAGGGAACACTAAATGGGAAAAGAAGTACATACAGCTGTATCAGTGGTTTTTCATAAAAAGTCAGAATCTTAATATTAATTTTTTTGTGGAAATAACTACATTTTTTAAGTTTCTTTAATTTTTTTTTATTATTTAATCAAGAAAAAAACAATGAAACAATTTTTTGGATCTGCCGAAGTCAAGCTTTCAGGTACTTGAAAAATTTTCATCGCATAGCCTATATTGGAAAGGATATCTGTAATAGTCTTAATTCAAAATCTTTTACAAGATATCACATTTATTTTTTTGCTGAATAGTTTGACCTTAAACTTAAATTTATTATGCCTATTATTAAGCCCATCACTTTATGTAAATAAATATATTTTTTAAATTAATACATTGGTAAAACGACGACGTTTCAATTGACGGACCGTAATTACTTAAATACGAATTTTTATTTTACATAACAATTGATTGTGCACAATACATAATTTAGAACGTCTATATTTTTGAAAATTTTGTGGAAGTTGTTTTACTAATAAACACTCCATTAAAAAAAATAATATAAACAATATGTTCCCTATATGTGGCAGTTACACCACCGATGCCAGCCTTCACAGGTAAGTATATGGCATCATTACAGCGTTGAGAGTCAGTGTCACACTCAGTTCCTATCCATTTGTATGATTCATAACTGTTGTGTAAATTAAAATATTTAGATCATTTTTTGCTTCTCTCTCTCTCTCTCTCTCTCTCTCTCTCTCTCTCTCTCTCTCCATTTCTCACTCTCACTCTCTCTCTCGTTTTCAGTTTTTCAACTGGATTGTTACTGTTTTTCACATACGTCTGTTTTGAGCCATTTATTTGCATATCTTTGCATTTACATACATCGTTCATTATTTGTTTGATACACTTTAATCGTGGTCCTCTGCGATTTTTTCCTTCCACTTGTCCGTCAATAATTGTGCTCAGCATGCCTTTTCCTCTTATTATATATCCTACTAGTTGGCTTCTTCTTTTTTGTATGATCATCAGCGTTTTCTTTCTTACCCTATTCGCCTGAGGATTTCCTCATTTTTTACCCGTTCTGTCCAGATTATCTTTAGCATTCTTCTGTAACACCATAGTTCCAGCGCTTCTTTCCGGTATTCCAGAAGTCAAACTTTCGCATCAATAAAGTTAAAGAGCAACACTCCATACAATAGTAATTTACATAGCAAGCGAGCGAAGCGAGCATACTATCCGTGCGAGCCAGTCAAGTTCTAGTAACGGTCGAATATTGTACAATGTTTTATTGTATTTTGAATCTAACAACACCTTTTTTTACACAACATTGTTTCTATAGATAATACATCTCTTTATGGGCAAGATGGGTAACAATTTACGAGGAAGAACACTCGGTACTCGGCCGACCCGTTGCAGCCCTAATATCCATCATTAATTCAATAATTGAACTCAGCATGGTTACATGCTACATTCACTGTAATAAAAAAATAGATCTCTCAAAAATTGACCAATGAAAATCCAGAATTTGATGTTCCTTGACCAATTAAAAAAATAGGAGTATATCTTTCTGGAAAGTATTCAAGTCAATAGTTTCAAGAAATGTAATTTCTATTAGAAACAAAATAATTTTCGTTTTAATTGCGTGGCTTTACCGAAAAATTATTTGAAAAAATGATTTGGTTCCCTCGAATGCCTTTCAGTTACGTAGATTGTTTTGCACGAATAGTGGACAACTTTGAGTACTCGTGGTATTATAAATAAATACTTATTTCCAGTCATCTTCATCAAAAAACCAATTGAAAGTTGTAGATTGTGGTAAAAAATGGTAATATTGGTGTTAATGACAATGCCAAGCATTGCAGCATATTTCTGTATAGTAAACTTTTTGATTTGTAGAAATTGGTAGGATTTATGAGGGATTGTCGTTCTTTTCTGTGGCTTTAGTTGTGTTTCTTAGGTTACTTAGCTGATAAAGGAAGCCATGGTTAATTATGCTTCTTATTTAAAAAAAATGTAACTTTGTGTCATAATCCTCTTTCTCCCTCTGCGTTATTCTCAATTTGCATTATAAAAACATCATCAAGGAGGCTTTGGCGAAAGTATTTGTTTCTAAACGAATAATGGAAAAAAGGAAAATGCAAAATCCTAAAAATTGAGCATACTAATATTAATTAATAGTCAAAAGACTAAACATTGTATCCAGAAGTTATATATTTGAGTAATAAATAATCTCATTATGCAGGAACTGACATATGTATTTACGGTTTTAATTTGTCCTTTTTTTATACAAACTTGTAAAATGCAAGATAACCGCCAGACATAGGCTACTGTACAGCTATCCTTACTAGCAAAAATTATGTGTAGTATGCGTTGTATAATAGAAAGCAGCTATCAAGGAGCCTCTGCTTAAATATTTGCTATCTAATCGACAGTTTTTATATCTTTGTTTTTAACATTTATCGCGTTATTTTTTGCAAAATATGTTATAATCTGTGCACATTTTTATAATTTACTTAGTGCAATTTCAATTAAATTAATTATATCTTCAGTTTTATCTTAATGAATTTATTAAATAAAATTTTATTTATCACGATCACTAAACTTTGCTAGTGCAATATATATACTTATACAATAGTAAACATCAAATTAAATTCAATTGTTTTACTTCCATTACGCATTAAATCCATATTGTGTTTTTTAAATTCATGGAACTTATTTGTCTTCTTTAATAATTTTTATGCATTTTCGTCTGATACTAAACGGAGTTTTTTTTTCAAAAATCTGTGATGACCGCTATCCACATTACTATTATAGATTAACAGCAACGAGCAAACATTACAACCAACTAAATCTGTCTCCAGTAGTTTTTTTTTTCTATTGCTTATGCCGTAATGCATAGCTGCAACTACCATTTCTTAAACGGGCTACTGTTTTAGATGTTTTAAAATTGCTACCGATCGTTATAGGAACAACATTAGATTTTATGTTAATTTTCTATAAATATTGGAGGAAGCTTTGGAATAAACAAATTGTTTCTAATAAACGAGTATCCCTACTTTCATTAGCTAAACTGATTTCATATTTTTGAGAAAAATATTTTACTATGTTTAACTAATTTAAATATTGCGTTGGAAAAGACAGTTATACATTAACGTCAACAAAGAAGTTAAAATATAATTAATCTTGGCGCCGTAAACAAGGAGATCGATTTCAATATTTGTGTTTTGCAAGGAATGTAAAACTTGTCAAAGTTCCATTTTTCTTTCTAAAATAAATACAACGAAACATATTTGATATATTACAAAATATACGTCTTCTATTCAGCCATTGCCGAAACATATTAGGAATTTAAAACTGACGCCAACGTACAGCTAGCTATTCTTAGCCAACAATTTGGGTAAAATATTTTACGATCTTATGTTTGAATAGAACAATATTTAGCTTGTATATTTTGAAAATGTTCTAAAATGTCTGCTTGGAAAGAGCCTCGATATTTGATTGCTTGCTGCAAATATTTTTTCTTGATAGAAATACGAACTATGATACATCTTTTTTATATAACAACATTTAAAAGCTGCCGTTAAGAATTTGAATCGGTCGCATTAATATCAGTATCATATGATGGAATAATATTTGATGGAGAAACTCCACCTCACTTACAGCCTTAATTTATAGCCATGGCGCCGTTGCTGCTGGACAAAACACCTGAGTCATGGTGTTATTTAAATACGTTTCTGACTCTTTCTGTGTACGATTCGATACGATTGTTATGTTCTCGACATTGATTCGAATAAACTGCACTTTTTACCGCTTCTTTAACAATGCGTTGAACTCCGGCACCAATATAAATCTTACGTTGCGTCTGGACATGTGCATTGTGCCATAGGCGCTATTGGATATGATGTTTTCAGGTCATTTATTTTGTCTATACTCGATTATAAAACTGCTGACTCCTTCAGACATCGTAAGAAGAAGAAATTGCTAATATTCGATGTATGGTTTGTTTTATTTTCACTATTTACTGAAAAAATAATTTAGTTGGGTTACTATCAGCGATTTTAAGATTATGAATGAGCTTGAATGTTAAATAGGGGTATAACATTTCAAAATTTTTTAAACGGCCATCCATGTTGTTATTAAATAGAAATATTTATCGCTTTTTTACAGGGGTTATTTTTACAAATAATAGAATTATGTATATAAAAAACTGGTTGAACATAGTAGATAGGCTATTAAAAAGTAAACAACAAAGCAGATGATAAACAAATGAATACCAACCAGCTTTTGGTAGTCATTGGCGATCAGTATTTATGTCACCATTGAGATTCTCTTATTTCTCTTTTATTTCATTGCATAGTGTGCTATAGACATACTGTATGCTTCAACAGTATACTTTGTTTGACAAACAGATATAATATTTCAATTATTGGGAGGGGCCTGGATTGCAGAAACCCGTTTTACACGTTACAAAATAACAAACTCCGGTAAATTAAAAAATTGTATTGGTCTCGGTCAATCGAGCTGTGTGCAACCAGCTCACCAATAGCAAGACTCTATTGTGATGTAACGCTCATTTGTGGGCGGGGCTTCTACTGCATTTATTGGTTAAACGTAGTATAGCATTAATTTCAAAACTCGAAATTTGTGCCACAATGACTCGAGGTCCGATTTGTGTTCAGTTGTTTTGAGCTGATCAGTTTAATCTACTTGCTAACTGTTTTATATCACACACATATGGGATTGGCGTTTGTTACAATTGTCACTGTTTTCCACAAACTTGACGGTTCTTCTTAAAAGGCACCCTTATTCTGTACTCTGTAGCAAACATTTAAAACTTCATAATGATAATGAATCCGTTACAAAATGCGCAGGATGCTGATATTTCTATTTTCAGGAGCAAGCAGGCATTAATCTGACGATTCCTGTGTATAGGGAATTATTGAAAGCACCGATCAGATTACGCAAATGCTTCGATTCGCATCGGAACATAATAAACCCTTGTCATACTGCAAAATTTAGAACTCTTGTTGCTGATTACAGTTTTAAGTCTCGAAATAGGTACATACATGCCTTGTCCGTGAATTATAAAGGCGACTAATTGGCGCCATGTTCTTTCCGCACAAATATTTAAATAAAAACAGTAATGGGCCCGGACGTGTCAATTTTGGCCACCGCCATCTCCATCCATTATTTCCATCTCTTAAAATCTGACCTGCTTTAATGAACTTTTGTTGGGGACATTATTAATGGGGGAGGGAGAGTAGTGGTGTAGTGTCTTGGAGTTTTTAGAGTTCAAACGAGTTAAATATAAGTTAAAAAACCAATTGAAGAGGTTTATAAATTATTCAATTTATTTCACTGTTTGTTCTGAAAGAACCAAACTATTAAATGTTGGTGTGAGATTTCAAGGGCATTTACTGACAATTGAGATAATCAACTTTTATTAATATACAGCATGATTTATTTGCACCGCTGTAATTATTATATGAAAGAATGGGCCCGCAGTAAAAAGTAATAATAGATGTTCGTTGTGTTCTATAATTAGCAGCTTCTTTTTTTCCCAGGAAGAATTTCTCAGATCAAAATATAGAAAATTATTACATAGGCTGATTGTATACTACTACTTGATCATATCTTATTTTTAATTGAAAACCTGAAATGATAGAAAATCAAACATCTGACCGATCTCCCTCCACAATTCTCTTTCAATCGAGAACTTTGATGCAAGCTAGAATCAAGTCAGCTTAGAGGTGCGCCACTATTCTATATTAGGCATTAGCATATCTTCCCTTGCATTTTGCTGATTATTTTTTTCGTAGCGATCTCAACCAATCAGAAGGCTGGATTTAGTTAAGTTATCTTGTATAATTTCGATTATACAAAATCGATTATACTAGAGTAACTTCACTAGGCAACGCAATACATAACTTTTGTCAACTTGATGTTGTTTTCATGGAGATGACTTTTAGCTAGGTTAATACAAACAAATCGAGCTGCTAATAAAATATTTATTTGTTCCTAATATTAAAATTTACTCAAAAAATAATCAAATCGAATACAATGTGTACTTCGAACAGGTTATACGTCTCAAACTTCCTGCACAATAACAAATCGTGTCAGTTTGACAGAATAATCCTCCCGCTGACGCGGTCGGACTATTTAACCTGTCAAACTGACACTCTTTTATTATTGTGCAACAAGTTATCGACATATAACCCGATAATATCGAAGTACTTATAGTATTACTTCTGAAAATATTCGTGCGACTTACAGTCACAAGTCTGCTCGGAAAGGATGTTGGCAATTTATCTGGAAGACAGGGCTGAATAAGTATATGCATGCAATATGTAACGTTGCAATTAGGGTGCGAAGGTTGTTATTATAGTGTTTTAGGCTTAAGAGCTTATGTTTGCTCAAATTGGTACTTGGGTAATACTTGGCAGATCGTAATTTTTAATAAGCACGTCGGCACTTAGCGCTGGACAGTAGCAACGAGTTATGTTGTTAATTTAAAAAAATTAGAGTTTTTTATAGTAATTGAGGAAATTTGACTTTTAGGTTGCTTAACTACAGCTTCATCACTTAACTTGAAATTTATTACTTATTAAAATACCAAGGAGGTCCTGCATTAAAGATTCCAACCACGTCTGCGTTTTCAAAATGGAAGTTCGATTTATCCTTTGGTTAAAATTTTGGTTAAATGGTTCCCTGCAGTTTGAACATTTTTTGCCAAGATACTTCTATTTTTATTCTATTCCCATGATAATTTCTTGAATATATCTACCGCTTTGGCAGCAGGTGTAAAATTCCACCAGATAACTAGGTATTGTTTATTCAGCCAAATTAAGTAAATATTTGGGAAAATGTTGGCGGAAATGTACCAAAATAAACGTCTGTATAAAATGCGCCACAATATTATTTCCGTGGATGTACATGTATCAAAGTACTCCCTGCCACGTCTAAAAATTATTCTTTACATAAGTTATTGTTGATCAGGCAATGAGGTTTGAGCCTTCAGATTTGAAACAGCCAGGACCCAAGAGTTGCTTTTAATTGCCATTTAATTTTTCCAATAGAGAAGTTAATAAGTTTTTGAATTTAGTGTAAAAACTGACGTTAATTCTGAGCGTGATTATACACAGCAATAATTTTTAAATTGTTAATGTTACGCATGTTTGTCACCTTTGCCAAAGAATATGAACAATTGCAAATTTAATATGCTTAAAGTAACGATAATTGCACGTGCGGGCGAATAATAAAAATTGATAAAAACAATCGCCGAATAATCTTGCAGCATATTCGCGAATCATAAAAAACCGTTGTGATCAACAACGAAGATTACTTTTTAAAAGAATCGCTGAAATACGTTTTCTGGCATCACTTGCACGTCTAGTATGGAACTATATGTATGATTCACTTACTTTTCAATGTGTTCCTGTCTAATGCAGCGCACAAATCAATTTCAAAATGTTGTTACTCAAATGAAAATGTACTCGCAGCAACTAGTGGGTTTCTAAAACTTTTAATAATAACATTGTCATCTTTCTGGTCTAATTATTGTTTGCTGGTGACATTTTCTATTTATCAATTGAGAATTTACAAGAAATATTAATGTCTTCCATTTCCCATTCGAATGGAAGTGTTGTTAATCATAGTTTTACAAGTTACCGTACCTATGTCAGGAGGATGTGGGTAGAATAAAACTAAAAAGTTATAAGGTCTTCATAGACAAACTTGAAATAATAATAAGATTTCAATTATATCTGAAATGCAACCTAATATATTTTCAAAGCTCTTGTAAGAAGAAGAATATAGAATAATATACCTACATAATTTACAGAATAATTAGGGTTTCCAATTTCTGCGGCTTAAAATATATTGCATATCTAGACAGTTACTTATTGTTTTATCTAGAAAGAGAAACCTGTTTTCTACTGAATAATAAAATTTGTAGATAAATAAAGTAACATAAAAACAGTTGAAATTTGGCGTAAAATAATTCGTAAGTAGTCAGGACACGATACCTGTGATACTATATTTTCGAATTTTATATATTTTGTTTATTGTTTAACGACAACGAAATGCTTTTAAGATTTTATTTGTCGTGTTTATATAAATTTCCATAGATTGAAATTGAAATTCCAATTAAAAATTAGAGAAGAAAGGGCATTCATCCATAGCTTAATAAAAAATCATTAATTTCAGTAATTTAGTGTTTAAACCTATTTGTCAAACACATTCACAACACCAAAGTACCCGTAACTGGGACAGGAACCTCAAAAAAGTAACTATTACGAAACCTATGACTTTGCTATGACTTTGATGTGGTAATCTCATTGAATAAATCCACAGTTTATGTCACGTAGTTTTTACACTACGACTACTTTGTACTGTAGCTACACATGACTTGCACGTAGCTTTCCCGGTATTGGAAACGCCGTAGCTACTTTTGTAACGACCTTAAAGTTCTGAAAACTTGAAGATAGCTGACGATGGTAGCGGCGACTTCAAAGTTGCTACGTAGTTTTGATACTTGCCTCGACATTGTGGAGACCTTCACTACCTCTTTTAAAGCCATGGAACGTGTAATTAATGTTTTGTTAATAACGTTTTCGCTACCTCCAGAACCGTTCTTATAAAGTGCCTGGCGTCCTCTTAAATTCGCCATGAAGTAAAGCTCAGCATCTAGTGTCCAATATTGATGAAATTTCATGCTGTACGTTGTTGTGTAGTGTGTAGTAATGTAGATAAGTACACGGGTGTTACACATAATGGCGTCTGCTTGCAAAGCCAGAATTGGTCACAAAAAAGAAACAATTTACCAACATTCTACGACCTTTTGGAGTGGTAGCAGGAACTTTGAACAGGAAGTTTGTGGTAGTCACAACTCTGCCAGTGCTCTATAGTTTCTCACGGTACTTTATAGTAAATGTAACTTTAAAGTTACATATATGCAGTTCTCGTCCCACTATCGCCAAGTAAGAATTACTAGTTATATTAGTTAAAATGACCTCAAAGTTTTGCTCGTTACTATATTACTTTCATGGTACTTATTTGATTTAGCTTCTGAGTTAGGGAATGGACAAAGGATCATAGATGCATTAAACATAAGTATAATAAAATTAGTTGCAATACAAAGCTAACAATACTAATCTAAAAGAGTACGAGACACATACCAGAATTGAGTATCGTTCCACTATAAAATCAAAACTACTTACATAAATTAGAAAATATACTTACTATGGCGTAGTAAATGCTGTGGGCGAAATTTTTCCGCAGCCTTGGCGATCGGTATCGAGTTCGGTGAGACCATTCACAGTTGGGCATCAAATTAACTGTGCTCTTCTCGGAACAAGATCAGCACATCACCAACGCACACTTCTAACACAATGGTTGCTACGCAAGCTAAAAAAAGGTGCGAAATCGGGGCAAGTTGAGCACTGCACCGCCGGCTGCTAGCCTACGAAGCATCAGCCTCTACACCGGTAGGTAAAAGAGGTTACAGATAATACATACATGCATTTACTACTTTTCAACTCAATCCCCTCCCTTCTTTATACACGATTTCCAACGCGTTATCCATCTTCCGTTAGAATCCCTTTTTCTTCGGGAGTCCTTTCGAAATATCAACACATAACGTGATGAAACAGTGAATGCCGAAGTGAATCAATCCTTGAGATTTGAAAACAACCAAGAATCGCTGTAAACAAAATCTAGCGAATATGGAAAGCGAATGAGAGTTTCGATTCTGCTCTCTGTCCTTCCACATTAAAATGCGTTTTTTAAGGCACACTCAAAACACGTCAACTTCAACACTCTATAACTTCTGTAAAATGTTTACGTTTCTCTTGATATAACGGTTGTGCATATGTCTAACAGTCTAACTTACTTCACGAAGTACAATCAAATGGTACGCAGATTTGGTATGTACGTTGTACTAAAGTTCCGTGACTGTCGCCATTACATAACTACAATGTCATTGGAACGTAGCCGAGGAAGTTCCAGAGACGTCGCCTAAATGTAAAGACAACATTTTGACGTTTCTCCTGATATGACATTTGTGGATATGTATTAACAGTCTAACGTACTCCACGAAGTACAATTAAACGGTACGCAGATTTAGTATGTACGTTGTACTAAAGTTTCGTGAATGTCACAACGTCATTGGAACGTAGCCGAAGATGTTCCAGAAACGTCGCCTAAACGTTGCGGTCACCAAAGATTATTTCCCAAAATGGTCGCGTGTACGTGATGAGAACGTTCCTATTACGTGCCCGTGACTAGTGACAAAACACATTCAAGTTCCTAAAAGAATCACGGCTACGTTCCAACGACTAATTGTGCTAGTTGGGACAGCGATTTCTCGTTGTGTATCTAATAATTATGAATGAACGGTGTAAGTCACATTCAGCCTTTTACCTTCTCAAAATTTTTGTACAGTGTGACTGATCATTGGACGCCGAAAAGTAATAAAACGAGGCAAATAAAAAGTTAACGATAAATAAATTTGGTTTATATAAATTTTTTTTAGTTTTTAAACAACGTTTTTAATGTTTTTCATATTTTTGTGAAGATGTCAAAGAAATGTGATATGTTGAATGTAATAAATTTTATTAGTTTGCATGCCTTCGAAATTATCTTCATCGCATCCCATTTCAGCTAGTACACTCATATCTGAAATCCTTTTCGAGATCCGCAAAGCCGAGCGCGATCTGCTGTGAGAATTCGCCCTCTTCCCACTTGTACCAATTTTATGTAAGCAATTCTTTGCTTTTCAGCCATGCCGGCTTATTGCGAGAGGCTTCTCACGTTTGAGCAGTGTTTACATTATAAATGATCCCATGAAGTGCACATATTCGATCGCGGTGCAGCGAGTTGAAATTATACAGGAAAATTAATTTAAGTTGGATGCAACTAAAATATAATAGATAATTGCTCGCCTGCAAGCTCAAGTTTTATTATAAAACTTCCTGCAACATTGAGCAGTGGAAATTAAAACGGCGAAGTTTTTGATTAATATTTAAATTTGCCCCTAAAACGTATCGCTTTTTACAGAAACAAAATTATCGCCTCCTGACGAAAAGTTACCGTCCCCTCCTGCCACCACCGGCAATCAATATTTTTATTCTGCCAACAGCTTCACCTGCTGTGTAATAATTATAATTAGCGGCCCTTTGGAGGGGATTGTGCCAGACCACGTAGAATTCAACGTATTTGGTGGATATTGAAGGCTCCTCGGGCCGCTTTGCATATTTACGCGTAGTTTTCTTCCGCGGGAGATTCAAGACATAAATTTACATAGGAAAACGCAAGTTGGGCGCTTGATGTTTTAAAATATTTTCATATACTTCCTTAAAACGTTTTCCGACTTCTGGAGCTCAGTTTTATGCTCTGGATTTCGTTTTATAAAAATGTCCCTGGCGCTGCGACAGTAAAAAAATAGGTTCGCCCACGAAATTCAATGGAAAATTCACATTTGTACAAACCTCTGTGTGTACGAATAAAATTATAAATTCTGTACGGGTGCCTTTCAGAATAAAAGGACAATAGGAACGTGTTCGATTTCTTTGTAATGATGATTGTAAGGAAGTAGGTGTAGCCCATTGTTGGAGCTTTAAGGTGACTTGTATTCCCACCTATTCTTTTTTTCTAATAACCGAAATGTATCGTTACGTGTTGTAAGAAAGTTCTAGAATGTTGTGCGGACGGTATGAAATCGATGACTAAATAATGAATTTGTTGGAAACTGTATTTGTTAAAATAAGCTTAGAAAATGCTCATGCACGCTGGTGTGGATAAATATTTAATATATAAATAAACAGCAGGTATTTTTAAAACAACGGCTCAAGGCCGCCTTATTTTTTGTTTTGTTTTTACCACGATAGAGCCTAAGGTTTTCGAAAGGTCTCTATTTGCATTAATTACTCGGCTGTTTAATTAATAAATGTCTAAAAAATTTCTGTCGAAATTAACTAAGATAACCTGGATTTACATTATTTGAAATGAAGATTAATGAGTTTTTCCATGAATAAACTTTTATTACTTATTTACGTAGAATAAATAACACGCAATTACTATTTAATTTTATTTAGGCGTAATTACCTTATAATATATTTTAGATTGTTACCACATCATGCTGTTCCCACGTAATTGCATACTTTCATAACTAAAACATATAAATTTGTGCTTGTATATGGCGTACTTTTGTATTTTATTGTGCCGTTCCACTACGAAATTGTGGATAATTAATGTTATTAAAATTATTGCGCGGAATATAAATTTCTTCAAAATTATTGATTGCCTTATAATTGCATTATAAGTAGGTTCTCACGTACAACTTGGTTCTTATTTTGCTACGGATACGTGGCAGTAACTACTTCGCTTAATATCCAGTACTTATTACACGTGGTAACAAGCTACATCATCATTTACGGTTACCTTTAATCGTTGTCTTGATTTTACTTCCTTATGGGGAAAATATCGAAACGCAATTCTCTTCGTTTATAATCGCCGGCTCTGGCATTTAATGAGAAAAAATGTGGGTTTCCGAATAGTGTTTGATACGAGCGAGCAATGGAAAGTGAGAATTGAACCATTAAGCACGGTAACCCACGTTTAATACTTTTAAGACATAAATATTCCACATAAAAGTTCCATCAAGCAAGTAAATGCAATATGCCTCGCTACATTCCATGAAAAATTAGTGCTGGCATAACGGATGGTAAAAAATTAAATAAAAATAGTATGTTAGAATCCTGTTTTGTAAGCTGAGACATGCAAGTTTTTAGTAGTGTAGTAAAGAGAATCAGATGACAGATTTTTTATTTAGAAAAAGTACAAACATTTGAAAATATATATGACGGATACGTTTCTCAAAAGGTAATTTATTCAGAATTATTGCTATTGTACGACTGTTCACGTAAATCACTAAAATTGATTAGAAAAAATTAAATGTAATAAAAGTGTAGGAATTTTATTAAAATTCTGTCAATCGTTGTGGAAACGTTTGATTTTTACATGAATTATCGAAAATACGCTTATCTACTTATAGTGATACATCTTTTTCTCTACTTAGTCTAGATAGTGGATGTGTTATGCTGTTATGTACTTATTTCACTTATATTTTATATTTTATTCTTTGACAACAAAAATAAATGACTTTGCTGAAGCATTCAAGTTACTTGCATTTTTTAATTCGGTAATTCTTTACACCGGATGCAAGGGACACTGGGATTATCTGTCTTTATTATTAATTTTTAGAAAGAAACAAGGAAATTTGATACGGTGACCATTAAGAAAAACTCTTAAGCTATAGACATATTCTAAACTTACTGCATATAGCAAAACCTCTCCATAACGGACACCCATGGGGAATCTGAAACTGTCCATTGTAGAGAGGTGTTCGTTATTCCGAAGTTTTCTTTCCATAATGTTCCCTACAGTTCTGTTTACTAAAAACAATCCGTTGTGTTCGCTATTGAGAGGTGTCCTGTAAAAGAGGTTTTACTACATTCAGTTTGCTTACTTATATAGTCAGAATTTTTTGAGAAAACCTCGTATATTCTGGATCAAGAGTGCTGTAGCTATCAAGTCCACTTCCTTCTGTAATGATCTCTTTAATAAAGCCATTGGAGTTGCTCCACCTTAGCGTTGATAAAATAACTCTTTGGAGTCAAATTTAATATTGTTCAAAGGGAACAGTAAGAAAAACTCTTAAGCTATAGATAGACATACTTTAAACTAACTAAATATTCAGTAACTTTTGTGGCTAAACCTCGAATAGTTTTAAATTAAGAGTGATGTAGCTCTCAAGTCCACTTCGTTAATGATACTCTTGATGAAACCAATATATTTTCTCTACTTAAGCGTTTCTAAAATACCTCTTTTGGGTCAACTTTAATTTTGTTCAAACGGAACATTAAGAACATTAAGCTATAGACATACTTTAAACTTACTTCACTTACTTTTTTGGCCAAACCTCGTATAGTTCTAAATTAAGAGTAATGTAACTAGCAAGTCCACTTTGTTAATGATTCCCTCAATAAAACCACCTTTTGAGTCAAATATAATAAATTTATAGAGCTATAGACATTCTTTAAACAACTAGATATATTCAGTCCGAGGGTGTTTGTCCAAATCTTGTATAGTTCCAGAGTAAGATTGTTGTAGCTCACTTGTCCACTTCGTTAATGATCCTCTTGATGAAACCAAAGTTGCTCTACTTTAGCGTTTCTAAAATAACTCATTTGAGTCAAACTTAGTTTTATGCAATCGGAAGTTTAAGAGAAACTCTTAAGCTATAGGCATACTTTAAACTTACTAGTTATTCAGTTGCTTTTTTGATCAAACCTCGTATATTTTTAAATTAAGAGTGGTGCAGCTCTCAAGTCCACTTCGTTAACGAACCCCTTGATGAAACCACAGTAGTTCTTGTACATTAGAGGTTCTAAAATAACTTTTTGAGTCAAATGTAATTTAAATTTCTAAAGCTATAGACATACTGTTGTTCAAATGCAATATAAAAAACCGTTAAGCTATGGAAATATAATAAACCTCGCTTATGATGGACTTCATAGGACAATGCTCCAGTTTTTTGGACTCTTTAAAGCGCTGATATACGATGTTCCTCAGTTTCACCATAAATCTAACATTGTCAGTGAGCCATATTTTAAACTTATTAGATATTTAGTTGCATATATAGTCCTAGCATTTTTTGTCTAAACCTTGTATAGTGCTAGATTAAGAGCAGTGTAGCTATCAAGTCCACGTGGTTAGTGATCGCCTTAATAGAACCTATAGAGTTGCTCTACTTTAAAGTGTTTGAAATAACATTTTTGAGTCAAATTTAGTTTTGTTCAAATACAACATTAAAAAACTGTTAAGCTGTAGTATATAGTAAACCTGGCGTATAATTAACTTCAGGGGACAGTCAGTATTAGTTCTATAACCAAGTGTACATTGTATCCGAATTGAATTCTTTGAGTTGAAAACAAAATTAAATCGTAATTAATTTAAATTTCTATTTTGTTTAATTGATGAAGGATTTCACTTAAACTATCGCCTTGCTAAAATTATTGTTGTAAGTTTTGAAATGATTTTAAGGCATTTTAAAAGTTGTTTCAACTTGCTCCCCTAACTGAATTCGGTTCTGACATAATGGATTTTTAGCGAAAAATGTTTTATTTACATAGGTTTAAATTATTCTTCAGTCGGTTGGTAATAGGTTTATTACAAATGAGAGTTGATTACAAACGAGTTCATTATAAATGGGCTATACTGCATTTTAAACTTACTATTCACTCTTCTTATCTAGTTCGAGATTTTTTTTGTCCAAACCTCGTATAGTTCCAGATTAAGAGTGATGTATTCTTCAAGTCCCATTTGTTAGCGATCCCATTAATAATACCATCGCAGTGACGTTACTTTAAGCATGTTAAAATAACTCTTGGAGCAAATTTAGTTTTGTTCAAATGAAACAATAATATCTGATCCCATTATTATAATTAGAATGACTTCAAACGTAGCTAAAATACCTTAGTTGGCTGTCTTCTTAATACTAGTCGATCGAGTAGGGTAACAAGACTAGCCACAAACATCCTATACCAGCAAATCGGTGCTCTCTTTCTTTCTTTATATATTTGTATGTATCTTTGTTCGCTATCTCCTCCGAAGATACTGGGCCGAGTAAATTGTATGATAGCTTAAAATTTTGCTAATTTTTAGACTTAGATCGTAACCGGTTTTTATTTTCAAAAAAAGTACGAAAAAGTCAAGTTTTAATTAAATCGTACAGTTAGCGAAGCTAAGCGTAGCTCTGGTGATTCACTATATATATCATTAGAGCAGCGTCTTATTCAACGAAGCATCGTCCAGTGGTAGAATGCTCGCCTGCCACGCGGGCGGCGCGGGTTCGATTCCCGGCCGATGCACACTTTTTTTAATTTAATTTATTAATGAATCTCTCTTATATTAGCGAACCGAAGTCTAGCTCGGATGATTCACTAGTATATACATAAATGTGATTTTATGTTTTCAGTTTTTTCTACACCGAAGTCTTCAAAGTTATATATTCCTCAATTAACTCCTATCCCTTGCTTTTTATATTTAAAATGTGTATGTATGTATGTATGTATGTATGTATTATCGTTAACCTCGTTTTACTTTGCGGTGAAGAGGCTGGTGCTTTATGTGCTTGCATCTATATGCAAGAAACGCCAATTTCTATCCCTATTTTAAATTATCCAAGAGCTTTAATTTCCTTATATAACTAATAGGTACCTCATATTTATTATATTACGTAATAATAGTAAACGGTAAAATTATTTTTAGAAATTAAAACTGTAATATTTGCACATCCTTCCATTTATAAATACTGTGTAAAACAAATTTATATAAAAAATCACGTATTCCACAACCAGAAAAACCATGGAATTGCGCATAAAATATTTTGAAAACCTTCCTCCGGTGGCTGTGTAATTGGATTGGATGCTGAAGTGTGTATAACGTTCTGCGATGGAAGCTAAAATGTGTTTTGTAATAATGTTACATTGTTTCAAACTTGACAATAATACATTATCTCGCCGGCAAAAAATGGGGCATTAATATTCCTAGCACCCTCGCTTTACAATATAAACTTAGTTACAAAATACATTAAAACTGTTTAATACACACATAAAGTAAATCGTGTGCAGCGCTGAGCTGCATTTATAGGGAGCTGATGGCACTGTGACGGAGCTTTTCATAGCGCAGCGGCGTAGGCGGCGTGATTTTTCCTCCCGCTTGCATTTGTTTTCTAGTTCAGAGTGATTTTTTAAGGGGAAAATGTGTATGCTTATGATATCATAATATGCATAGCTTTATGAATCATGTGGACGCAATATACAGGAAACTTATAGTGGCATTTCTGTACACCAATATCTTTGCTGAGACTATTGATCTTCATATAGATCACTTCTATTAATATAATTTTAATTTAACTTGAAACATACGTCAAAACTGCAGATCTATGATAGCCGTATTGAAGCGTCCCCCAAATTATATGGACGCCCTCTGTATGATCTTATAAAAAGTCCAAATCTACCTCTTCCAAAAAATACCCGCTTTCTTTGCGACTGCTTTCTTAAAATAGGTTTTGCAGTCGGCTAAGAGTAAGCTCTCCGAATTTTCGGCAGTATTGGGTCGTGTTGACAGAATGGGGGCAGCCATGTGGGGCGCCTCTGCGGACAGGCCGAAAGTAATCCGACACCAGCTCGCGTGCCACTGTAAATCAGCGGGCGATGCGTAGCTGCAGGTCGTAATCGTGGATGCACTCGTAAAACTGCATCCGCTAAAGTACACCGTTTTATGACGGCCCTAGACCGACCGAGGGTGTCTTCCGCCACTGAACCATTGTCTATCGACTTTTTGCTTGGCTCATCCTTGCCGCGGCTCGATTTTAGTGCGCTCCGATTGAGCTTTTAGGTCCCGCGGAATTGATATAACCGCGGCACATTGAGATAATGCCGTTGCTGTTAGTAATTCAACTTCGGTTAGCGCCTTTTTATTTGCGAAATCGCTCACAAATTTGTATCGATCATTTATGGAGTTTGTTTGGTGGTTTTTAGCGGAGGAGAGTTGATGAAGTGGGGTGGAACTTGGTGCGCATTTAAACATTCAAATGTAGGGGAGACTGGGGTACATTTAAACAACTCTTTACTTACCAAAAATAACATTATTTTTTGTATTTTATTTTTATTTTTTCATGTGTTCTCTAACAATTTGAGTTGAGTTCGCTATTTATTAAAAAAATATATTGAAAGTGAAAATATTTTCCTGAAAGTCTACAGTTGTTCAAATGTACCCCTATATTGAGATGGATTTAAACAACTTAAAAAACTAGAATTTTTACTCCATATTTTATTATTCCAATCATTTTACATTATTTTATCGTTAATAGCAGAGCATTCTAGGCCAACAGATAAGACAGCCGCAGTTCCCGAAGGCTGGGAAGTATAATTTCTACATATCATCTTTCCTCATAAATTTCGCTTTAGAGTGTTCTCCCAATACAGCTTCAATTTCGCCCACAAACAATAATCGCGATTTTTAGGTAGCAATAATACGTGAATAAAATCATATTCAAAGAGATGCGATATATCGAATTCTCGATTTTCTAAATCACTGTAGGTTTGCATTTCATCTGATGATTTTATTATGACTAGACATGCTCCAGACTCAGCATCAATCTCAACAGACTCATTTTATCATCGCATATGTGCATTTTAATTTTCTAAATTTTCTGTTGCGGTTATAAGCTAGTACCTTAACACGTGTTCATTCAGCAGTGTTGCCACATATATTAAAATTAATATGCTCGATGTTTTCACAAAATTGGCTGAAAATCGCATATTCAAATTGGCCCCGTGTTCAAATGTATCCCAGTCTCCCCTAATGTTTTCATACTAAGTTTTTGTAGATATAAGTTTTTATTAGTCGAATTTTGCCATGTTACAGAAAATTGCTTTTTAGTTAACAAAAAGTGTTGTATAATTTCGAATTTATATCAAGAACGTCTAGAGTTAAAAGAAAAATATTGCATATTTATTTATTTTTAGATTCGATATTTTCATGCTATTATTGCCTTGGGTTTATAGTCTTACGCTATCTAATGGCCGTTCTAAGTTTTGTCTAATGGATTTAAAATAACTATAATGGGAAAGCTTGTTGCTGAATATTGATCTTTAAATTATAGATAACGTAAAAATACAAAACTAAGCTACGCCGTCATACAAAGATCATGTTCGTAGCTTAACTACATAATAACATTGCTACAGTATACTGCATAATACCATATATTTCTCTAATAGCTTCGAATGGAATAGATACCAGTAAAAGACCTTTTTAACTTCTTTATCAAATTTGTTCGTGTTGACTAGACCACATTCAGAATGTCAGATAGGAAGTGCGAAAACAGAACGATTTGCGACATTCTTTGCCTGTTCACACCTTCAGCGACTTGTTTCTGGAGATAATTCCGTCTGATGTCACCGTAGCGCAACAGTTTCACTTCAGCAAAATTAGCTTTTCAAACAAATCTCCCCCAGCACGTCAGTTCTCATCGGAACGACGTCTTAACTCGCCGATTTATTTAGGTACAATCCGAGTGACACATTTTTTAATTTTCTGGACGTGCTGTCTGTCCTGCAGCGTACATATTGCTTACCCCTACAGAAGAATTTTATTTTTTAGTTTGATCAAAAATTATTAACAGAGACGATAGTCACAATGAAATAAAGAAAAGAGAAAAAGCGTTGAATTATTTCAGTACAGCTTAAAACACTCTGTTGATTGTTGGTGACCAGATAGTTTTTTAAACGTACAGTTTATCCAAATCATACAGAAACAAATTTTTTTCTGTAATATTTTAGATTATTGGTGAGAAGTTTTGAAATGTGAGATAAATCTTGGGACGAAGCCAGTAGCGACTCGTGGAGAATTTTGACGTTAGGTTTAACCAAATGTATAATGAACCCCTTCACAAAGAAAGACAAATTCCGAAATTCCGAGTTCTAAATATTTCGCATATGGACTGGTGGACTGGCAAGAATTGCATCAGTAAGAAAGATACCAAACTTTACAGGTCAATAAAAACGATGAACTAAGTCACAGATCGCTCTTTAATTTTCAAATACATAAAGTAGCATTCGCTTCACTTTTTACTTTGCTAATAATAGTTCAGTGCTGATAAATCAATTTAAATAATAATTTCCACAATAATGATCTCACAGTGTTGAGTGTCAGTCTCACAGTCAAAACCGCATTCATTTGTGATGTGTGAAATAAAAGAATATGCAATGTCTAATCGACTTTTCACAACGTTTCTGACTTGTTCTATGTTTTATTTCTTTCATGAGTTAGCAAATATTGGAACAGTTGTTTACAACAAAAAATATATATCTCGAGCTTTGCTCATAATTTCTTCGCGAATATGTTTCTGGTCCCAAAGTATAGTAGGTAACTTGTTTGTTTGTATCTCCCTAAAACAACGATCTGTATCGCTGTACCATTAAGCTCCCGAATCGGGGCTTATCAAAAGCAAACGAGCGGTGACTAATTAGGTCCAATCAAGCGGCCTCCGCGTGCAGCCGAGCCGCTCGATAGTCGTCGGTGTGAACGCGGCCTTCTTCGCCGCGGTTGTCTTAGTTCGAAAATTAAAGCAGGTGTGGAATGGCGTGTTTAGACATTAATGTAGCAGCTCGAGGGTGGGTTTGATTACCTACCGGTTTTATGGTGACCGACTCGCCGCTCTCCATTGTCGTGTGCGTTCGCCGTTTTGGGCGACTTCGTGGCATTTCTGCGGAGCTTTTCTCCAGTAATGGCTTCATCGGTTTCTTGCGCGTTTTGGCGAAATACCGACTGGACGATTTTTTCAGGTGCGACCGATCATTAGACTGGCCAATATCGCACGCACATGGGCTGGAATTGTACAAAAACTGGAACTTGTGGTGTTGCTAGTCTCCCTCCTTACCTTTGATCAGAAAGATCATATTGGAGTCGACCACTGTTTGCTTAAATTATGGTACCGTTACTAAATTTCGAAAAAGAAAAAGAAAATCTTTTACTAATTTCTGGTAACCTGCTTAGATGTGTTTAAGGCATACTCGTGGGGGCTTAGCAACTGGTATATACAGTTCATGAACTGCTACGCGATAACAAAATAGAATAATAATTAATCCCGCGTTAAATATTGTAGGTAACTCACTAGCGACTCGCTATAACAAGCCAAGGAACCATGATGACCCATGGCTCTACCATAACAAACCTTATTCAAGATTTTTCTGAAAGAAACATTTTTTTGTACTTGTTTTTCACGGTCGCAGTGGTATTAATCGAAGCGCCTCCTCAGCTTTTTACAGTTTATAGACTGCAGCGGGGATCAGGGGCAATAAGTATGGCAAAAGATCAAATATTTTGTAAGATTCAATGGGAGTCGCCTGGCTTTAGGCTCAAGCAGTCTCTCAGCTACCCCGATCTGCGATGCAGCGTGTGTCGAGTCTCTGATCGCTAATGCTTGCTTACAAATTTCGCACGTAGGTGTTTGATAAAGAAACGTCGATCGTAAGTAATGCCTGAATATTTAATATAAATATTTTAACTTTTGTGGGTGACTCGGTATTACAAGATGAAACACAGAATCAACATTTATACGGGCCTAATTCATAGTCCCGAAGTAGCCAAAAAAAAATTAGAATGGGCAAAAGGCACAATTTTTGAAAATAGATAATATTGTCATAACATCGAAGAGAAAATAAACAATATTTTCATCTAAAATTTATAATAAAATTAGTATCAAATACCTATATGTTTTCAATTTGTCAAAACTTGCAGAATATATTGTCTCTTACGGCAAAATAATTTTAAAATCTAGGCTTGAACCGCGCAGAAATCTAAATGAAACTAATTTTGTTTTGTTTTTACACCGCATTTTCTGTAGAAATATTTTGAAATGTTTCGCAGGAATTTTTTTTTCAATAAAAGTGTAGCGTAGCGGTGATGAATGGCCTGAAAACGTCTGTCGTGCAAGAGAAGGCCATAAACAAAAATGTGACCTAAAGTACAGTGCTAAATCACCTAATAAATAAGTGGAGTTCGCGTTGTGTCAGTTTTGAGAAAGTATCAATTGTACACGTGAAATACAAAACATCTGTAATGTCAAATGTGATTTGTGTCGTCGAGTTGAACAGTCAAAACTAACTTGTCTAAACATTCACGATGCAATTTCTAACACAGCCGGGGTTATGTCATAAACGCAGGAATATCGGCTAACAAACCATTTTTGTCCCAAATAACAAAAATCTGGTGTGATACACGCACACAACTTCCTTTTACAGTGATCTTATAATTAGCCAAAAATTTGATTTAAAATGTTTTAAGCATTTGTCAAAAATTTTAAAAAATTACAAATTCTGCAAAAACGGTACAAAATAGAGCGTTAGTTGAAGAGACAAATTTTCTCTAGAATTTAAAGCTGAATTCAAAAATGTAATAATATACCGGGTGTTCTATTTAAAATAAGAGTTAATAAAAAAAATAGACAAAAAAACAAAAGAAATCCATTTTAGAAGTATTCAACTGGAAAATCACCTATCTCACATCAATACACATTCAAAATGTAATAAAAATGTAAAGTTTAAAAAAAATCGTTAGAGCCGTTTTTGAAAAAATCGAAAAAAACTGAAAAATCACAAGAGTAAACACCTACTTCCGGTTATGCGATTTTTTTCAAAAGCTTGCTGTCTCGTATACATAGTACACACAACTTATATATGAAGTTTCAACGCCATACCGCTTTTCGTTTTTGAGATATTCTGTTCACAGACAGACAGACAGACACACAGACAGACAGACACACAGACACACAGACCAATGAAAAAAAATATGTTTTTTGGGATCAGGGGACTCTGAAACGTGAAGATCTGTTGAAAACTCAATTTCGAATTTTTGGGGTGAATCCAATACTTCCTTTATCGTAAAAGGAAGTAATAAACCAGACGAAAAGGGAAAGTCAAGACCGGTCTACAATACAGTTGTAAACGCTCGAAAAGGGAAAATCCTTTTCGACGGTCGATTTCAACCTCTTGTGCAACAAAAGAGAAAAGGGAGTTTTGCTGGGCAATCCTATTGTACTCAAAAGAATAGGGTTCTTAGTCGCGGGTTACCACTTTTGTGGTTTCCGCTGGAACTATTATGTTGTTTATTACTGTTGGATTAAGTACAGTAAAATACAACCGTTTGTAGAAAACAATAACATTCCTTTTATTACTTTAGAACACACGAACGAAATACAACATATAAAAATTCGTTAAAATTAATTTAAAATACAAATACGACTTGTGAGTAGCTTGGTTTTCGAGATCACTTTTACTTTGTCTTTTACTTTTACGTAACGTCAGTTCTCTTCATTCACTTCGCGTAATATCAATCACTTGACTTAATATCACGTTTTCTGCATATACCGACTTGTTCCATTTTGGAGCAAAGTCGAGACCAAGGTCCGTTTCTAAGGTCTTTATTTAATAAATAATTAAGTATCGAAAACCAAGCTACTCACAATTCGTATTTGTATTTTAAATTAATTTTAACGAATTTGTATATATGCTGTATTTTGTTCGTGTGTTCTAAAGTAATAAAAGGAATGTTATTGTTTTCCACAAACGGTTGTATTGTACTGAACTTAATTCCACAATAATAAACAACATAATAGTTCCAACGGGAACCACAAAAGTGGTAACCCGCGACTAAGAAACCAAACAAGCGTGAATGCACGCGAATTGAAAAAATCCCCGACTCGAAGGAGGAGAGATTTTTTTCTTGGAGGCATGCACGCCTTATATTTTGATAAAGAACATCACGACTCAAAAACACATAAAAAACATTTCTATTAAAAATATTAGCAAAACTAATATCTAACTACTAAAATTTAACGGTTCTTTGTCAAAACTACAATTATTAGCATTTAAGTTTGTTTAGGTTGCCAACGCCAACAATTATTGCCGGCCTACTGACTTTGTTCAGAATTTTGTTTTCCCTAAGTGCTTTGATGATTGTGACATAAGTGATATTTTTCCAGTAAATTTCCCAAAATTTCCGATTCTTAATAACCGCCGTTGATATTGAAAATGTCCAATTAAATATGCATAAGGGATAATTTCTCTAAAGCGTAAATCGAAAATTTTTATTCTTTAGAAAAACTGACCGTATGTTTAGAAGACGTTGGGTTATAAATCATAATTTATACTAAAATGTTAGCCGAAATACTTAATTAAATGTAAAAATAAACGTGTAAAAATTCGGCTGACGATGACGGTCGCAAGCCGGCATCACGTCCCCACTTCGCCACATGCATCTCGTGTAACATTATCGCTGCTAAACTATCATGCCGATATATTGCTGTATCTCAGCATCTGTCAGTATGTCGCGGAATGTCTCAGCATTTCACGAAATGGCAGCATTTTACAAAATTTCACGAAATGGCCATATTTAAAACGTATAAAAATAGAAATATCTAACCGTCAATGAAATATCCAAGCAGTTTACAACATTGCAAAAGATATTACTCACTAAACGAGTTACAAAATATCTTAGCATTTCATGAAATTGGCTTTGAAGCATTTCCAAAAAGAAAATTGAGTAGAGATAATTATTGTGTCTGAAATAAAACATAACAACATTCAATTGCCTTCCTTCTCCTTATTTTTGTGAAAGGACCACAAAACTATCAAAAGACGAGCAAAGTTATTGTTAATTAAAGACAAATAAAGGTATAAACTTTATGATTTAGGAATTTCAAAACAGAATAAATTCCATTGCACTAGCACCGAAATAAGCAGAATGAATTGTGTTAAGTGTGCACGATCTCAACAGTTTATGACATTTCTACACAGTTCATGAAATGCTTTCAGATGGCTGTATTTAAATTCCATAAAATATTTCTTAAAGTTCAGAAAGCTTATTTGGCTTTACATTTATAATAAACAAGAATTAAAGTGAAAAGTGAAAGAAAAGCAAACCATTAATTACTGTTGATGCATTAAGTTAGCATCCCCAGCAACTTTTAAGCATTTCACGAATTGACTGAACATTTCGTGAAATGATAAGCGACTCACAAAAGGCCAAGCATTCCGTGTATGTTTAATGTGTATCTCTAGCATCAAATACAGAATTCTTTATAGGTTGTTTGACAAATTTAATTAGAGAAGTTAAACTAAAAATACGTGTAGGCAACAAATAAAATGTTTAGTACAAACGAACGGCTAAATAAAGCCCATATTTATATTTCGTCATTCTGATTTATTAATAAGTTTAATGGAAATCGTTGCGCAAGAGGCTTGCTTACAAAAGCGAATTCGTATACTCCTAGATATTAATCAATTTACATGGGAATTTTCTTTTGTCCTGCGTTAGTATTATGTACATTTTAGTGGGTTAAAACGTTTACAATTAATACTACAATAATCGCTTTTGTTCGCCGGTTATTTTTAATGCGCATTTGAATCTGTTAGTGCTTCATCGGGCAGTTATTCTTGCAATAAAACCCAAAAAGAATTTCCCATAATTTCAGCTTATGCCATCGGGCAATTATTTTGAATCGCTTTTGTCATTCCAAATTATGTATACACATTCATATACATACATTCTTTATTATATGTCTACCATAAAAAATTACATTATTCGTGTGACAAAAGCTGTGTAATCCAATATTCAGAATATATAATTTAAACGTGCTCGTATAATACGTTCTCCCACATATAATGTCACGATAAATTAAATTTACCTGAACATTCGTTGAGTCAATAACTGATGACAAAACTATTCAGGCGAACGAGTTATACGAAAAGTAGTAATTTATTGGTAAAATTAAAGTATAATCGTTCTGGGAAACTCGTGAGCATGAAACTATATGTAACCCATATAAAGCTATTACAATAGCTCCATGCACACATTAAACATGCACATGTTAATCTTAACTAAAGGAGTTGTGCCTCGGCTGGAGCAAACGAAGGAAAGTACGTATAACAGGTGCATAGGTACACGTTTCTTACAATTAAACTGTGGCATTATTCTCAGGATTTGTCTTTTTGCGCGCTCACTCGCTAAACCACGAGCTATCAGCTTCCAACAGCGTTGAACACTTTTTAGCTATTTACTTGCGCAAGCGAAGAATTATGCGAGTTGAATTTTGAACTGTTTTTTATGCTTCGTATACTGTATTTGTTTGCACCAAAAGAGCCCCTGTAAAAGTTTTGGGTTGCATTTTAACATTGCATCAAATCTTTGATCGTGTCATTTCAGTTTTTATAAATATTGTACTCGAATTAAATCGGTCTCATTGGTGTAGAGTAGAAATGATAGTTTATTTTAACTTGATTATGTATCAGTACTGTAATTTTTACATTAGAATATTAAACACGTCTTTGTGTGTTATGTTAATATTCAAATGTTTTAATGCTCAAGACCTTTACAATGTGTCAAAGTGGTGAATGCACTCACACATTACCACAAGGCAGCGGTGGGGTGCAAACAGTGCAAGTGTGAGCCTTCCTTGGCCCAGTAGTGGCGGCAAGCGGTTAACTGAGGAACAGCATGCTTCAGCGGCATCGCCAGGCGGAACAGAATTCCTCCGCAGGACCCACCTCCCTCAATTATTGTATAATCATCTAGCACGGACAAGAACTTGTGACGTCTATCATCTGATGTAATTGCCAAAAACTACCGATACGATTAAACTATCCAGCACGTACATTCTACAGTAGCTACCATCTAACTCGCTAACTAAGGATACGCGTGGCAGCGCTCGCAGGTTCGCGTCGCATTGTTGCAACTTATCATATTATAATTAAATATTGCTTCCCATAATCGCATACGGCAATAACTACGCAAAGCAGCCCATTTTCAGAAACTACATCGTGCCACTCCAAGAGCCCCAAATGTCCTTACCCCAGCACACGTTCTTCGACACAGTGCAGTGGTTGCAACTGCACTATGGGTATCCAAAACAAGAATTCGTGATTTAGTGACAAATATATTTATCCAGATTGTATTACAATTTAGGGTTTTAAATATGTGTTCGAGAAATGATAAACATAGTAATTGAAACTTAAAAATAGTGCTCCTTGAAACTCTGTAATATTTTAACCCTGACACAATCAGACTCTTTTTCAATACTGGATATATTCAGTGTTTGCTTTTAATATAAAATTGCCAGTAAAAATGCCTTGTGCTTTAGGAGTGTCTTTAAAGTAAAAGTTGCATGTTTATTAATTTGTTTTATTGGTGACATTCTTCAAGAACATTTATTTGTACACGAATATCGTAGATACGAAATTTAAAAACGTGCTAGCATAATTGCACCTTTTCGTATTATTTATTGTCTCTTTTCGATTGGAACTTGTCGGTTTTTATATTTCTGTACTTAATTTACCCACTGCATGGAATTGATTGACACTCACGTGGAATAGCGTAGATTGAATTTTCAGTTAGATTTTTTTAATGAACCACAGATGTGTTCTGTTTTTAAACGTTTTAAAGGTTGAACTGGAATCGATACTGAATCGTCCTTAAATCGATCGCGCCTTTATTCTATTTTTGTATCCATTCCAAGTATAACTGAAGGCTTCCTCTAGTTACTTCCAATTTTCTCTAACTTGCGCCATATCAACCTTGCGACTATTCAGATAATCGCTTCGTCACATTTGTGATCTGTCTCGAGATCTTTGCTCAGCATATGCGCACCAATTTCCTGTTTGTTCCACCGTTAGTCACGGGGTGGTACATTGTGACCGGCCCATTTCCACTTGACCAGTTGAATTTTGCAGCTTGTTCGACTGCTTCATTAATCTTGGCTTTTGCCATTCTATTTCTTTTGTCTTGCCATCGCTTTTTGGGTTTTCTCTCTCACTCATTTGGCTTTATTTGCTCGTTCTGATGTCGTACTCTAGGTAGACAATTCGGTGGTTTGTTCTAGCCTGGTCCCATCCACTTCTCGGTGCTTGTTGGTGCTGCTCATTGTTTCTGTCTTTCTTTTAAAGCATTGTGGCGAAGCTTCGTGAAGATTTTTTAGTATAGTTTGGAGCTCGTTCTATTCCAATCGGTGACTCTAACGCCCGTATTCATAGTCGTTCGCCAGCGAATCGCCGGCCACTCGCCAGCGTTTCGTTATGAATAGTATGTTGGCGGCACTGTACGTCTATGTCAAATTTGAGGTTAGCAGGTTAGATTTTGTGTCACTTTCTGTCAAAACTGACTGAAAACCTAACCTGATCACCTCGAATTTGACATAGACGTACAGTGCCGCCAACATACTATTCATAACGAAACTCCGGCGAGTCGCCGGCGATCCGCTGGCGAACGACTATGAATACGGGTGTAAGATGGTTCAGACGTTTCCCGTTGTATTTATAGACTTATACCCAATTTTCCCAGTTAAGTGACTTGAATATGTCTTCGAAGGGTGAGGTAAATAGTTTGGGGGAAATTGTATCCCCTTGCCTCACTTTTTTTAAGTGGATCCGGTGAATTTTAAGATCTTCATTGTCATGTTGCGTTCTTATATACAGCGTGTCAGTAAAAGAATGGAATCATTTCCCTAAGCTAGAAAAACTAACTCAAAAAGTTTTTCTTGCATACTACATTATCTGAATGTGGTCATCGTTAGCGGTACCTAATAGCTCTAAACGATGCTTGAATGGTTGTCAAAGTGTTTCCATGGATAACTCCAGTAATTTCAAAGTTCTTATTTTCGTTTTATATCTACATCCCCATGGATAAAACGGAGCGGGTTAATATCTGATGATTGTGATGGGTCATCCATTGGTCCATCACGTCCAATCCACCGATTAGGTGGGTATCTAGAAATTTAGCGATTAAGAAGGCCCAATGGCCGGATGGGCTGTCTTCGACTACATAAAAATGCATCACCTACACGTTCAACACGTGTTAATGAATGGTTATATCTTTTTTTTATGTAATTTCCACTTTGTAGATATTATTGACGCTCCAGACAATAACTTCCAAATTTAATTGTGCAATAATTTAGTGTACATCATAATTACTGATACGGCCTTCGCTTGAGCTTCGTGTAAAAATAAAAGAAGAAAATGGACAAATGTTTAATATAGTCTGCAGACGATCAATCATATTGTTCAAATCGAATAATCTGCAATGTTAATAATCATCTAGGACAGCGGATCTCAATATTTTTTCTCTCGTGGCCTCTTTGAGAGTCTACTGCATCAATGTGGCCCCCCCTCGAAGTCTTGCACATTATTGTGTCCCGCATCAGTGTATTCAGAGAGTGTATATAGGCATTACCTCCGACGTCAGCAGAGAGAACCCGAATTGGCCAATGATGGAATTTGTCGAATAGATACTAGGCTGATAAATTCAATCATTGGTTAATTCGGCGCTCCTGTGATGACGTCACGTCGGAGAGCTGTGGCCTTGTATCTTATATACATCTCTTCTAGGAAGCAGGATCTTATGTTAGAAACGAACTGTGTTCACATGATTCAAAGCCTTCTAACAGGATTATGTTCGTGAACAATTGTGCCTACACACCATATTTTTGATTTTATTGTGAAGCTTACTGTGGCCCCCTTGCTTCTTCATTTTTTTGTCTGTGCCCCCCCCCCCCCCCCCCCCCCCCACACACACAGATCCTCCGTGATCCCCGTTGAGAAGCAGTGCTCTAGGGTCTAGGGGAATTTCCAGGAAAATATTTAAGTTAACACAGATGGAAATCTTTGTTCTAAGTAAAAAGCAATTAGAATTGACGATGAATCGATAAGTGACACGATAATTTTGTCGATGCGGATTGCAAGTCTTAACAAGCTGAACTTCACGTAGATTGGGGCAAAATTTCTAATATGCTTATTTTAAGTGAATACTTTATACAATAATTATTTTTATATTGGGTATATGTGTGATTGATTACCCGAAGAAGTTACACATAGTTTGTAGAAAAAATTATAGCACGTACTGCGAAGTGGTGTGAAAACAACGAAATTTCGTTTTATAATAATAAAATGTAATTTTTTGTGGGGAATTTTGTGATTCCAAGGCATATCAGAAAATTAATAGATTTTCCAGGAGCATCAGTTATCAAAAATTTCATAATGTTTCATAGGTTTAATTCCTGTACCTATTTTCAGACAGGGTTTTACTTCGGCGCAATCTGTCGGTAACCACTTTGAAGTTAAAGGAAGGTCGGAAAATTAATAAAGGACTATTATGTCATTCAAGATGGCGGTAAACATGGTAACTCGAGAACGACATAACCTATCAGGATGCTTTCTACTTTTGCGTGGAGCTGAGTTTTGTATATGTTTATTTGTATTAGCATTACCAGCAATAGATGTTAAGCGATTACCCACCTACGGTACAAGATTAGTGTAGTTACATCACTTGTGGACTATCGAGTCTGAGGTCGCGAGTTCGAATGCCACATTATTGGCGTTCTCCGCTCCACTCTCACTCTCCGCTAACGCTATTGCTAAATCGCCGACTCAATCTTAAACCGATTTCCTTCGATTAGGCTTAGAAATGTTTAGTTCCCGTCTCTTTTACAAATTGTCTTTAGGCCCAAGTGGTCGTATATATGGCGGATCATGTATACAATGTAATATGATAACTGTTATACCACCGTCTCGTCTTTTTCTAATTACCATTATTTTTCATTTGAGAGATATGTACAGCAACATGGAAAAATCAGAAGTTAAAAAATTCTGTTTTCTGAAATTGTACTAATATTTTCTCTCGGTTAGTGAACTTATACAAATAATATTGTACGTGCATGGCCGATTACAGATTGATCTTTGCGATGTACGTGCATGTAACCTCCATTAAAATTTTATTGTACTAAACAAGTAGGTTAAGCATAGGACGATAATGCACTTAACACGGACCTTCAGGTTTTGCACTAAATTTCTGCGAAGTTCAGCGGCGCTAATTCCCAGCTTCCAACGCGCACTGAGCGTTTTACAAGATGTTCCGTTTTTATACATGCAAGCACACTAAAATTAACTGATGATTGTTTCCGCGCTGCGCTTAGATATGCTCTATTTAATTGAGCAAACAACTCGCCTACAGTTACATTAATATAAATAAAATATAACAAGTGCCATCCTGTAGAATAAAATAATTCGACCTCGCCTAGATAGTAGGCTGCGCCAATATTATTAAAGTCAATCAAAACTGCAATTGCAGTGACGGTTATAGATGCAGCGCTGCATAAATACGCGGAAGTCATTACTTGTGCACGAAAAATAAATCAATGCCTTCGCCCTTTTTTGCTGCGGACAGATCGAGTGGCGCTTCCGCATGCAAAAACGCCGTGCAAAATATTTTCGGTGCTGGAAGTAGTCGGAAGCACTGGGTAAAGGAAATTCGAAAACTTGCAAAATGTTATATAAGTCAATATTGACCTGGATACTTTAGTAAATAGTTCTTCCAAATTTTCGTTTTTGTTGTTTTTTGTATTATAAAGAATTGGAAACCGTGCTCGCTACACTTTATTTCGTAGACAAGACGATACTTTTTTATTTGCTAGTAGGACCTAGATTGTTAAATAAATACTTTTAGCAATTCAACGTATATGAAGCGATCCAAGAATTCACTCGTTGCAAGGGCGTTGCAGTCTCACAGAGTTGCGTGTCGGTGTCACAGTCATTCGAATTTTATTTCTGCGTGGTACTTGCATTTAGCACACAAAAATAATTTTTTTTTCTATAGTACATGTTAAAGTGTGCTTTTATCAACTCAAAACAAAAGGTCAAGTTTTACTTTAACAGCAAGGGTAGATAAAGTAGCACTTTAACATCAAAGATAAAGTAATTTAATTTTCTAACATTTGTTTAAATTAAATATGACAGCTTCGTATTATCTTAGCAACCCAGTCCAGCTACTGACATTTTGAAATGTGATTGACTGTCCTTATTTTCTTTGAAATTGTTAAAGTTCTTGCTATAGAAAAAAATATTGTATTATACACGACGATAAAGTTATTTCTATCCACTCTTGAATCATTAACGTCTCGACTTCGTCTCGGCGTTAAACGATTCACTCGTGGATAAAATTTAACTTTATCGTCTTGTATAATAAATTACTATTAAATAGTTATAGCACGTTGCTGACCTTGATTCATCGACAGCAACTCTAATTTTTCTAAAGATCAAGATCTCTTAGCACTTTAAAATATGCTGTTGCATATTATGTTAAACTTAGCATCCATTATACGAGTCTCGAAGAGAAAAGAATGATTTTGGCCCATTTATTTAAATCTACTTGTCTCTAAAAATTGTTGTTTCTATTACCTAATTTTATACACTCAGATAAAAGAGTTCGTAATGCTGCATGTTTAGTTTTCAGGAAGTGTACGTAGTACTTATAGCATGCGAAGAGATAAATATGACGTTGCACTAAGTAAATAATTTCACCATAAGTTAATTGTAAGAAAGTTGTCTTGCTTGCAACATACTGGCTAGCAGCCGCGTTTGTCGGTTGAAAAGCTTTAGCAGTTGTTTGTGAATTGCATTAGGAGCAATGTCTTGCATTTTTACGATGTGGAAAACATGAAAATGCCTTTGGGGAAATAAATTGTGCATTTGGCAGCAATGTTGAACATTTACAAAATATTCTTTCTTAAATAATTGTTCTGTGCTTCATCGTATGATATTAAATAATTATAAAAAATAGGGATATATACCTTATTTAGAATTGCTTTTGCAATTTCACTAACATAATATTATTTGGATTATAGCTGATAAATAAATGAACAATGGAAATCTTAAGTAATATGGGACTAAAATTATAGGTTTTTGCACTGAAAATGTCAATTCGTCACTTTACTTTATGTTCATTCTCATAACAGTGGGTGGAGTAGTACAGCGGTAAAGGCATGTACCGATAGATGGATTACCTGTAATTGAAGATCAGGTATAAGGAACAAGAAAATGTTAGGTGGAATTTAGTTAGATAAGGATGCAGCAGGAATAAGAGACGTTACAGTTTTGACATATAAACTTATCGATGGTGATGAAATGTGAATTTAATTTTTAATAAAAATAATAATAATGTTAAATTGAAAGATGTGAAATTTGTAACAGTAGTTATGAAATCTTGTATAATATTAAAATTAAAATAACGAGTGGATATTATTTTCCTTAAAGAAAAATGCACACCTTTTCTGAAATGTATAACTAAATTAAAACGTATTCAAAGAAGATGGAATAATTTCCAATTACTCTAGTAGAATTTGAAGTAATGAAAGGTCAGCATCATATGATGTAAGATATATGGAGGACATTGCTGTGGGCTGGTTGGAGTTCATCAATTGGATGTAGCAGAGATCTGCCTAATTGTTGTGAGCTAGTACCAAAGAGCTTTTTAATAAGGTTAGACTAGTGCTGTGTGTCGAAGACTGGAACGAAATCTATCTAAGAGAAAGAATTTATTATAAATAAAGTAAACCATTCAACGCCTGATCAATAATTATCTGAAAAAAAGCTGCAAAATGACATTCATAAGAACTGTTCAATTAAATGGTTGGATGAACTGTCGGCATACATTTTAGATAAACGAAATCTACATAACCAGTATAAAGTTTTAACGTAAAATATAATTTTAAGTTATGAATAATTAAAAATGTATGTCCCAACTTGAGTAGTTTGATGTTTGAAAAAATTACTATGGCAAAATATATAACTATAACTATCTTGGGTTAAGTCAATCTGACATTTGAAGGGATAATGATTTGTGCAACCTTTGGTGGAAAGTATTTTGATACTAAGTAACTGTAATATAAAGAATATTTACTTCATATATCGAGCAAGAAGAACATTGCAATATATGGCTGTGCATTTTTTGAGAAGTTTTTTCTGCTTTCGTCTTTAAATTTATTTAAATTTCTTTTTGAATCGAAATAGATGTGATTTAATATTCTTCTTTATTTTACATATAAAGTACGGTTGATCAAAATTCCATGATATTACTTTGGCATCCAATAGGTAAAGTACTATTGACGATACGTTACTTTCCCTGAATTTAAGATTGAAAACTTTTAATGCACAACTTCTATTTAATTTTCTAATAGTATTAACGTTCTAACATTTATACCCAATAACCAAATGATAGATGAAAAAAAAAACCCACATATACACATTGGCCTCTGGAAATGTAGGGGTCGATAGATTATAGAAAAAAGTCGAAAAAACTAGGTATAAAAACTGACCGACATATCTGGTAGACAAAACGTAAAAAGGACCTATATTTATATATTTTGTTCAACGCTGATATTACGGCCAAAATTGTATATCACGTTAATAAAACATGGACATATTGATAATGGAATAAATATATTCGATGCCATTAATGTTATTGCCGTTTTTGCCCTTTGCTTTCCAGCGTTATTATTAGAAATGCTGTATAAATTATGAAGTGTTGACAATAATCTAGTAAAGTAGCCACCTTGATTTAAAATATAATACCAAAGTTATTATTTTCAATATATAGATTAAACTAGCTGCAAAGGAGTGTAACTGTTGTTTTAAAAAAATTATAGCTGCATGGACTTGAGAGATAGGAGTTTCGTAGAAAGACAATTAAGTTTTATTTTCTCATAAATCCTAATGACAGCACTTTTATCTCTTAAGCCATTAAATTAGTAGAACATATACTTTATGAAATCATGCCATAGCGATTGAAGCGTGGGTTCCTTTTTAAATATATTTTAAAAATTAGGAAACGTTACGTTGGGCTACGCTTTAATTTTTTAAGTATGGAAGTGACGTGTGTAATAGCTTAGTCAGAAGCTACCAATTGAAGAGGTTTTGTTGCATCGCCGGGATAATATTAAATTTGGTTCAGTATCCGACTATCTGGCGTGTCTTCGATAATTTATGTTTTAACTCGACCGATTCGTGGTTTCGTGCTTGACGCTAAGAAAGTTGAAGCAACTCGCGTCGTTACAACCTTTTTTGAAATCCTTTGGAATTACCTGGCCTTTTAGTTTATTCAGCTACTTAAATAGAACACTAAAAGTTCTCCGATCAATCGCGAGACGGTGGGAACGCTATATCCTATCAGGAATTCTGTAACCTACATTATTATTTCACGTTTTTAGCAGAAGTTCGATTATATTTCTGAAGTTTTGCTTTTATTCCTAATCGAGAATTAATGAAATTAAGCCGGTAGGATGTCGTTCGCCAACCAGGTGAATCCCGGCGCATTTTACAAACTCGCTAAGGTTCTTACTGCAATAATTTACAAATAACGAGACAAAGAAAGTTCAGGTGGTAAAATAAGTGCAGGTGTTGCTACAATGTAATAAAATATTCATTTTACTTTAATGTACCGTAAACGCTCGTTAGCATCCCCGTGTTAGATATAAAATGATAATATTTACACGCACTAAATATTAAAAAAGGAAACGCAAACGCGGCGTGCAGAAAAAGTAATCCCCGTAAATTGAAATAAAAACAAACAATTGAAATATTTACGATATTAAATTGCAGGTGGAGCAGATAAACATTTATTTTATGAAGGTACAATTTATGCTACAAGGTGCTTTGCGTACGCAACTATGCCATAATACGGAATTTATTTTATTTTAATACTTTACTTAATACGTGTTTCTTATTGCCTATAAGGAAGCAAATCGTTTAATTATGGCCGCATGCAGGGCATTAAAACCAACTTTAATATCGTTATTAATAATATAATATAAAATTTCATGGAGACTCTGCAACCTGTTTTGAATATTGCAAGCGATAATGCTGATATATTAATACTCCAGGCCTCTATTTTATATCGGCCTGGTCATTTTTTATTAAAGCGTCGTTATAAATTATAAAGCGACTTAAAAAAGAATCCCTACTTATCCCCGGCATACGTGGAAATTACAGTGTATAATGTAAAACCAGCGGTATATTTCACAAAATTAAATATTCATCGGGCCGGCATAAAGGCACGGTTTATTTAAAACATTATAGAAAATGCCTGCTGTATAATGCAGGTGCGTTAATACTTAATGCCAATATACCATTCTGTTTATCAGTCTTCTCCAACCTACTTATTAATTTAAGCTTCCTTCCGGAATCATTCATGAAGAAATTTTTATGCCGCGCTCTCCTTTCATAATCGTTTTATTTTTCAGTACCGGCGACATTAAAATAAATTATACCGAACGTCTAAATTTAGCTTCTGATAAATATCACGCCGTCACTCAGGGTGGAATAACAATATGTCCAGGAGGATATTTTAGGACCTGAACGCTCTAATTTAAATAATATAAAATAATGGCCTCGCTGTTATCTTAAAGGAATTGCAAATAATGCTAAGACACCTAGTCACTTTTGATTCATCGATTCTGATAACTTCGATCACGCAAATCTAGCCACAACTGAATATGATTCACCATAGAACACTGAAACTAATTACAATTGCTGCTGGTTCAAGCAACGTTAGGTAACATATATCTGCTAAACTCACTTTGAATTATGCACACTTAAGATTGGTCGGTAAGGAAAAGTAACAAGACCGTACACAGATATATTCCCACACGTGCCACAATGAATTAAGCGTTTTGTGTGCCTGTATACGGAGGTTCATTACCTTGGTTATGCTAATGTACAGTATAAATGATCTGTGACATGGTAAGATAAAATGGAACGCAGGACGCTGTTGCGACAAAGGACAAATACTAGATCTACTGACGATCTTTCTGCAGATACATTTTACGTTATCGCTGAAAATACCATTATTATACATAGCGTTGATGTGTATTATATATACATAATATTTACACAATTTGCATGATACAAGCTAACGTACCAGCTGGTCCAACAGTCGCAAAGGGCCTTATTTGGTTTTTGCCTAGTTAATCTTCGCATGTATTTAAGTTACGGAAAAACCTTTTGGCTTTCTTCTTCAAGTACTATTGAACTGTTAACATTCTCAGCTCATAGTGAAGCTGTGTATTATGTACGTACCAAGCAACAGTTTCGGTTATCTTACGTAGACAAGTTGAGTTGTTTTTATTAATATGGAGTCTCTATGACATGGACCTGATAGGGACCCACTCAACACGCACTCCATTTACAGTTATATTTGCAGGATTTTCGATTGTTCTCAGAGTAAAGATCTTTGCTTCGCATTTGGTGGGATTAAGTGATATGTTCTACTTGTTGAGCTGTTATATTGAACTGTCAAGATTGTAATTCGAAGCGATTATCACAGTATCATCAGCGTACATGGCCAAGTTTTCACGGGTTAACGAAATATCACTCACGAAGATATTGAAGGGTAGTGGATCTAGTACGCTACCTTGCGGTACACCAGCCCTGATAGATTTTCTATCCGATATAGAGACTTGGACTGCAAAGCTTTTTTCATCAAGGAATGAGTATATATCCGCTTTTAGATAACTTGGAATAGGCAGTTGAAGAATATCATACTTGAGATCTTCCAACCAAACCTTATATAAGGCTAAGGCTATATCTATAGTATGATCAAAAATTATTTTCATTTAGTATGACTATGGAATAGTTCCTAATTTATGAATGCAACTATAAATCACTTAAAAATAAAATGTCAGGTTTGACATTTAAGTATAAACATTGTTGCATTCATAAATTAGGAACTATTCTATAGTCATACTAGATGAAAATAATTTTTGATCATACTATAGAAATACTGCAATAGTGTAATTGTTATTTTCATACACAGCCTCTATGATTTCTACAATTCGTTGCAACTGATGACAAGGAGATGGCCAAAAATGTAAAAATATGATTCAAGTCCAAAATGGTGAAGTAGACAAATTAAGCGATTGGAAAAATTCGAAGTCGAAGATATCGAATTATTAAAGTCAAAAATTGAAAATAACGAACTGCTACAAGTTACAAGTCGAGAATGGTGAAATTGGAAAACTCAAAGGTTGTAAAAGTCTGAAGTCGAAGATAGCGAATATTGAGAGAATGGAGAACTATGTATTGAAAGTCAAATTAAAAACAGCAAGTAAGAAATAATATGAAAAAGGCTGAAGTGAAAGATATCGAATTATAGAAAGGCAAAGACTAAAAATATTGAGTTGCTTCAAGCCGAAAATGGCGTAGTTGGAAAGCTCAGATCGTAAAGGCCTCAAGTCGATTTTTTCCAGTCGAAAATTGGAGGTAGAAAAACTAAGGGATTGAAAACCCTAAGTCGAAGATATCGAATTATTGAAAGTCAAAAATTGAAAATAGAGAACTGTTACAGGTAGAGAATAACAAAGTTTTGAAAAACTCGAAAATTGAAGAATACTAAAATGATTGAACGTTTAAAATTAAAAATTGTTACAAGTCGAGAATGGCGAAATTGGAAAACTCAAAGATTGTAAATGTCTGAAGTCGAAGATATGGATATATTCAAACTTAAAAATTAAAAATATCGAGATACTGACGAATTAAGCAGTGAAAGTCAGAAATTAAAAATATCGATTTTTTTTAAATCGGCAAGTCGGAAAAGAATTGAAAAAGGCTGAAGTGGAAGATATCGAATTATAGGTAGTCTAAAATGTAAAATATGGAATTATTTTAAGCTGAAAATAACGAAGTTGGAAAGCTGAAAGATTGTAAAGGGTCGAAGGGTCCCGGGTGGTGTAGCTTGAACAAGCGTCCACGTTCGATCAGTAGAGTTAAGCAACGCTCTTTCTGGTCAGAACTTGGATGGCAGTTCCACGGCCGTTTTTCTCGGGGCCTCGTGATACGGCTGTCACGGAAATAGTTGGTCCCGGATGTCATAATAGCATCATGACAGTCGTTAGTGGGGTTGGAAGTCCCCATAAAATGTCAAATGTACAGCGACGCATATAATTGGCCTAACGGCTGTTGGCTGAGTGCCCAAATAAAATAAAAATAAAAAGTCGAACATAACACATTATTGAAGGACAGAAATTAGAAATGACGAAGTTGGAAAACTGGAAGATATCGAATTATTGAAGTCAAACATGAAGGATATTGAATTTTTTTAAGTCAGAAAATTGTGAAAATATTGAATTATTTCAAATCAAATATCGGAGTTGGAAAAGGTGAAAATTGAGAAGTGAAGAAGGTCGAAATTTGAGGTGTATGAAAAGGGTAGAAGTTTAAAAATATAAAATATTCAGATTTTAAAATCGAAATTTTTGGCAATGTGTGTGCTACACTGTATTTCTTTCAGGAGAAGCCTAGAGCTGACACTGAAAGAGCTAGACAAATGCTTAACGCCACTGAAATGGCCATGCAGAGATCAATAAATGGCACAGTCTGAGAGGAAGAATACTTTAACCACTAGATAAGGAGGAAATGCAACATAGAGAGATTTCGAAGATTGTTAATAGAAGAAGAAAGGATTGAGGGGCATATATCGACAAAATACTGCCCCAACGACTAGCGAAAATCCAACCTGGACGACCACCAAATCGATGGACAAAACTTTGGGTTTCACTCTTTCTAAAAACACCATCGAGAAGAGGGAATGATTAGTGTCAAATATAAACAGGCGAAGCCTGCAGAAAATGCTCAAATACGAAATTACATTTTTTTTATTCAACCTCAGAATGTCATACTTAGTGATGTGGGTCGGGTAAATACCCTCTGGGTAGGGTATTTATAAATGGGGTATTTACCTGCGTATTTACCTCCGCCTCGGGTAAATACCTAAAAACTGGGTATTTATCAAATTTGTAATATTTAGAAAGCTAAGCTAACTTTTACACATGAGTAATAATGTTATCTTAATAAATAAACTACATATAAATGCACTGGAATATTTTATGTAAAATAACAATTTAAATGTAACACTGAATAAGCATTCACCCAGGTAAATTAATCATTTATTGGGAAAAAACATTGGCATGGAAATAAACAGTTAGACACAATAAATTTTGCCTGTCAGAATTTACAAAAAAAAAAGATTGTGATGACTCTGACTCCGGAGATTGGGATGATTTATATTGTTTGTACATTATTTTCCATTTTTGATAAATGAACTTAACATTAACTTGAAGAAATAATCCGTATATTTATTAACATTAATAATTATACATATCAGAAACAATCTTAATAAGGCAAAGAAAATATACAAACAACGATGTATTCCGATGGGACCATAATTATGTATAACACCAATGAGATAACCTGAACAAAAGCACATAATACTTGAGTAAGAAAGAGATAGGAACCCCATAAAAAAGTTATTTTAGTAGGCATATTTAGTTGACATATGCCATAATTAAAATGAGCGTCAAGTCTACTCAAATATTTGTTTCCATGTTCATCTCTTTCTTATTTAAGCATTGAATTCTGTTTTTAGTCATGTTTTATCATTGCTGTTATATATAGGTTGCCTAAAATTGTACGGAACATGGCAATTCCATGAATTGGAAAAGGTTGAAATACTATTTGCTATAGGACTAACCAAAATAATTATTGTATTTTCTGTTTCGGTTACTCTTACGGCAAATAGTATTTGAACCTTTTCCAACTCATGGAATTGCCATGTTCTGTACAATTTTAGGCAACCGGTAAAGTTATGGCCCCATCGCTTTTTTGCAGTAACTGTTCTCAGTCCACCTTTTTTTATTCTACATTTTTATAAAATTCGAATAGAGCACCTTCATTTACAATAAATTATACTGGTTAGATTAGCTTACTAATATTTGTATATGAGGCTACAAATACTTTTTTAAATACGCATTTGGTGTATTTACCCGGGTAAATACCTCCCGAAAAATAAATACCCTGGTAATTTACATCACTAGTCATACTCTTTCTTTTTATTTAGAAATAACGTTCATAATGGTAACGCAAAATCGAAAATTAATGGCAGGGCCTGGCCGAGCAACTGATGTTTGTCTTTATTCTGCCTTGTCCACTAACACATTGAAGCGAGAAGGATGTAAGTTTGAATAAAGTCACGTGACAGTCAATCATTTTCGATCACTCCGTGACTTTAACGCAAAAGATAATTGGAAGGCAACAAATGCAGCCTTTTATTGAAGGGATTTTTAGCTACTTGCCATGTTAGATAACAGGACAATCGCTGGAATAATAAACGTCTTCAGTGAAAAGACAGAAGAAATGGGGCCAGGCCAAAGGCCAGATAGTCAGATGACATGGTTGGACGTTGTGGGAAAAGATGGAATCGATGAGCCCGAGACTGACAAAAGTGACGACTTTTGTCCAGCAGTGGGTGGATGAATACGAGTTGAAGAGAGAAGAACATTTGTTTCTGTTTATTGTCAAAAATAAATACATTATTTTTTTCTGGATGTTGTTAACATCAATCTTCTTTTGAATCGTATTTTTTTTTGTTGAATGATGTTGGTGGTATAATCGTTTGCCATAGTTCTGTCCACTGTCTTCTGCCTTCTTTTGTTCGTTGCAATTGTTTCTGTTCCATTGCTTCTCGTTCTTTTTTTTTACAGTTTTTCTTCAGTCTTTTTCCTTTTTTCCCCATATCCGTACCTTTGAAACATTTTGTGGGTAATCTATCATCTTCGAATTTATTTGTATGACCTAACCGACCTAATTGACCTTATGTTTGGTATTGGTTGTACTTTGACTATCTTCCTGTATTTTTTAGATTTTATTCTGCTTCTCTTTGTTGGCTTCAAATTTATCTCTCGTATTTGTTTGATGTTACCCATGATGCGTTTGTTAAACCAAAAAACACATTTTATATTAATCCAATTTTTAATTGCGGCGGTGAAGTAAATTTGAATAAAATACTTGTAAAGATATATTTAGAACTTAATTTTGACTGTTTACAGTAGGAATACATGTTTCACGTTCCCATGATATCATTGTCTCTAATATAGATTTATGCTAAACGAATAAATTTTAATTTTATCACCTTGTATATTGAAATGCCATAAATCAAGCAACCGTCCGCATAGCTCACATATTTTAGAAACATATCATGTATGCTCACACAAAGGAAGATACATAAATATTTGCGATTTGAAGTCTAACGTTGGGATTTTCAAGTAAATAGTAATAAAAAGTACCGTTACGTACAAATACTATGTGCGCTAACGCAAACACTGCACACGGTAACCATTAATTTTGTGTTAGAAAATAGGATTAAAGGATCGTTAAAAGTTAATAATAATTTAAATCAGTGATCAAAAATAGTATTGCATAGAGTGATATTCAACATGATAATTTCTCAAAATGTTGTGAAAATTATTCAGCAAAAATTTAAATAGAAATTCAAATCTTAGAAGACTGAAGATCTGTCATATTGATGAACTATTAATTATGGAAACCATCCATCGATGAAGTTTCGCTTTTCCCAGCACAATTAGGAGTAACATTTTGCTTTCCTCCTTTAGTGCAGCTCTATTATGACCAAGTTTCGAGACTATGACTATAATGGCCATAAAAACTGCACCTTTGTTCAGTGCTTAACAGCGAACACTGGGAAAGAATTAAATGTAATCACGACCGACTAATGCACTTCCTAGAATGACTAGCAGCGACCAAATGTCACTCGAAACAGATACCGAAGTTTGTCAATAATTTCACTGCTAGAGCACATGCCGCGAGCGGAATGTTTTTAAATAAACCCGAAATTAACTCATGGGTTTTTATAACGACCGGCACAAATAGCATCTGCCTGAATAAATAATTGTTGCGCAAATAATGTGTTTAGTTTAATGAGTAAGAAAATACAGCCGTCGCACTAAAATGCTCCTTAATGAAGCACGTTTAGTTACTCACTGGATTGAGGTAATTGTATTGCTTTATGGCGCAAATCTAGTACGTAGGTGTAGTTTTTGTTTTGAAAAATTATATAAAGTAACTAGGTTTAACTCGAGAGGGGGAGGAAGTTATTTTCTGCCATTAATTAAATATATGAACCTAAAATTATGTTTTGTCTTGCAGCAATGCTCGCTACCATCATAAATATCGTAGCAACTTTGAAGTGTGCTTTTCTCAAAAACCAAAATATTATTAGATTGCAAATATTTGGCGGGACCTTAGATCATGATCCATTAATCACACGCAAATGCTCTACAAGCACCAAATGGAGGACGAGGAGTAACTGGCGACTTTGTTTTATTGCAAATATAAATTGCAGATAACCACACTTAATATTTGAACTTTCAAATTTAAATCATCGAAGTCAAGTTTACTGCCGCCGTAACGAGAGGGATGCTATTTATGGGAGTATTGTTCCGGGAGATTATTTCAGGAGTTTGTTCAACTTATTTTTATACAGTGGCAGACTGTTGCACTCAAATTGGATATTTACACTGACTGTTAGCATGTAATGGTAATTTAAATTTTCAAAAATAGTGGTGGTGCGGTTGGATTTTTGTAAAAACCGCCAAAAAATGCATTCTCAGTGTTGCTCGAGTTACAGCGCACAGCACGCCACTGGCTAAAGAATGCTCTATCACAGTCCGTCGTTTACAACTTATGATTAAGGTTTTATTACCTTTATCCCCCGTCCCCTTTCTGATCTTCATTTGTGCCCTCACAAGAGACCGCTATCAAGTTTATAATATATATTTATGTTTATATTTTTATAGCTTATAAAAAGAAATATGTAATTAGAATATAAATAATGAAGGCGATAAAATAAATAACGTTTTATGGCTGGCTTAAATTAGCTATTGTAAAGTAAATACTTTTAATTGCGTTTTGTTTAAACATTGAAATCGTTTTATTTGTATATTTAGTTGGCGAACTTGTGTGGCAAACACGTAATGTAGTTCTTTGCTTCGTCATGCGTTTATGGCGCTGTTCGTGGCAGCGTTTCTCCATGCTAAAAAGATATTTATTACCGTTATTAAAATTAAAATCTTCCCAATAAAACAACCAGTATCACCAGCGCCAATAAACACCGGACTTTAAAACATTTTTAACCACCGCGAAGGCGGGCGCAAAAATTCTACATTCCCAAGACCATGGCAAAATTAATTGTCGTATTCCTTTGCAAAGGTTACTCCCGAGGTAATGGCATTGTTTAAGTAACGGCTCTTTTTACACGGTGGCATTTTGTAAATTGCTTACAAAATATCAACTCGGTTAATTGCTTTTCTCTTACCTGATAAATCCCCACATTCCGCCGTTCACGCAATGGTAATTGGAGGCAGAGATGCGGTGTTTCTCAAGTTTCGGGTAATTGCTGATTGCACCGTGCGTCATGCCGAAGTTTTTACTTCTGTCAGCTGAAATTTGCGGGGACGCAGCTTTCCAGCTTTGAGAACTCGGATTACCAGTTTAAGCGTGGGCTGTTTCAGTGCAAATGAAAATAAGTTGCTTTTAATGGCCGGTTTTGGCTGTTAACACTCGATTAATAATGGCTAAAACCCCTTGCATAGCAGTTGAAGTTACTGAGTTTGGCTATTAAGTCACAACCTTCTAACAACGTTGAAATTTTAAGTTTCGCTCTGACAGAAATTGATCAAAACAAATAGACGCATGCTTTTACAATACCAAAGGTAACTTATGCACATAGACGAATGGCATTTCATTTAATTTTATATGCAATTTCTAGAAGCTTTAATAGCCTCTCTGTTGGGACGTAATTGAAATGAGACGTCTCGTAAGCCGCAGTATTGTTAATAATGATTTGCCCTTTTTGTTCACCTAGCTAGCTCAGTACACTTAAAACTCTTATTGTACGTCTCCCATGCTTAAGAAAGGTCAATATCTATCAAACACAAGAAGTTGGCCTGCACTTGTAGCACTCGCGGCCTGTAACTGACTTCAAAACAATGTGCACAAGAAAAGCCAATTTGATAACACAAATATACAAAGATATATTGACCTTTAAAACATACATGATAAAATAATAAAGAACCCCGGATTAGGCCGTAAAATAAAAGATCAGTCCTAAACACAACGGTGTTAATTAAGAATGGATTGACTACACACATTTACAAATCAAACAATAGCATTACCTACCCGAACAGTAAAACTGCATTGAAATCTACCGTTGGGATTCGCGATTCGCGTACGTATTTATCGTCTGTGAAGAGCGAACGCTTTATCACCCAAACTGAAAGCATTTCCTGTAGCAGGGTACCTTATGCATGAGACTTAGGAACTGCTAAGTAACAGTCGGGCTGGAGTACGCCATGCCTTGAATGACTCATTGTGTGGAACTTTCCCACGAATGCTGCGGGGGAATCACGTAGCTGCTGGCTACCGGCTCCCTTCCGGCTAACGTCGGAATAATCGCAATTGTGTATTTGCCTTGTACACGATTAAAATGACACTGTACCCACAAGCTTGGCGCGCTCGCCTCTAATTTATAGTTCTTCGCGAACAGGCCCGTTCACGCATATTTCGTTACGTTACATTACATATATGTAAATATTAAAATAAACAAATCGGGCAGGGAGGCCAGATGCTCGTTTCAACTGCACAATCGTAAGCCCATCCCAGGATCCTAATAAATGCTCTTCTCAATCAGCTTCTGTGACGTCTCAAAGCATTTGCTGTTGCCGGAAAAACACTTCTATTAATGGTTTTCACTAGGGAGTTACTTTAAAAAGGGTCAGTTTGAACACATAGTAGGCAATTCTTCTTGCAGTGCTTTCTCTCAATAAGGATTAGCGAGCAGCTTGGCTATTTTTATTTTTAGTATTTTTTCTTCCTGTTCATTTCATGCCTTGGAGTCTTGGAGATAGAGTTCGCTATTGTTTTTCCAACATTCTCGGTATTGAGCTGTTGTAACCCAATTAAAGTCTGCTGTTCCCTCATTTGCGAGCTCTTATTTGCCCATGGTCTGTATCAACTTTCCACTTTATTTATCTTTTGTCCGAGCGACATGTCCAGCCCAACTCCATTTCAGTATAGCTACTCATTTGTTTACAACTACTACATTATGTTTTCTTGTATACGCTGATATATTTTGTGGTTATTCAGCGTGATTCTTAACATGTTTCATCCTATTGCTTTTTGTTTGGTGCGTAGCTTGTTTCGGGTTGCTTTGGTGAGAACCCACGTCTTCGTGTATGGTTACTAGCACGGGATAAATCGAATGTATAATTTTGCTTTTAACTAAAGTGGAATATTCATTTCCATACGTCTTTTATTAACGTAATGACGTTCAAAGTGTTGAATTTCATGTTATCAAAAGGATTTTATTCTTTTCTAAATTGTTAGTATGCAGAGCTAGAAATACTCCTCTTATCTTCTTTATATCAATACCACCTAACGCATAAAGGCCGCAACTCCCTGGCGTGACGTCATGACAGGAAAGTCGAGCGTCCGTAAAATTTAGCGTTAATCGCATAGGCGCAGTGTTTCGGAGTGTTTACAACTTAAAAAATATGTTATGTGGAAACCGGGCTATCAGTCGTAAACTGAGCTCTAATTCGCATGCGATTCGATTTTGTTGTAATGGAAAACGAAATATCAGAGTAGAAACGGTAATTTTAAATAAAATTACTATAGGTAGCGCAATATCAATCCCAAAATTTAATAGATTAATTGTTATTTATTTGTTAACGTACTTAGTTTACTCTTATCTCGTGTGCTCAATCAATTATTAATTTTACCACAATAATTTTTAATCATGAAAATGAACTAAATATCCTTTCTGTGTGTGCTGATAATTTGATAAAAAGAATAGTTTTATTTTAAACCAAATTACCGTAAGGCATTTCAAGTTATAGTACATATATTATTTCCTTTAAGAAAATGCAATTTGCTTGCCTTGGTGTGTTTAGTTGGAGCACAGGATGTATCTTTAGGAAAACTAAACAAGTGTTCCACCTGGACATCCAGGAATTGCGGCATAATAATGGAAATGTTCATCTACAAACACTTGCACAAATATGGTATAGAATCGCAATAACACTATTAACTATTTGTATTCACTGGCAACTCTTTTGAAACGCTGTTGATAATTGCAATCAACTTGTGATCATGTAGCTAACATCCATATATATAATAGACTTGTCCGGGACGCTGGTTCAGCAGCCAAACCGTAAGAGATAGAGAAAAAAGTTATGAAAGTTATATGTTTGGAATGGTCATGTCAGGTCAGGAACCGAATTTCAGTCACGTGACACTTCCGGTTTTCGAGAAATCACAAAAAAGACCGTTTTTCATATAGAACGCCTATTAAATAAAAACTGTTTCAGCAGCCAAACGGAGCTGCGACCCTCTGCGCCTTAAAACCTCGATCGATTAGGCAACCACTTTGACACCTTCCGGGTCTGGGTACAGTTTTTATTTAATACGCGTTCTATTTGAAAAACGGTCTTTTTTGTTTTTTTAAATGAGACATTTGTCTCACTGGATTGCTTGTATGTACTAATAGTTTACGCCGGCGGGCATAACTGGCTTTTAGCTGACGTCACGAGCCCGTGACGTTAGTCAATTAAGGCCTGTATTCTTTAGATGGTATTGGCCGTATCCGATATCGTCAAAGCGACATTTAATCGCGCTCATGTATATCTTGTGTAGCTCACATTCGAGACCTAGGCCAATGTGTTTCCCATTGCCTTTCCCAAAACTTGAATTACTGTTGTATTAATCTTTAATGTTGTAATTCATCTTCTTCTTGGCTTTTCAATTTTTGGCCTGGGTTTATAGGTTCTCAGATGAGCTGGCTCTTGATACGATGTTATCTAGGTCGTAAGGGCCTAGGCCGTGCAGTTGATGATGATGATGTTTGCATATCTTCTTTTTTTGCGTCCACTTTTATCAAACATCGTTGGTTACTGAGAATGATATAATTTGTTGCACGTTTCGTATACATACATATTTGATTGCAGCATTGTAATTTTAATTTTAGGTATGCGCATGTATTTTTTATTTATATATTTTTTTGATATGTAGATGTGTGAATGGGCTGGACACGAATAAATAACTAAATAAATTTTAAATATGTAATTGAGGAAAGAATAAGTAATTACAAACACTTGAAGTTGCTGGTTCTAATGTATTCTATATATCAATATATTTCTAAGCCGAAGAAAAACAGTAAAAAAATATTATATATAATTTTGCATAAGTTCTAAATCATCAATAGCCCAAGTAGATGCAACTCACTGGCTTAATACCACAAAACATATGGAGCCAAAGTTCAGTTCTGAAATAAAACAATAATAAAATTAAACTAAAACAAAACCGTAGCCTGCCTGGCTGGAAGGCGTGATGCGAGTAATGAATGTAACGAGTAGTGACTTGCACTTATTGCAGCACAAGTAAATAATCGATTGCGATCAGCTCTTTGCTGGCCGCAAAAACACTTAAATCCTGGAGCGTTTAAGGATGTGTGCAGAAAAACCGCCAGGAAGGCGAAAGTAAAATCCTTACGCAATTTAATTGGTAACATTTTTAAGCCATTGTCCCATTGCGATAAATCAAAAATCTCACAATTTACATAAAAGCACCTATTAAAGGACCCCCTATTAATATTCCGCCAAAAAGAGAATGCTAACCTTTCTTGCCTGGATTAGGAAAGTGCATATAGGTAAGTTTATACCGTGGCATTCAGTCATTTAATACCGCAGCCGAAATATGTTTAATATCACGTCATCCGGGCTTAATAATAATATTCAGTCATGGTCGCTTGTGACCGTACCCCTTCTGCTTCTTCTGGTCGCTAACCGTAAATCCAGCCGATGCCCAACATGTTTCCACCTGGATAAATATTTTAAAGGAATACGTTAACCTCTGCCACCGCGATATCTATGAAGAAGTCAATCAAACAATTGGAAATTAATATTTAATGGCGCGGCAGCATTTTTAAACAGCCGATTATAATATTCATCGCAGTCTCGGGAAGCTACAATATAGTATCTTATTAAATATAAATAGCCCCAAGTCCACGTCGGCCGCACAACAAAGGAACCCTGGAATTAGATGGAAGGCTAATGTGGTTTTTCACAAGTTAGTGACTAATCTCGCTATATCAACCATGACAAATTTTTATTACGGGTGTTTGTCACGGCGTATGTTAGTAATATTATTGTGATAAAATAAATCTCGCACATTGCTCTAATTAGAACACTATTACCAGGTATCATTGCATTGAGGGTAACGAGGTATAAAAACAGAAAGAATATTTAATATATTGTAGCCACATATTTTTGGTGCCCCGGGCTAATTTATTTGTTTCCTGGATTGAGATCGGTTCACATGCGTAAATTTACAAGAACTGGCGACTTACCCGAAATTCCGTAACGCCCCTGCGGTCTGGGGGTGGTAAATCAGAAACATGATACTGGGGGGTGCAAAGCGAACGGCGAGTTTTTTCATATAGAAGATGGTCACACACGCCCGACGCGAACACAAACTCAGCCAATTCCACAATCAGTCATGCAAGCAAAACAACAAACATTCAGCTTTTAGCAGTAATGTGCTTATTACATAATACTTACAGGGGGTTTTATGGCCCCACGCGTCGTCCCCATGTCGCATCTCGAAGAAGACCTCATCAGGTATATTTTTCGGTGCACCTTCGATGATGTACCTGTAATAATCCTGAAAACACGAATGCTTACCGCATCTAGTACGCATTAACCGAACGTTAACTGTATCAATGGGTCCAACCCATGTCAATGTAACCCGCAATTACGGTGGCCGCATGGACCTTAAAAGGCACAGGTACAAGGCATCTTTGGGAGACGGGCTTTCCAAGCCACCCAGTTGCGCTAACTGGGATCACTGATAAGCAAGGCGCTTATCAGGTCAAGGATCGTGGGCCATCTCGCCGAATGGCCACTGATCCAGGCACGAGAGCGCTCTCTGCAGCTAGTTGACCCTTGGCAAACGATAACAATGAACAACGACCGAATTAATAAAGCTGTCTACAATCAGCCTCAGTGCGAACAATAACGAATGTCCGACTTCGCTGTTCATTAACTACATTTGCTACGCAAGCACTATCATTCCTTTTTACAGACCTCATCGTTTCATCCGCTCTCTTATAAGTTATACTCTATATAACTTACACAATTCAACCACTTCGAGAACACATATAATCGCGGTGGAATGACACCGTGGATTAACTTTCTTCACGTTCACATGCGTGCGACCTCGCCTACAGACAACCAAAAAACCTAAGAACCCTCACATTCTAAAAATGCCACCCCCAGTCGCCCCGGGCCTCACAATGTTCCAATATGGGAATTCTCGGCTAATTCCCGCAAAAGGCCCGTCGATAATTTAAAATTACCTGCTAAAACGCCGCCCGATCTTAAAAACAGCCCTCCGTCTGTAAATTGGCTTTGGACTCGTTCCGATTCTGTGCTAAATTTAGAACGTATCATATTTCAGTGGTTGGTTTCGACTAAAGCCCATAATTATAGGAATGTAAATAAAATTATAGGATATTTTCAAACAACTCAAAGAACACAAAAGTAAATATTACAACAATATAGGAAAAGATACAAACCAACTGTAGATGGAAAAGTAGTAGAATTATACCACTCTGTATATCTGATACGAACAAATAGTCAAAGAAGGGTTAAGCTTCCATGGATATATTTGAATTAGAAGTGTCAGACTGGAACGGAAACGTGCCCAGCTCACCGTTATACGGAAAACTTGTTGTAAGGTTGCACTTTCCGGGATAGAAAGACACTCCAGTAGATGAAGCAAGAGGGAAATGGAGATGGGTTGGTCAATTGGTTATGTCAACCGAGTGGAACTGAACTGATGGACCAGAAGAGTTACCACATGGAAACCGTGGGGCCCACGAAAAAGTACAAGAGCACCAATCACGAGATGGAGTGACGATATAAGGAAAATTGTAGAGGAAAGATGGGTGGTGCTGGCACATTATAATATTTTTCAAGATTTTAATATTTATACTTTCCCAAATCAGTTCTACTGCAAGATATAGAAGAATTCAGTTGTCTTAAAATAGCAACATGCTTTCATGGATAATACAAAATTAATTTTTGAAGAGTGTTGACCCGCCGAGTCTTAGGCCACACTCCGGAATGGAGTACAACGCCTTTAATTTATTACTTTTTGAGAATAGGTTGCAGTTATGGTTATGTTTTTGTTTCTGGGGAAGAGGCTGCTTGTATTGCAATCGCATAGAATCCGTAATATTTTATGATCAACTATCAACTATTAGTTTTAACTAGCTATAACATAGAATCTAGAAAATATGACTATAAATGATCACGTTTCCGACACGTGAACGTCTTCGCACCTGAACAATTGTTGTCCATGAGGTGGTTACGCAGTTTTATTACTTAGTGGTTAAACAGTATAGGTATAGAATAATGAACCACAAAATTTAAAATGTAATTAACAATTAAATATAGAATTACAAAAGAAGAAACGCAATTTCGAATTTTAAAAATCTTGGCGTAGCATGGAAAACTGAAAAACTTTACGTGGTTGCACTATAACGTTACTTGGGTGGGTCACATGGATATAGTGCATAAAATAGTGAATATGAGAAGCATCAATGTTAATATTTATATTTGAAAAATAACAGTTTTACTTTTAAAATCGTTTATTAGGAATTAAGAACGTATTTATTAGGAGTTTGCAATATATTTGGCATTCGTGGGAAATGAGCATCCCAGGCTATCCAGGTGCGCTCCTGGATCACTGATAATGATTATCAGGTCAAGGGTTAGCGGTCATCTCGCAGGATGACTGCTATTCCCAGGTGAGATAGTGCAATATAGCGGTACCGATTGGGCAGCAACCCAACAATAAAATAATGAGCAACGATCCAAACAACAAAGCTCTGTACAGTGAAAAAGTGTCCAACTCAGTTGCACCACCAAACTACATGCAACGTCAACTATAAAGCTACTTAAGCAATGATATCTATTAAAGGACTTATTATTTCATCCTCTCGCAGTATAATGCCACTCTCTGTTGTATCAAATTTCATATCTAACTGACCGCTTAGCTCTGACATTTTATAAGTTACCCCCGGTCCCTTAAAGTAGCTTTCGCTCCGGTGCGAGAGAAATATTTAGAACGTAATATATTTAAGCTGTCGATTTATTCAAAGGCTAAAGTGCGTCGTAAAGTAAATACTATAGCAATTTAAGGGGAGAACCAAACTATTTTATTGTCTTTAATATAGTGAGCATTTTTGCCACGGTAAGTGACAAAGCAGTGTCAGTTTTAAATCACTCTGTGTGCATTTTCTACGAACAATTTCTCTATAAACAAATAACCACGCGTAACTTTCGTTTATAGTTAGAAACTAACTACGCCATAGTGACTAATAATCATTAGAACTTAAATTTAAACATTCCTGCTTCAATAAGAGTGTACTGTTCGTTCTTATATTTACTTCAGTTTCAGCCAAGGCGCATTTCAGCACTTCAAGTTACTTTGTAGTCCTTTGAACGCTAGTTCGAGCGAGCCGAGGCTCTGGTTTTTCAGCAAGGCCGCATTCGTTTCTCTTTCTTCCTTGCTTTCTTTATTGTCATTCAGGAAATGCAAGTGTAGGTAACGCCACGACACGTAGACATGTCAGAATCTGTGTAGGTACAAGGCTGGCGCACCTTGAATTCTGAAAATTCTGGTTGCGATAATTCAAGTTACGCTATGAATAATATTAATTCGCCATGGGCGGGACCGAAGTGCAAGAAAGGGGATGCCAAAGCTTCTAGTTTTTCCAAGTTAAGGGTGAAAAGCGTTTGTCTCCTGCAAGTTTCTGAATTCCAATGCTCGTCTTGTAGTGTCAGAATCACTTGGACCGATATCTCGCCCAATCGATAGTGGCAAAAAATTAAAGAGCGTTGCGGAGATTCGTCATTATTTTTGTACGCGAGTGAACCCGGCTCCAAGGAACACGGATTAATACCGGCGGTGGAATAGGAAGAAATGATTTATTAATACGTCCTACAAAGGCATATAATTTAATAATAACACCACATGTACGACCTGCAGATGTCTTGGCGAACAAAGTAAAAGGTCCACTTCGTAGGAGCGTTTCATTATATATTAATTGTGGAGCTTTATTATAGATTAATATGGAACTCGGTTAGGTACTTCAAATAAATCTAAATCCTTTATTAATGACGGCCTAATGTACTGAGTAATATCCAGCATGAAATCCCGACTCGAAGAGTTATTATGGGCCGCACATATCTGCGTGACTCATTTAAAATTCAATGCCAAGAAAAACTAATTTAATATGAATAAGTAATTCCAAATAAATATAAAAGTTGTGATGAGCACCTACGGGCGGGCATTAACTAATATAATATTCTATTATTTTTTATTCCTAACCATAAATTATGAAAGGAAGTGTATTTTTTCGAGAGTGCGTATAAATTATTTATATTCAAATCCATTGTACCCCGACAGACGGGGGCATGCATTATTTAGGAGGTGCTCCCTTATACATATATAACAGGGAATATCTGCATTTTATAAAATAACAATATGCACTGTCACCACTAATTTATAGACGAACACGGAATTCATTTATATTACCGCCGTTAATAATTCAACAAGCACTGATATCGAAATTTTCACGTTCTGTTTCATACGCCTGAACTCGTTTAAGCCTTATAGTTCGACCCAATCAATACCGAATACACATTAAGTTTTAAAAGTTAACCGAGACTCTAATAAAATATATGACCGCTTGATTTAAGAACATGAAAAACTTAACACGCAGCTTGGACAGTCTTAATTTAAAATTTAACAGATCATTCCTTTGATGTCGAGATGCCCATGTTTAATTAATTAGTGGCTTCGAAAGTGTTCATATCCATTCCTTGGGATTTTTGGCGGCGAGAGCTCACGCCTCTACTCAAAAAATCCCACCGTGACTTGCTAATTAAATTGGCTAAAACCTGAAACTAGAAAAAGGTTTTCGCATATATTTTTAATGCATAGTTCAGAACTAGAATAGGAAGGAGGCGGAAATGTCTACATTGTTTAATGAACTCTCTTAATAAATTTAAATGACTGTATTGTTTTTGCTGCTTATGACGGTTAGATCAATAGAACTAAAAAATAAAGAAATGCAAATAAGTGTAGGAAATTCTATTTCACCAAGTGAAGCAATAATATTTTATGAAGTTTTATTAATTGTTAATTGTGTCAAAATCTATAATTTATATTGGCATTGTTTACAGCTAGGACATTTTAAAAGAACTGATAAACGTTATTAACTCATAATTGTTTAGCCTTTTTTACCTTTCGGTGTCGAGGACATTTATACCGCGCAGGAAGTGCAACTTAATTAATTGCCGATTTTAACCTAGTTATTATTAGAAAAATGTAAAATCGACTTTCTTTAAAAACACCTACTTGGAGAAGTCGAAAATCTATAGCTATTGTCAAGAGTTTGGTTTATTTGGTAATCAACAATTAGTCAAAAGTGGAAAACCGAAAATTGCAAAAGCAGAAGTTGAAGTTGAAAAAGCAAGCATTGAAACTGAAATCACATTGTTGCCTGAAAATGTTTTAAGTCGAAAATGGCAACGCTGAAAAACTAAAAAATTAAATAAATCTGAACGGATATCGAATTAATATCGAAAATCAAAAATTAAGAGTTTCAAATTGTTGGAGAAGTTGGAAAATGGCTAAAGCCGAAGGTATCGAATTATTGAAAATCGAAACTTAAAAATTGCAAACTACTTGTAAATCGAAAATTCTGAGGTTGGGAGAATTCAAGATTGAAAGATGTCGAAAATTATAAATATTGAACTGTTTCAAGTCAGTAATGGCGAAGTTGAAAATATCGAAGTAAAGAAATTCAAAAATTTAAAATATTGAACTGTTGCAAGTCGAGATTGAAAATGGCTTAAGTCGAAGATATCGAATTATTTAATGTCTAAAATTAAACATGTTAAACCGTTTCAACTCGGAAATGGCGAAGTTGGAAAATGTTGAAGTGTAAGGTATCGAACGATTGAAAGTCAAAAATTTAAAATAGCGAATTATTATAAATCGAGAATGGCCAAGTTGGAACACTCCAAGATTTAAAAAATCGAAAGCCGAAGGTATCAAGTTATTGAAGAGCAAAAAATCAAAATATTTCATTGCGATAAGTCGGAAAGGGCGAAGTTGAAAAACTCAAAGATTGAGGATGGCTAAGTGGATGGTATCAAATTTAAGAAAATCAAAAAGTAATAATAAAGAACTGTTACGAGTTGAGAATGGCCAAGTTGAAGTACTCAAAAATTGGAAAAGTCTACATCCGAAGATATCGAATTATTGAATCACAAAAATTAAAAATATTGAACTGTTACAAATCCAGAGAATGGCGAACTATTGAAAGTCAGAATTAAACATATTGAATTGTTTTAAGTGGGAAATAGCGAGTCGGAAAATGCAAAGATTATAATCGGCTAAAGTCGAACATATAGAATTATTGAAAGTCAAAAATTAAAAATAGGGAATTGTTACATAGCGAGATTGGCGAAGTTGGAAAACGCAAAGCTTGAAAAAGTCCAAAGTCCAGTATATCAAATGATTGAAGGTCAAAAAATTAAACTATTTAATCCTTTCAAATTGAAAAGGGTGAAGTTGGAAATCTCAAAGATGGGTACGTCGAAGGAATAAAAATTAACGATGTGTTGATAGTCGAAATTGATGAAGTTGAAAACAACAAGATTGAAAAAGTCCATAGTCCAGTGGTCGCCAACCTGTCGATCGCGAGCTACCGGTAGCTCGCGGGGGCAATTCTGGTAGCTCTCACAACGATTTTAATTTAAAAAATACAAAATCAGAGAAGCTTCCTAAAATTCCACAAAAAAATCTAATTGTCATAATATTAAACATAAACAGCGGCAACGTTGCGGCGAGCGATCTGCCGCTGACGCCATCAAGCTAGAATCGGCTAGAATCGGCTAGAACCGACCAGCCGGACCAGTGCGTTAGTGTTCGAGAACGATCTGGATTGCTTTGAACGGGATAAATACGCACGGCGCGGCGACATTGCGCTTAGTTTAAAACTGAACGCGTAACCAACGTCCAGCGGTTGGGTTAGTAGTGAACAACAAAAAATAATATTATGGCAAGCAGTTGTAAGAAGGTAAAGACATACCACTTTCATTCGGAATGGGAAGAACAATACTTTTTTACAGAAGTTAAAGATAAAAATGTGTGTTTGTTATGTAATACTTCGGTCTCCGTTGCTAAAAAAGGAAATATTGAGAGACATCATAAAACTGTACATTCTAATTTTGAAAAATCATTCCCACTACATTCTGCCGCCAGAAAGGAGAAACTGAAACAGTTAAAAAAGCAGTTAATTGGACAACAATCAATATTTTTAAGAACAATCGACAAAAATAAGGCTGCAACTGAAGCATCGTACCGTGTGTCCCAGATAATTGCACAAAAAAAGAAACCTTATGAAGACGGGGAAATGATAAAACAGGCGTTTTTAGAAGCTGCTGACTCGTTATTTGCCAACTTTAGAAACAAAGACGAGATAGTTTCAGCTATAAAATCTATGCAACTTTCTGCTAATACAGTGATGAGACGTGTAGAAGTAATGAGCAATGATATTTTTTTACAGTTAAGAACTGACTTAGATAACTGTGTTTATTTTTCACTTCAACTGGATGAATCAACAGATGTCGTTGACACTGTCCAGATGGCCGTGTTCGTCAGGATGGTTTTTAGTGATTTTACGATTAAAGAAGATCTTTAATTTGCAGCTTCAGGGGAGAGACAAAGAACTAGCAGAAATGATTTCTGATATAAAAGCATTTATCAAAAAGCTGGAGTTTTGGGAACAAAACCTAATTAACAGCGATGCCAAGCATTTTCCTATTCTTTCAGAAAAAATATCTCAAAATCCATTAGAACCCTATGACAGCAAATATCATGTAGAAATAGTTTCTACCCTGAAGAATAACTTCAAAAATCGTTTTAAGGATTTCAACGAAATGGCTTTAGTAGCGCAGTTTGTTGTTTCACCCTTTATGGAAATTGATATCCAACAGTTTGCAACTTGTGTTATGCAGAACTTTGGCGAAGACATCACTGCAACAGAAATGGAAGTAATTGATTTTCAAAATGATTTAGCCTTAAAATCGTTAGTCTCAAGTACCAAATGTATCTGGCCTATTGTAAGTAAAGACAAATATTCAGTTCTATGCCTTGTTGCCTTGAAAATGAAAGCATTATTCAGTTCAACCTATTTGTGTGAATCTTCTTTTTCCAATATGAAGTTTATTAAGAACAAATATCGCAATCGACTTACAGATGAACATTTGGATAATTGTATTCGAATGGCTGTATCAAATTATACTGCAAACATTAAAAAAATTATCGATGAGTCTGAGTGTCAGCCTTCTCATTGAACGTGCTTTTTTATTTTTCAATGTTTATGTTCATGATAGTGCGTTACTTTTTTGTTGTTATTATTAACTATTTTTAAATCTTACGTGACATGCCGTTGTGGCTGGATAAAAGTTTGTGTTTATTTTTCAAACAACTTCGTTTGGTAGGTAGGAATGTAGTTATTATTAGTACCTATGTATTATGTATTACCAGTTAAATAAATAGTAAAATAAATACATATAATGATAAATTAACTGTGGATTATTTCATTTACGTTGCGTTACGTGGCTTCCGTGTGGGTAGCTCGCTGTTTATTCCAAAATTAACAAGTAGCTCAACACATTGAAGAGGTTGGCGACCACTGCCATAGTCGAAGATACGAAAATGGCAAAGTTGGAAAACCAAAAAAATTATTAGGTCCGAAGTCGAAGATATCGTGCTATTGAAAGTCAAAAAATAAAAATGTTGAACTGTTTCAAGTCGATTACGACGAAGTTGGAAAACTCAAAGATTGAAAATAGAAACTCATAGATTCAAAATGGCTAAAGTCGAACATATCGAATTATTGCAAGTTAAAAAATAACAATAGCGAACTGTTTCAAGCCCAAACTGGCGAAGTTGGAAAACTAAGATTGAAAGAATTCGAAGTGGAAGAGATCGCATTATTGAACGTTAAAACCGCAAAATTCGAAAACGCAAAAATTGGAAATGGCTGAAGTCGAAGACATCGAATTGTTGAAAGTCAAAAATTAAAAATATTAAATAATTTTAATCCGAGAATGGCGAAGTTAGACAACTCCAAGATTGTAAGGGTCAGAAATCGTACATATCGAATTATTGCAAGTCAAAGAAATAACAATAGAGAACTGTTTCAAGTCGTAAACGGCGAAGCTGAAAAACTGAAATATTAAAAAAGTCCAAAGTCGAAGATTTCGAATTATTGAAACAAAAAATAAAAATATCGAACCGGTTGAAGTCGATAACGGCGCAATTCGAAAATGCAAAGTTTGGAAATAGCTAAAGTCGAAGATATCGTATTTTTGAAAGTTGTTTTAAGTCGAAATTAGGCTGAAGGCGAACATATCGAACTATCGAAAGTCAAAAATAAAAAATAGCGAACTGTTTCAAGTAAAAAATGGCAAAGTAGGAAAACTCAAAGGTTAACAAGTTCAAAGTCTAAGATACCGAATTATTGAATGTCAAAAATTAAGTCTGCGGAATACTTAATTTCAAGACGATAATAACGAAGTTGGAAAACTCTAAAATTAAAAAGAGCCGAAGTCAAAGATATTGCATTTTTTTAAGTTGGAAAGTTTTGCAAATGTTGGTTTATGACGAAGTTGGAAAAGTCGAAAATTGTGAGTGAATATATCAGACTAAAGTAAGTTTGAGATAAATGAAAAGGGTGAAAGTTCAAAGCCTATTAAAAAATATAAATTCATTGATATTAATAGAAAACGAAGTCGATTTTAAAGTCGACATAATTGTAAGCTCGCATGTTTATTTAATTCTAGAGAAAAATATTTCCAAGTGAAGAAGCTGAAGGTTATTTTTAATTAACATTCCAGTGGGCGAAGCTGCAGACAACTGACGGAAATAAAAACTTAGTGCCCGAAATCTGCGTTGATATCGAATCAGGACATCCTGTATCTAAAGCGGCGCATTATGATTTCATTATGAATAATCTTGCCCGAAAGACAGCGCCAGAAATATATTAAGTGTGAAAACCTAACAATTTCTGATACAAATGGGATACCGACAGGGCGAGCGTCAGAGATGGGTGGGCCCCCACCGAAAATTCGGCGTGATAAAAAGCAAATCGGCCCAGCAATGGGATTTTTGAGCCGCTGTGACCAGATTAATTTCGAGCGGCAGATGTTTCCCATTCCTCGCCGACGTCGCGCATTCCTGAATGTGTTAAAAATTTAGACGTTATTTGTTGAATATAAATTTGTTTAGTTTTATTATTTATTTTTGTTCACTCTGGCTGGTGTCACGACGCTGTGTTTGTCTTGTCCGCATATATAAATATATGTTATTACAAACGCGATGCGAGTTTCTTATTTATGGACTGTGTTGACAGTTCTCATTTGTTCCCGGCCCACACAGCCAGTCCGTCTTTGTTTAATTTGTAGCAATTCTTTAATAAAATAATAAATTAAAGGTCAAGGAACTTTAAATTACAGTGTGCATTCGTTACCATAAAGGCTCGCATAAAGGAAATTGTGCCACCGTCGATGCTATTTCTCTTGGTGCAGGACCTGTGCGGAGTGATACGAAAGAGATTGTTGCGTTTTTTGTGCAAGTTCACAGTAAAAGTAATAATAATAACTTTCAGATTATAAGGCACGATTAAAATTTGAATATGCCCGCACAATGGAATTGGTTGGAATTAGATTTAGAAATTGATAACCGGCACCTACTTTTTTAATTACTTGCCCCTTTCCATTTGTTTTGTCGATTATTAGAAGAAAGTATGATTCTTAGATAATGTTTCTATTATTAATGATATGGGTGCGAATTCAACGCCATTGTTTTTTACGCGTGCGCTAATCGCCATGGATTGCATTTTATTTAGTTATTACTCTTAGCAATAAATGAGTTGTTGTTTTCCCATCCGATCGTAATAAATTATGCTAGAAATGCGCGTCATTAAAGACATATTTCTTTATTAATTAGAGAGCCACTCGGCGGTTTTCTAAAGTGACATTTAAAAATCTGCGAACAAATCTGTGACAAATTTGCTAAGGCGTTAGACGACTAAAAAGAGTGTATATTTAAATGGGTAATTTATATTAAAACTTTTTTTGATTTAGTTTTTATTTATCATATCTTGACACACAATTTTTTGTTTATTAAATTTTTTTACAATTTGTATGCGATAAGTTTTTTTGTGTATTTTCTACGATGTGTACAGAGCGATTCAAAGTTCTATCATCAAACTTCAGAAAGTGATAGGGGAAGTCATGTGGAGTATAAAATGTTAAAAAACTGGTGTGGTTTTTCATTCTCTGTCCACAAATTCATTTTACCCATCTAGAATATAAAATTATAAAATACCGGGTGGCCATAAATATCTGATGTCACATCACCTTTGGAATCAACACCTCTTTATTAACGTGATGAATCCAACTAAACTAAATGTCATTAATGTCATCACAACTAAAATTCTTATCTGTCAAAAATTATTTCAGATTACAATAAGTAATAGAGTTAGAACAGGAGATTTTTATAATCGAGTCGTAGGCTAAACTGCAGAATCCAGGGCACATTCCCCTCCTCTTATTGCATTTTATTATATTACATAGGTACCAATACTTATCGTAATTGAAATATAATGCTAACTAACATTTATAAGTAGCTAATTCCATGGCTACAGGGATCTCAGATATTTATGGCCACCCGCTATTACTCATAAACATGATACGACCTTGCAGCAAGAATATCTACACAATGCATGTTACAATATTTTCTTGGTGATAATTCTGCCATTTTTTAAAGCAATGCAGATTTTGAAAAGCATTGAACTGTTGTTTTCCAATGCAACTGGGACTGGTATAAGATATTCAGTTGTTTTATTTGATTTTTAAAAGTTCTATTAAGCATTTTCATATGGTTTTCTAGCAGTTCCTCAGCTCAAACCAAAAATTTACTACGCGTTGCGTTTTTCTAATAGTTGTAATGTAACTTTTGTATGAACCATTCAAAGTCACACCAGGAATTTTTATTGCATGCGTTTTGATAGATGCTATTGTTCAATTGAACAGGGTATCCGGCACGAAGGACCTGGAATGTTTTTGGAAACATTAAATGTGCGAATTTTAAAGATATTGATGATTCAAAATATAAGGACATCAACTTAACTGCTTCAAATTGACAAAATTAAAGTGGTCTTCCGATACGAAGGACCAGAAATTGTAATGCTACTGACCATTGAAGGTAGGTATTATATCAACCTCATTGCTCCAGGTTCCCTAAAAACCCT